>CM060838.1:13462500-14062500 GCA_030762175.1 Metallyticus violacea | reverse complement strand
CAGCACTGTGAAAATTGCTAATTTTGTTTACAATTATGCCCACTAATACTGCAACAGATTCTGAGAACTTTTTTATTGATCAACTATCATCACACCAATTTCCTCATAAAAGCAACAACATCTTAGAACAAACTAATTCTCTACTGCCTACTAAATATAATTGCCTGTTCAAAAATTAAGTGTTCTTTCTAGACCACTGGACATACTTGGAATGAAAATTTACTCGCGAACATTTAATTTTGAATTCTTAAAAATCTTATACTAATGGAAAGATGTCTTTAAAGGCCAAGCAATAACTTGACAAACTAGGAAATGTGAATGACAGAGCCATATTGTTAATTATTGTTATCTGTTATTATTAACAATAAGTATATTATATCAGAAGAAAAACTATTTCAGAATACATACCAATAACACGCATTTACTCTAACATAAACAGTACTTTAAGTACTTATGATAAAGTACTGGAAGAACAACATTGCAGCAGTTTCAGATAACTGCTACAATAAAAATTATTACACATTTCAAGTTTACTAGATATCCACAAATGTTCTTTAAGGCATTTATAATAGAAATGCTATTCCTTTGGACTCTTAAGCCAATAAGTATGATCTATAATTGAATGGAAAAAACTTTTCCATCGTTCCTATACCCTTTAAAGAAAAAAGGACAGAATAGATGGAAAAAATCTGCAGAAGCTATGGGCTCTATAAAACAGAGAGGCAGGGAGGCAGGCAGGCAGACAGACAAGGGTAGGGTAGGGCAATGCACAGCAGACTTGGCAGATCAATACTTAGCATAGGGTAACTCATCCCCTCTCCAGCCCTGTCGCCATGGTAACAAATTGTTTGCCCTGAGTCTTGCTGGCACCCAGCCTTGGTTGTGCGCTACTCAGACAGGATATGATGTCACATTACCACCCCTCCCATATTTTTTGACAAATAATGTTACAAATATTTTGCAGTATAAATATAGTGAAGTGATAGCACTCAAAAATGTACATATTCCTAATATATTACCGTTATTTTCAATAAATTTAACCGATTTAATCGGAAAATTTGGTTGTTAAGCAAGCACATCCTTTTTAGTACCTAATATAAAAATGAATTTACGCGCAACACATTTTTCGGCAACTTGTTAAATTTCAAGTAATCACAACAATATTGCTATTTCACGGGCCAAATTTAGTCCTTAAAACATATTAACCAACATTTTCATAGTGCACATGCAACCCCCTTTCTTCAATTCTAACCACATTGCGGAAACTATACTAACTAGCTATTAAAAAAAAAGAAAGCACGTATATTGATTTTGAAATTGGCACATCGTAATTATATTGCTGTAATGCGTAAAACATTTATCTGTAAGTACGAGAAAGAAAAGAAAAAGATGAGCTCAGTTTCCCTGATGACGCATCGATCTTTTAGCCTAGCCCATACTATAGAATTCCATTCTTCTCCTACACGATATCAAATATATTTCATGTTATAGGCGAATATAGGTGAATCATTAAAATGACATAGCATTTCTAATTAGATGAAGCATATTCCGCATTTTATTTTACATAAAATATAGTAATTTTCCTACTACAAGACTGTCATACGGTCAGTGGCAGCGTCAAACCTTTCAATTTTGAAGTCGGCTATTCCGATCGCAAATATTTCAGAAGCTATTGAATTTTACATACATATAGTAACTTACCATCATATCTCTCAGCCTGCTCTGCTAACTTCGCCTTGTAAACGTTATCTTCTCTTTCCGACATCACGGATGAATTAGGATTTCACTCGCACTGCACAAGAAGAACACTATTGCACAGAGAACTAAGATGGCCGCGCCCGCCAACACTGAAAATAGTCCGCGTATAAGAAATGGATCAATTGTGTTCTTCCGCCGATTACGTCAGAATCGTTCGTTCGTTTGAAATAAGAAACAGAATTGTAAATATTATGTATTCCCTGCATGGCCATATATGAGTGGAAGAAACACATAATTAGACTTCTTTTATTCATTAATACTGACAGAAAAAGTCCTTAGTCATGATGCAGACTAAACTTGAAGCAGAAAATAAAGTAAACCCCCTCGTTCGTTTGTGTAAGCAAATAAATAATAAATAAATAAAATAAATTATAATGCAATATATAAAATTGGGCCGAAACGTTTCGTTTATTTCCATAAATAAACCAAATCAACAAAAAATTCTATTTAAATTTTGTTTATTTCGTTAAGTACAATGTTAATAAAAGGCATAAATGGTATTACAGTAAATCACTAACAATTTCTTAAGGCTGTAACACTCAAATTTATGATGCTTTTTCCATTAGATAAGATTCTACCCGAAAATGAAGATATGAGTCATTCATAAACAATACATAAATTCCTTTGGAAGTTCACCACCATTTCCACTTACTAAATTATAGATTGAATGGTCATTCACTCATTCATAGTCAGGATTTCGAGACAGAACACTGACAAGCATGCGTCCCAGAAACTTTTTCTAATTAACTTTCAACAGACAAACCCCAATTCAACTGATTCATACAAGCATAAACTTTTAAAAATTACAAAAAAGTGTTGACGGATTTAAAAATGTTGCCCCCTAGGCACAATGTATAATGTGCGCTCCCCTCCTAACATATGTTTCAATACCTGCGTATACCGTATTTATGCGAATCTAATGCGCACCTTTTTGTCCAAATATAGCATATAAAATTATGGTGCGTATTAAATTCAAGTACAAATCCGTTCCGTAGTTGGCCAGTAACTTCATAAAATATATCGTTTATTACGTCATAATGCATTGCTGCAATTCTAAAATGCGTTACATTTATTGTTAGCCTATTATTGCATAGAGCGTTTGAACGGAGGGCGAACGGAGAAGAACATCTTATGAGCTACTTTTAAGCATAAATTAATTCTTTATGCTGAAAAAATGGGAACAAGACAAGAAGAGAGTTCAATATAGCTGAGAGCAACGTTCGCTTGTGATTATTCGGAACTAAAGCTAGTAGGAAAAATATTCACTGATCCTCGCAAAGGAAGACATTCTGACATTAAAGAGAGGGTTTCGGAATTCATACATGGAAGGAGGAAGAACAGGCGAACTATGACTAATGGCACCATAAGAAATAACTTTTCTTCTTTAACCTACGCCAAATGTCCTGGCAACAGCAAGAGTGATGGATTTTGTCCTACGTGCTCAAAGAGGTAACAATAGCACACTTATAAATTTTATGATCTGATCGTTTTATGAAGCGGACGGGCTTGTCTCTAAGACGCCGTACAAAAATATATCAAACCGGGTTTCTTCCTTTTTTATTTTTCTTTTTACTTTCTTAATGATTTTAAGTTTCAAATTTGGATGCGCATAACATTCGATGGCGCATTAGTTTCGCGCAAACACGATATTTCACTACTGATGTCCGTCTCAACAATGAAGATATTATCAACGAGTATGCTACCTCTTCTCAAGGAGTTATAACTTCAAACGTTTAAGAATTGAAAACCAGCGTTTTGCTGAATAATTTGTAAGTGCCATACGCAGGGATATTCTAAGAGCAATGTCAACATTTGGAAACATGGACTGTAGTTGCTCTTTTCGTAGAAATACACTCTTTTCAACTGTACATTACCAATGTCATAAGACTTTGGAAATGACTTCTGTGTATTCAGAAATAACATTTCTGAACTATTACTAAGTTTACTGAAAACTATGAAGGTGGCTGACAGTATCTTTTTTGTTATAACTTTCCTTCCTGCTAGTTAATTCAGTGTACAACTTGTCGAGTATTGAGAAAAACATTTCCATTCTACATTTCTCCCTATTATCAGAAGAATTTCAGTGTCTGTTTTTTCATCAGCATAAAGTCTGCTGCATTTCCTTTTATAAGTGCAATCACCGTCCACGGTCATCTCCTTTGATTTTTGTTCGTAATGTTGAACTGTTACAAACATAATAGGACATGATAGAATAACTCATGTGCTATTTCAATATCTATGTTTACACTTTGCAATTGAACGTTTGTACTGTTAAATCTCTGGAGTATGTCTTTCCATATTGTCTATAATGACAGTTACTTCAGTAAGTCTGAAGTCTCTTTTCGCACCAGTGGTTTCTAACAGGTATTATTGACAATATGTGTGAGATCCTTGATAACACTCCTTCAGTTTTAATTAGTCTTACGCGGGTAGATCCATTAGTTTCCGGCCTCGCCGATAAGGATTATCGCCTTCACAAAATCCTTGTCTGGTGTTAAACCTTAACTATTAAGTAAATAATTGTAGCAGTAACTTCCGCTCCGCTGTGTTCAAATACAGTTGCATAAAGAAGGCTATGTGTAGAAGACTGTGACGTGTTCAAAATGGAGTATCGAGCTGTTATTAAGTTCTTCACAAAAGAAGGACTTACTCCAAATGAAATTAAACCGCGATTGGACGGTGTATATGGGAAGCATACCCCTCATATTCTACCGCAAAAGAATGGGACAAAATTTTCGAATGGATCAAAAAGCATTGAAAACGAACAGCGTGCAGGTTGGTCCTTGGAAGTGCTCACCCCTTGAAATCATCGTTCTTGTGGAAAGAGAAATTGTGGAAGACCAGCGGCTCAAAGTTACAGAAATAGCAGCAAGGTTGGGCCTTTCTAAAACAAAAGTCCTTCGAATTATTCATGGACATTTAAACATGAATAAGGTTAGTGCAAGATGGGTATCTAGACTTCTTTCTTTAGTCCAAAAGCAGCAACGAGTCATCTGTTGTCAGGCATATTTGGAGCTCTGCCGAGGCAACGAGAGAAAAGTTCTGTAAACCATTGTTACAGGAGATGAAACTATGGTCCTCTGCTATGATGGCTTGTCCAAAAGAGAATCAGTGGAGTGGCGTAAACCTGGCGAAGCACCGCCTCTAAAGGCCAAGGTCACTCAGTCAACCAAGAAGATCATGGTCACAATCTTTTGGGACTGTGAAGGAATACTCTTTACTGATTTCAAGGAGAGGAACACCACAGTAAATGGGGAGTACTATGCTAGCCTACTGCATAGACTACGTGCTTCCATCAAAGAGAAAAGGTAAGGTAAGCTGAGTGTGGTATGCGCCTTCACGACAACGCGCCTGTGCACACAGCTCTTGTTGCAAAGGAAGTTGTGAAGAAATGTGGCATCAAGAGATCGACCATCCACCGTACAGCCCAGATCTAGCTCCCAGTGACTATTCCCTCTTCTTAAAACTCAAGAACGACCTTCGAGGAAGGAAATTTAAGTATGACGAAGAGGTGATGGGTGCTGTTTATGCGCATTTTGCAGACAAGACTTCTTACTGTTTTGGGGGGAGGGTCGAAATGTTAATTCAAATACGTGAAAAGTATATTGCAATAAAGGGTAACTGTATTAAAAAGTGACCGCCACGGGTGGCCGAGATCTTTAAGGCGCATACTCGTGAGCGGGAGGTCTGGGGTTCGAATCCCGCCAGGACCGTCCTCCCTGACTGAGTTTTTTTCCAGGTTTTCCTCAGTCTCCATAATTGGCAAATGCCGGGAAGGTATCCTAAACTTAGGCCTGGAACGTTTCCTTCCTTAATAAAAAAAATCCTTTCCCAATATATCATTTCATTTCATGTATCACCAGTGTTCACCGCCTGTGGTGCCGCAGTAGTAAAAACGGGCGTTAAACCCATTCAAAAAAAAAAAAATATTACAAAGTGAAATATATATTTTGTCTTTATCATATCTAGGAAATGGTTAGGCTGGAAACTTATGGACCTACCCTCGTAAAAGCAGAGGGAGAGACGGAAGTTCCAACGAAAACTACATATTAATTTACTAACATTATGTATCAGCAGAAGTACAGTATTAAAGCTGTTAATTTAACACACTTTTAGGTTTGTTAAAACATTAATCCAATTTGAATTTACTGTAAAGGTTACAGTTAATTTGTATCGCATTAAAGGTCATCACATGGCATTGTCATAAATTTTGCATATTCTATTTAGAGCACTACCACAGATAGTCAGACCTGATGATACCGGCCTGTTAACTGTAACCAGTATCATCGTGACAATCGGAAATAAGCGGAAAACCGATATAACTATAATAAAAATACGTTCAATCATCAAATTTATTTAAAATATTTCTATTTTCTTAAATGGTTCAAAGCTCCAATATAAGAAAATGCCAACTAATTTTCTTGACTCATGGGACGCATGGGACATTTTGATTATACGACATATTTACGTAATAACATTTATGAAATAATTTATAGCTCGCAAAGTATTTATCCAATTTGAATGCGATTTGGTATACACATTCATTTAACAGCAATGTAATCACAGAAAAATGTTCAGAAAAAAAATCTATACAAAAATGTGGAACTTTGAAAATTCACTTCCAATGTACCTTAAATGCAAAATCAAGCAAAATTTGCCAAATTTATCATCTTATTGTGCCTTTCGTATTTTTGAAACATTTGTATGTACTATGTTTCCTGCAAAGAAAATGGTAGATCGGTTTATCATGGTGAAATGGAATATCTTCGGAGGTGACATCTTTGAGCTTACGTGGAGGTGCTGCACTGCTGCTACGACAAGTTAATGTTTATTAGAGGTTGGGGTTGATGTAGGCGGATATAAACATCAAGATTTATTAACTAAAATGGTGTTATATAGTAGTATAGCGGCCGTATTTATTTTAGCATCCTTATTTCAATCTTGCAATGGATACTTTATTACTGTCGATGCTCATGCAGAAGAGTGTTTCTTTGATAAAGTAGAATCTGGTACCAAAATGGGTAGGTACACACAATGTTGTAGTGAATGTGTATCCTGTGGTACCACAATCGTGGTCATACTAATACAGTGTGCTGTGTTTTTGTTGCAGGACTTATGTTTGAAATTGCAGAAGGTGGGTTCTTGGACATCGACGTTAAAATCTTTGGGCCAGATGGAAAAGTCATACATCAGGGCGAACGTGAAACGAGTGGAAAATACACATTTGCAGCGCATATGGCTGGTGTTTACACATACTGCTTCAGCAATCAGATGTCTACAATGACGCCCAAGGTGGTTATGTTTAATATGGATATCGGCGAATCGCCAAAGGACCAGGCCGGCGATAGCTTAGACCAGCAGGGTATGTATAAACTGTTGAGCTTAGAATGCGTGAAAACTGACTTTTCAGGTGCGTATAGGAGTTCTTAAATCGAAGATAACAAGAAATAATGATGTAATAACAATATTAAAGTATAACAGTGAAATATAATTGTACAGAAAAAATGTAAACGAAGAAAGTGATATAACACTCTTGCTCTTAAACAGCTGTTAAATATACTAACCACTGGAGGTTAGCCGAAAGTACGCCTCTTTTCTTGCATTTATGTATTGAAAAGTGTCGGTAACATAATGTATCACCAATCTAAAAGAAATACAATCTTATGTGACTAGCATAGCATACAACTGAATACCTTTGCATTTATTGAGAAAGGTTAGATAGTTAGTTAGTTCTCGGAGCATTCAGTGAGTTCTTGGAGCAGCCACAGAGACCTACGAACATTGAACTTGTCATATACAATTACCACAGTAGCTTTCAATTTGTATTTACAAAAATTTGTCTGCATTATTGCATAAATAATTACAATAAAAATAAAAAAGAACACTTAGAACAACCCAGCCAACAATAAAAACAGGGTGAATTAGTTGCCATGCTCCTAAATTATACATACCTTCTCTCTCTCTCACTCTTGTTATATTTGTCGATTTAAAGTTTCTGTAATGCAACATTAGTTCAATGTAAACCTGTAATGAGCTCTTATTGATAACAGATAGGTAACAGAACTTTCCTCCAGTCTGAACCATCAGGTTGACACTCCCCTACCTTCCCATAAATCTCCCATCCAATTATTGTCAAATACTCTCTTACTTTACGTGATTCTTTGTAACCTAAGTTTTTCTCTTGAAAATTTATATAAATTTCTTTCAAAATATGGCCATCCAACAGCAATCTAAATCAACAATTCAAACTTCTTTTTGTATTCAAATTTTTAACACTAACGTATTCCATTTCTAACAAATTCCTGCATTTGCCAGGCTAATGGGAAAATTTAGCATTAATGTATGCAAGATGGAAATTACCTTATCTAGTTTCTTCTATCCTTCATTTACTCCTGAAAATTTCAGTACATTCATTTCACAAGAGGTTTATAAACTGTTTGAACTATACCAATACCATTACTGATGCTATATGTAAATATTTCTTCACCAAATTAATGGCAGATTTCAATTTATTTCATGCGGATAGCTTGCATTTTTTCCTAATTACATTGCTTAATTTTATGCTTAAGTATCTAAATTCTATAACTATTTGAATTTTCTTACCATTCAGGAAACATTTTTCAATTCCATATAGTTTGTTGCCTCTTTTGAATACAATTTAATTTTCTCTTGATTAATTGTAGAATCAATTGTATCAATTTTTATATGTTTATTTTTTATGTTTCTTATGCAACATTATAATGCATTATATTTTCATTTACAGATGATCACAATAAGCTTCAAGATATGATAAAGGAACTC
The DNA here is from genome assembly GCA_030762175.1 of Metallyticus violacea. Classification (NCBI taxonomy): domain Eukaryota; kingdom Metazoa; phylum Arthropoda; class Insecta; order Mantodea; family Metallyticidae; genus Metallyticus; species Metallyticus violacea. The sequence goes on along the minus strand of CM060838.1, from coordinate 14,053,941 downwards.
TCTACTACATTGACAGGAGTAAAACATGAACAGGAGTATATGCAAGTTCGTGACCGTATTCATCGTAGCATCAATGAAAGCACAAATTCAAGAGTTGTGTTGTGGTCTTTTTTTGAAGCACTGGTGTTGGTAGCAATGACAATGGGACAGGTGTATTATCTCAAACGTTTCTTTGAAGTGCGAAGGGTTGTATAGAAATTTCATTAAAAATGTAATTTATTTTTAATTTCTTTATTGCAGGTTTACAGATTATTTGTATATATGACAAAAGTCCAAGTGCATAATAAATATCTGGTTTTTTAAATCATCTTTTGAAATGAATTTGTGAAGTTTCCCACAGAAAAAAAAAACAGTAAAACAAATTGATTTTAAAATCCATATAATAAAGCTAGAAACTAATTTTTAGAAAAAATTGTTATAAGCAAGGAGCAGATACTTAGGTAAATTCCACACAAACATGAAAATGTACACATCGACAAAAGCTTAAAAACGAATTATTGAATTATAAAAAAATTCTTCTATATGGAACTAACACGGTCAAGCTCATAAAATGATATAATTAAATGTGTAGCCAGCACACGCTTAATGCTTCACTTACTTTTTGAAGTACGAAACCGGTTTCGAAGACACATCATCTTCATCCTTGGCCAACTTGAGGACTGGTTGAAGAAACCTTGGCTATGTAACAGTCCAACTGTCAGATCATTAGTTGAACTGTGGGAATGTGTATTCTACTCTGGTGGCGGTGTGATAAACTTGTAGTTTATGTTTTCATCTCCGGCAGTGTCGAAGTTTATTAGACTGTCTTTGTACTTGTAGATGTAGATTTTCTCCCAGGTTGCTAGTTCCGTGGGTCCTTGTACTGATTTTAATAATTTTTAAATTAACAGAGCAGAATACACATTCCCACAGCTCAGTGAATGATCCAACAGTTTAACTTTAGCCTGGCTGAAGATGAGAACTAAATGTTCTCAAAACCAGTTCCATACATAATGACAAGTGAAGCATTAAGAGTGTGTAGTTTAACTGAATCATACAATGGTATCAACTATATGATTAGCTTCAAATTGCAAGTTCCAAATTACATTTTAATGTTTAATAAACAATCTGTGGTTTGAGTCCCAGTCAAACATCAAACATTTATTTGACTCTTATTCCAAAACAAATCATCTTTTTATGCAAGTCTAAAACATGTGCAAAGAAAAATGTCCTTGGATACATGGGAAATTAGTTGCGCTTCTAGGGGTCATTCTCATGAAAAAATCTACTTCTTTAAAAACCTCCAGATATTTTAAACATACTTTGAGTCCCATAAACATAGGAATTAGGTTATTAGGAACAGAGGAAATCATCTTTACATAATCTGGTATTCATACTAGAAGGAATTTTATAACCAAAATTTGTGTTGACTGCCTCCTGGCCAGAGTAAATTCAGGGCATCATTCACAAAGCAAGCAATAGTAGAATGATTTGTTTTTTTTTAAAACCTTACAAACAATTAAGTACTATTTTCTTGGCTCTTCGCTAGTTTCCCTACAAGAAATTTTGCTACATGATGGCCACAGGCATCTGTGTTTTCATCTACTACCCCATACACGAGAGAATCCTTTAAATTGTCCAAATTTCTAAAATTGCCGTGTGGGAACAGCAGCCATCTATAATTTTTTCTCGGGGTAGATTTGTCAGGAATGGCATTATAACAATATTTTTCCAAGAGAATGCAGAATTTATGTTACTGAATGAATTCCATGGTATGCTTGTGGCTATAAGAACTTCACATAAATCAGTGCAAAATTCGTTCTTTCATGAAGTTCAAGGAACTTGTTTGGTGTATTTTTTCTGTGTTTGTTTGCATTGAGCTGATGAGATATGTGGTAAGTTAACTGATATTTTTTTAACTGTGCACCTTGTTTATTGCACACAACACAGTAACTATTGTCTATAGTGAAATCTGACACTCCACATTCTTTAAACCACTGTTTTAAAAGCAAACTTCTAGACGACTTTTCTTTCGGCATGATAATGTGACCTTAACCTCAAAGAACGCTGCCTCACAGAAAGCTGAACAGCATCAAATCAGCAAGTCAGGTTTGAGCTTAATGGTGATGCACTATAGATAAGGAATGAGGAATTCCCCAGTAACATCATGTATTTTATTGCAACAGCACTGGAGAGGCTTCATATGATTGTCTCCATAATAAGAACTTTATTATTTTGTCACTAGTGTTTTTAAAAATTAATTTTAAAATTAAAAAAAACAGTATTATATGCTGGATGCATGGAAAAATAATGAAATATGCAGCAACATCACAAATATGCAATTATATGCACTATAAATCTTTATATACAAGCACAGAAGAACAGAAACATTGCAAAACTTGGTTCCATATTACAAGTAAAAATCAACAAAATATACTTTTGCCTACAAAGCTGATGTCTGTTTGCCACCAATCTAAACAAATTAATTTCTGATCTGCCCATGTCATTACACTTATTGGTTTTGCAAACTCCACAAGCCAAGTTCATGCTTCAGAGGTTGCAGTTGCCTGTTTGTAAGTGGATGTTCTTAAAAAAAAACACATTTTTACATTACACAATATAAAAAAACTATAAAAAGCACAATTTGAATTTCTCTTAAAAATTTAATTTAAGCAGTTTAATTTCTTGCTGTGGCCAAGACATTAAACTGCTTGCCTTTTCATTGTTCACTTAGTCAAAAAAATGGGCATTAGATTAATACTAACGATGATATGGTGGTGATGGTTTTTAAGATCACAGCCATGAGTTTAGAGATTTCTCACATTAAGCAGTGATATTTTTGGAGATTTTAATTTTGCCAAAATAAAGATTGGATGCTGCAATGAAGTGCAAAGTCAGCTTCAGTGAAAATTATAACTTTTCTTTTTGGATATTAGGAGACTAAAACAGAATTAGGAGTTGACAAGACTTGTATTAATGATCCCTAGTCCAAATAAATTATAATAATCATAAAATTTGTAATAAATTGTGATGATTCAAACTAATATTCTTGCAGCTTCACTAACTTACTATTTCACTTGGACATGTTTGTAACATTTGTCCACATCTTCAGCTACTTTTTGAGTCAAATGTATTGTATGTATTGATGTTGTAAAAAAATGTTGATTTCAGAGCCTATATTAAAATTTTGCTTACCTTTCCTATGGTTTATTTCCAAAACGATGAAAGAAAATGGCCTAAATTCATAATTTGGGAAGGAAGTGATTTGATTGATTTTATTTATGAACGCTCTTTAACATCTCATGTCATCAGCGTCCTATTCAAATCAGGGCGTGAAACGGCTGACAAATTTTGCTCAGAGGCCTCTCTTTCAGGCTTGAGGTTTTTTTCATGCCATAAATGTACAACACAGGACCCATGGCTTTACTTCCCTTCTGAAAGAAGCCATACTTAGGATTTTACGCCTGAAAAAATCCATCGGTCCTGGCCGGGTTCAAACCCACGATCTTAGGTATAGGAGACAAGTGTGATAACCACTACACCATCAGGACCAACTGGGAAGGAGTTGATTGCATATACAGCTATAAACATGTGGAACTAAAAGATCCACTACTTATCTCAGTTAAAAAGAGAAACAACATATAACATTTTAAAACATGTATATTTTGTAGTGTCTGTTGTAGTTGAACAAATGGTTCAGATTCAATGCATGACGTTTCAAAGTACAAAAATGAAATTTCAGCACTGTATTGCATGGCTCTTATGTTTCATAAAAGGTTCTGCTTGTATTAGCTATCAGAATCATTTTTGATGTTTCACATTTTATTATAAGTCTTAAAATAAATCACAGTCAGTTGCTCTCATGCTGCTGAAGCACCAGGAACTTATCTATGTCTTCGCCTGCGGTGGCTTTTTCCACTAGTTTCTGGAGCTGGAGGAGAAGGTTGTCCGATCACAATACGTCCTTCAGCTATTTCATCTTTATTAACTGATTCAGATATCTGTTTCTCAGCTTCAAGATAAAACATAACATCCCGTAGCTGTTCCTTTACTTCAGTTAGCTCCTATGCAAGTAACATCAGAATTAAAAAATGTGCACTTTAAAATAATGTACATCATAGAGACATTACCATTATTTGAACAATATTGTTACTGACACAAACTTATTCAAATTAAAATGTGTTTGAACTCAATATTTTCTTCCCATTATGACTGCAATGCAGGAAATAATAAAATATTGTATGCATTAAAGGAGCATGTCCATGTAACTGCAGCAGTGTATAAACAAAAAATGATATGCTTCATCTTAAAGAATTATAGAAACAAATTTATAGGAAATAATAACATAACTGAAAAATGAAATATTTATATTAAGCTAATCTATTAACATGCATGATAATATCTACGAATGAATGTTAATGAATTGCAGGCCCTGTAATTAGACCCAGTTACACTTAGGCCTTTAGTGGATCCATTGTGTCCCATAATAAAGTAACCATATAAGTACATAATTGTCATTTTTATACTAACCAAGTCACAGTAAACTGCATTGTAATTTGTAATATATCAACTGTAGGAAATATATTTTTGTACACTACACATTTCAGATCTGTTTGCAGTTTTATACATTAATACAAATAAAAGGAAATCTATCTATGACCACTTTTCTTTTTTTTAACTCATCACATTAATCCATTATGTACCCCATTGGTGCAATGCTTTCTTTACTTCATTGTATCATTACTGAACAATGTTAAGTGGGATGGAACACAGTGAATTGTCACATTAAGCTTAGTCAATTTTATATAGTTAACTTCTTAATGAGAGTCTCACCTAATTCTTTTGATATGATGGTCATAGGCTTGAACTATTGCTCTATCCCTAAATTTCCATTTGAGACTCCCTCATTGGTATTGGAATGTCTGATAGCAAAGAAACTCAACAGGTCAAAGCCACAGAAATTCCTTACTGAGGCAACTGATGACTTGGGATTGCATTAATGGTTATTGCATTTAATCTAAACTTAGGTATTAATTTTTTACACTAAACTCCACTCACTTATACAAAAGTAAGACGAGCTTCAGGAGAATCTCTCCCATCTTCAGTTGCTCACTGAACCGCCGTTACTCGAAATGATGGCTGGACAACGGGATGTTCCTGTGGTGGTCTCTATTGGTTGAAGTAGGAAGTTGTTGAGTTCATCCATATGAGAAAACTAGAAATTCATTAGGTTCTCTCTATTTTTTAATATGAACATTTTTTCCCATATGGACAACTCCATTGGGTTGTGAAGACGTTTCAACAGTTTAATTCCCAGTTTTATTTCATGGTTTTTGGTCCAAAAGTGAGCTGCTACTGCTGATTTATCCAACTGTTTAAATCGAATATTTTAGTGAGCAGCAGTAGCAGCTCACTTTTGGACCTAAAACTGGAAATTAAAGTGCTGAAACAACCCATTGGAGTTATCCACTTGGGAAAAAATTTTCATATTAAAAAATAGAGAAAACCTAATGAATTTCGAGTTTCCTCCTATGGATGAACTCAGCAATTTCCTATTTCAGTCAACAGATTCCACTACAGGAACATCCCGGGTGTCTAACCATCATTTCGAGCAACAGCGGTTCAGTGAGCAACTGAAGATGGGAGAGATTCTCCAGAAACACATCTTATTTTTATGTAAGTAAGTGGAGTTTAGTGTAAAAAATGAATACCTAAGTTTAGGATATATTACCACTTCATTGTCAACAGCTTTGTAGGTAAAATATTTACATATATTATTCTTTTCTCTCTCTACAATAAATTGAGAAATATCCCAGCTTACAGGTATTATAATATTTCAAGACTTTATTTAATTTTACCTATTTTGAGTCCTTCTTGAAAAATCTCATTGCAAATTCCTTGTTACTGTCAATAATCTGATTTCAGTAAGCTTGGTCAATATCATTACATACCTTAATAGATCTCTTTCTCTCTTGGGATAGTGCATAAAAATCTGCTGGATAAACACTGCATGGCCTATAACAAATTATTTTTGAGGAAGACACTCAAATTTCACTAGTTTTATTCCACTTATTTGGACATGTTTCAAAAGCAAATTTCCTTCATCATCAGCACGGTTCCACTTCCCTCTTTATTCAACATATGACTTCAATAAATATGAACATATGTTTCAGTTTGAGAAACTAAGTTGAAGTGCTGTTCTGTGCTAACATGTTTGTGGTGGCTTTGTGAAACATGCTGTATAAACTAAGAGGCATGGAATTTTCAATTAAAAAATTCACAACTAATGACGAATACAAAATTATTATAAAAATAAAAAGAGCTCACCTTATCCTTTTCTATCTTGTAATCTGCAAATTGCTGCTCCAAAGTCTGAAACTTTGTCTGCCATGCAGCCTGGTTCTGTTGCAATGCTTGGTTCATTTGGCGCTCATCCTCTAGCTGTACATTGGCAGTAGCCAGCCTATTTGTAACTTGCTGCAGCTGCATAAAAAAAGGTATTACAGTGTTGGAAATAATCCACTATGGTGTTAATATTAAAGGTAATTTTTACAGGGCCTATTATCTTAAAGCTGAAGTGATTTATAAGTTAAGTTACTTTTGAATGTGTCAATGTAGCTCATGCTTTCTTACTGAGTGGGTAGTTCTGGGTTTGACTGCAACAGAAGCAGACTGATTCCTCCATTCAGACTTGCTATTAAAGTCAGTACCTGGCAAATTCTCTTTCAAATTTCCTTTTGACAACATTGTCTCTATCTAGAGTCAGAGAGTACACAATAGCTGGATGTCTTACTATCCAATGCCTCATGCATATTATGTTTAAAAGTCTTTGCTGTTACTATTTCATTTTGATAAACTGGGCTTTAACTCATAAATTCTATTTTGTTTGGAAGTTCATTCCAAAGTTTGGAAATTCATATTGCATTTGGAAGTGTGGAAATTCATATTGCATTATCCATAATCAGTTATTGATTTTATCCCTTGCTAATGTAAAGTTACCATCACCATTATGCAAAACAGGTAGCTAACACTATGAAATTATGTATTAACTCTAGAAGGAGGGATTTCTGATTTCTGCTCACAAGAAGGCACAAAAATTGCCTTCAATGAGAATAATATAAGTTATTGTTATGAAATCACTCAAATTTCACTAATTTTGTTCCACTTACTTGGACATGTTTCAAGTAAATAACTCTGAGTGAGGAAGAAAAGTAGAATATTATACCAGACAACCCTACAACACCTAGAAATTATGGCCTACCTAAAATACATAAACCTGGTAATAAAATGAGATCTATTGTAGACACAAAAAATTCACCCACATACAATTTAGCCAATTGCCTTTTAAAAAAATTTAACACCTTACCAAAATACATAAGCCATAGTACAAAGAGCTCATCAGAATTAATAGGTAAAATCAGACATGTAAAACTAGAAAAGAGGGATTTGCTAATTTCTTATGATATGGTCTCTTTGTTTCCTAGAATCCCCAAAGAAAATCTAATAAATATTGTAAAGAAATGGCTAACTTCAATAAACCTACCTGGAGAAGTAATAGAACAATATCTGAATCTCACCAGAATTTGCATAAATCAAACCTACTTCACATTCAGAGGCAATAGTTATGCACAAAAGAAGGGTCTAGCAATGGGAAAATCACTTTTGCCATTCTTGGCAGATATGTACATGAGTTTTTTGGAAATAAAATTAGTTTAGGCTTTTCCATATATATATATATATATATATATATATATATATATATATATATATAAATGTTGGTACCATTATGTAGATGATGTCTTTGCAATAGTAAATGAAAAATGGAAAGAGGATGCAATAAAATTACTCATTCTACAAGACAGCACTATTAAATTCACAATGGAATTAGAAAACAACAAGGTTCTTCCCTTATTGGATATAAAAATTTAAAAAAATGACAATATACTGGAATTTGGCATTTTCAGAAAAGATACCCACACAGATAATTATATAAAAAATAACACCCAAGATCCAAAACAACATAAACTAGCCATAATCAACAGCTTCACATTCAGATTAACAAACATGCCAATAAGCAAGACAGAATACAAATTGGAATACCATTAAAATCATAGATTTAGCACAGAAAAATGACTACACAATAGATCTTGTCAACAAGAAAATAGAGAAATTTAGAAAGAAAAAACAAATAAAGGACATCACAACACTAAAAGCTACAAAGGAGATCATATATATAAAATATTCACATTCCACCCATGGGCACACCAAAAATTCCAGAAGATTTTTAAAGAGGCAAACAGCATTTTGGCCCCAGTAAATAAATTTAATTTAAAAAACCACTTAAACACCAACACAAAAGACAAAAATTCCACCAAGAAAGCAATTGCGCATTTACGAAATTGGTTGCAAAGACTGTGACATGAAATACATAGGCAAAACAAAAAGAAATATTACCATACGTTTTAAGGAACATATGAGAAATGTAAAATATAAACACACAGAAAAATTAGCAGTGGCAGATCATTTTTGGCCCCCCCCCCCAAAAAAAACCCCCACGAAAATTAATACCACACTGGGAAGCGGCCAGTGGGACTAGGCTGAAGATGGAGGCAAACGCCTTTGAAACATGTCCAAGTAAGCGGAACAAAATTAGTTAAATTTGAGTAATTTCATAATAATAATTTGTCATATTATACTATATTTCACTGTGAAAATCCCAGATACAAATAACTATATACAATGAGAACTCTGTCTTTGGCTCACTAGAAGTCACTAATCTTCTTATCTTTCCTCTTGTGCTATGCACATATCTAAATAATTACCCTATCTACTGAACACTTCTATTGCGCTTGAAACCTCCATTAAAACTCTGCTAAGGCCCCTATCTGTACTTTTAACATTTAAAACTATTTCCAATCATGTTCACCTATCCCTTAACTTTTGAACAAGCTTTTGATTGTATTCTCACCATTCTCACATTTAGGGCATGCAATCTGAGAGATATTACCAATAAAATCTTTTAATCTCCAAGCAAACTTTCCTACAAGGGACATTCTATAAGTAATGAAACCCTTTTTTTCTTGGTAAATTTATCTTTGAAACATATATTTTATGTACAGTAACATTGAACCTTTGCACACTTTCTTATGTGGTTTCATCTCCTTTTACCTGATGACAGTGATGCAGTTAGTTTTTAAAATTGAGTTGCATTATAAAAAAAGAGTGGAGAATGACAGTGTGCATGAAGAAATGATGATATATAGAGATACTGCCATCTTGGTGAAAAGGCAAAAAGGTCAAGGCAATCTCACTCATCATTCAGGCACTTGGTAGCTGCATTGCAGTCACACCTGCAATGATAAAATGTATCGACATCCTTATTTAGGACAATTAGTGAATAACAGCAAACAACACTTCACCATTTTTCTACAGTAAATGTGTTCCTAAAAGATAAACTGGTTATCATAAGGTGCAAAGAATATGCACCTGTTTACAGTTGCTTGCTTGTTATGAGGCTGAAGATGTTGGTTTCTTGTTCATCACTGCAAAGGGGGATAAAACACATTTATCAATGTGAGTCTGAGACCCAAAGGCAATTCATAGAGTGATATTACACAAGTTTTCCTTGGAAAACATGACATTACCTTCAAAAAATAAAGTTATGGCCACATTCTCCTGGAAGTACAAAGGAATTATTTTGATCAATGTACTGCCTCATGGTGAAACATATAACTCCAAAGTATGGGTAAAACTCTTCAGAAGTTGAAGAAGTTCTAGGCATCTGTCCTCATAAAGATGTGACCAAAATTCTTCATGAAAACGTGAAGCCACATCTAAATCAAAATACATGAGAAAAGACCAGACTTAATGGACTGTCCTTCACCCAATCGCCACTGGTGGCCGAGATCATTAAGGCGCAGACTGTGGTTCAATTCTTGCAGGACTGTTTCCTCCCTGACTAAGTTTTTTCCAGGTTTTCCTCAGTCCTCATAAATGGCAAATGTTGGCCTGAAATGTTTTTTTCCTTTAAAAAATTCCTTTCCAAATTTATTATTTCATTTCATGTATCATTAGCATCCATGCCTGTGTTGCCTCAGCAGTAAAAATGGTCATTAAACACTATTAAAAAAAATTGCCCATATTACAGCCCACACCTTACACCTTGCCCTTCTCTTTGGTTCACTAATGGGAGAGATTTGGTGACATTAAGGAAGACATTGATGCGATGTGAAGATGACTGAGAGACAGACCTACATATTTATATCATGATGACATACAGGCTCTGACATCTGCTCAGTCTTTTATGGTTTTGTCACTTGTTTCATGACAGCTGACAAGCTGCAATCAAAGCAGGCAACTCCCAGTAAAGTGAATGTAATATTCCCATAACTGATTCAAGTCCTCGTAATTGCTACTACAATTACCAACTAAATAAATACATATTTCATGACACACTGAAAACATAATTTGCTACATTTACACGTTTCTGGCATCTTTCTATTGGATATTTAATCTCACTTATTGCTGTAATCATATTCGTTTACATCATATGAGAAAGAATAATTATAAACTGCTCAATTCTATTTTCCTCTCAAATAAATAGATCAGTTTAATGAAATCATATCAGTTCATCTTCTGAAATTGAGTCAAATACAAGGTCACTTGTTCATGAATTGCATGCAGATGATCCTGATATTTGGGTAAATTTCTGCAATTGGATGTTATGGAGAGTAATTGATCCATGCTTAATATTCTTTACTGATGAAGCATGGTTTTATTTACATGGTCCTGGTCCTGCTCATGGTCCTGTTTTGATGCAAAATTAAAATTTTAAACATAAAATGTTCTTCCGTAACAAAAAACCAATATATGTGGCACAGTTAATGTATACATAATAATAGGTCCATCTTTTTTAAGAATGCCAAAAAATGCACAAAGATACAGGAATTACATACTGACAGTATGTGGTTTTATTTATGGAATAAGTTGAAAAATAAAGTGTATTAAACAAACCTCCAAACATTAGAAGAAGTGAAACTCGGGTGAGAAATTAACTCAATTTTGGAGGATAAACTTATGTATGTGAGTGGTAATTTTCTAAACAGATATAAATGCAGCTGTAGCAGGACAATATTTCTAACATCTCTTGTCATAAGATATGTGGTTCCTTTCATTGTAATTGTAGTTGAAATTGCAAGAACGACTCAGTTGTGCAGATATTATATTTGCTTTGTCAGGAAGATTTCCACTAAGACTGCCAACCTACCAGCTGGCATGGAATGGGCGAAAAAAAATCATGAAACACTCAGCAGGTAGCACAAAGCCTTAGATTTACAATGAGGCTATATTGAAATATAGCAATATCCGTCAAAACCTTAGATTTACAATGAGGCTATATTGGAATATAGCAATATTTGTATATATCCAAAGAATAAAGGAACTAGAACTATTCAAATCTTGAAATAGCAAAAATGTTGCATCACTTAATGAATGGCCATCATATCACATTTGATGCATCACCTTTTCTGATCTTATATTAAACATTTAGTAATAAAATAAAAGACATTTTGTCTATGATTAAGTAACATTAAATCTGCCTATCCATATCCTACAACCTAAAATAATATCACTTCAAAATCCTCTTTTCATACATCATACAATAACAAAGGTTCTCCAAATCACACTTATAGGCAAGATGTTTTTCTTCATGATGATGATGATAACTTTATTGCTTAATGTAAATAATGAGCATGGTCAGTATCTAACTATACAGAGCTTATACTAGGATATATTTACAGTATAGCAGATAAAGTAATTCAAAATACAGTTATATAATTAATACAATAAGAGTTACAGCTACTTTTTATTCATTTTATGAACTGCAGATGAATCTATACATGATTAAATACTATAATACAAAAGGAATGTACTCATATATGGATATAAACAAGCAATCCATATGTAATCAGAATAATATGTACAAAAACAATAATGGTAGCATTATCTAATTAAATTTATCTATTCTGTACAGACATTTATCAATGAGATACTTTCTCAATTGTTGTTTAAAAATATTACCTTGTGCAGATTTAATGAAACTAGGAAGTTATTGTACATGATCGTTAATTTATTTTATTAATTCATCCCTATAGATTTACATCTATAGTATTCAGTTCACAACATATAGATGTTGCCAGAAGGCCAATGCAGTCAGAGTAGCAATAAATAAAACATAAAAAATGAAGATGAAAACCATTATATTATCACATGATACCTTTTTATCAGTTGCTTGCTTTTCACGGGTAAGATGAAGGACTTTTACTTGAAGCTTTTGATTCTCATCCAGTGCCTTGCTTGACTTTTCTTTTAATTCAGCAGCCTATGGGGAAAAAATTGTTATACAATTTATAATTTTATTTCTTAATTTATTTCTATTAAAATGCATAGTCTAATGTATTTATTTTTCTGCTTGGAGCTCAATATTTTGACTACATGCCAGACGTTTTTAACCTAAATATTAAAAAATTTTAAAAAAAAGTGTTTATGACCTTAAAACTGTTCAACTAAAGTCATAATATGACCAAAAAAATATAACATTTCCCGACACATTTCTAACATGTTATCCTTTTACAATCTTTTTTTTTCAAATTTTACTAAGTACTTTAACAATCTAAAATTTTTACTTTTTAAATAATCATAAAAGTGCTGTAAAATTATATTTTGAAATGTTGAATAATGAAACTTCCCATTTATTAAGTTTGATTAAGCGATATATGATTTTAACATTTTAAGATTACTTTAACAATCTAAAATTTTATTCTTTAAGTATTAATAAAAGTGCTGCAAAATTATATTTTGAAATGTTGAACAATGAAACTTTCCTTTTATTAATTTTAATTAAGTGATGTATGATTTTAACATTTTAAGATTATTTGGCTTTTAGTGACAAATTGCTTGCTATAGTAATGATAGCTGCTCTAATATCAAAGATGACTGCTGGCTGGAAATAAGAGAACATGCAAAAGATTTTGAAGTGCTGTGGAAATGACTTCAATTTCTTCATAAAAATTTGAATTTCCATAAACTAAGGATTTATAAAATGAAAAAAGTTGAGAAGAGCTTTAGCACCTGCTCCATTGTAGTTGGACAATGGGTATCTATTGGTAAATATATGAGTCATTCTTCAATAGCTGGTTAGTTTCTAATAGTTGACGTTGAAAATTTGCTTCATTTTTCTTCTGACATGCCAATGCAGTTCAACTATGTTGTAATTATTATCCAAATTTTTGCATTTTGATAGAGGTCCTTGTTCATAGTTTATCTGTTTGATTTCATGTAACCCAGTGTTTACTTTGGTAGATTTTTATCTTGTATATGTGCGCTGCAAGGATGATACATAGCAGAAAAAATGTTTCTTGGTTTATTTTTATTGTTCTGCCAGGACTCTTGTATGTTTTCCATGCTTTGTTATTTGTTGTTTGTGAACTGTCAATGAGTAATTGTAGTTAGTTCTTTTTTTAATTAAATGCTTCAGTCAAACATAATTTTTGTAATGTTTTGCTACATTGCTAAATCACCTTCCTTTTTTCAGCTTCTTCAAATAGTGACTCTAGAAAGGTCTAAAATTGTTAACATATCAAGTGGTATACTCATCTCTGTAGCCATTCTGGTTTTCCTTTTTAAAGTTCCAATACAGTTGAGAGATGATAGTTACTGTTTGAGTTGTTCATTTGTATGGTGCCTTTTCTCTTACCAGAACCTGGATCCTCTGTAATTCTTCTTTTGACATTCTGGACAACCTATGATGGATCTTGCATGATACCTGAATGGAGTGATTGATTGATTGTTGTTGGAGTGTGCAGTAATACTCCTTGACACTTGAGCTACAACAGTCCTTTTTGTACTCCTTCAATCTTAACTTTGTAGTTTTAGGTCTAGAGCTTTAGTCAGCTCTAGAATCTTTCCTAAAAGCTTAGGAATTACATACATTTCTTCTTAAACCTGCATAATGAATAAACGTTGGAGGATCTCCCTTTTTGTACATTAGATAAAAACTTGTAGTGTTACATTGTGAAATGTTATTGGGGAATTTATAAAATAAATATTTTGAAAACAGTCAAACTACACACTCTTATGCTTCACTTACTTGTTTTCAATTATATGATTGAATTATATGATTGGCTTCACTGTGAATGTTCCAATTAACATTTTAGTTAAGTATATTGAATTTATTTTTCTTTACATCAACATAGAATTTTAAATATTACAATAAGATTTGTGTCTTTGCCAATTCCACAATATTAACAATATAAAATTAATGCAAATCATTATGACTCTATTACAATATTTTAATTCTAAACACTTCCACTATTATCCTATACTTGTGAGTTACTTATTTCCTTAGGACTATATACATACTAACACCCAGGTTATTGGTGTATAATAATCCTGTTTCTAATGCCAATTTACTCCCATTCCCTCCCCTATACAATTTATCAATCATTCACTATCTGATCATTCTTGATCATTTCTCCCTCACTTTCCCTAAATGCACTGTAAAATCCATAAATTATTAAAATAAGTAAGGACTGATTGCTCATAAAACAAAGTTGGCAACATTTGGGTGTATGTGCGGAAGCTTCAGCTAATTCATTAACTTGCTATTGAGAATACTGCACCACTTCACTGTTGTTCATATTTGCAAGACATTGGTTTATAATACCTGAAAGAAAATGCAATCTTGCTAGTTATAAGTTTCTTAAATTATTTATTTCTCATTGTTAAAGGTAAAAGTGCTGCTTAAATTCACTGTGAACTAAATAAATTGTACTTACAAAGCTGTAGACAATGAAGTGGTAATATATTCTACAATTGTGCATTCAACTTGTTTATACTAAACTCCACTTACATAAAACTAAGACGTTTCAGGAGTAATCACTTCCATCTTTAGTTGTAAAAAACTACTGTTACACGAAATAGTGGCTGGATACCCCACCGCTGTGGCGGTGTCTGGTGGTTGTAGTAGGAACTTGCTGGGTTCATCCATAGGAGGAAAATCAAGGTTCATTAAATTTTCTTTATTTTTTATGATGAAAACTTTTTCCGAAGTGGATAGTTCCATTGGATTGTGAAGCTGTTTCAGCAGATTTATCTCTGATTTAATTGAATGATTTTTGGTCCAAAAGTGAGCTGCTTTAGCTGATTTATCAACCTGCTTAAACCAAATATTCCTAAAGTGTTCTTTTCTCCAAATGTGGAATGCATACCATCACTATATTCAAAGCATTGTCATGCTCCACAGTTTGCAAACATTTTGTCAAAAAAATCTCCACCAACCCAACAAGAGCATCACATTATTCATTTAACCATAAAAGGGGTTCATATTGTTAGCCTGCAATGTGATGACAGTGCATATGTTGGTGATGCAGAGATTAGCACACGTGGTCAAAAGCTTTTGGTTATACGTAAAGTACTTTACACACTGCATGAAGCTATGCAATAAGATTCTCCATTGATGTTATAGAAATATGCAATACGGTTCTCCATTGATGTTACAGGAGTCTAAAAAAGGCATCATGAACTTCCACAACTTGCATGTATGGTTGGAAAAATCCAAAAGGACAGTGCAAGTGGCTAACAGTAATCAACACAGATTCAGTGTTAATGTATGGGTTGGAGGAGTAGGAAGACCTTATCACATAGATCCATGCAGCATGTGAAATACTTTGCATATAAACACAAGTCTTTGACTGTGCTAATCTGTGCACTACTGATGTACACTCTGTAATCACTTTGCAGGTTGACAATTCGAAATCCTTTTGTAGTTAAATATATGATATGTTGCTCTTGTTGGGTTTATGAATGTTTCTTGACAAAATGAGTCAGTTGTTTCATTCACAAAAACTCAGATTCTGTTATATTATCAGCAAAGCCAGGTCTAATCCTATTTATAGCATCTTCATATCAAGTAGTCATATTATTCTTGTGAGATGCATTAGAAATGTGTTAAATAGTTGTTTATGTAGAAAATTGTTGAAATGCTAATTATTAACTTTCTCAGTAATATATTAGTAGACCTAAATTCATACAGGTCCTTTATAAAATCTGTCTTTTAGTTTGCGAACAAGAATGAAATCAACTTAGACTGGAATTTCTGATTGTTCTCTGATGCAACAATTTTAGCCAATTTTTATATATATTTTTTTTCGCTTGCAGTGTTGTACTTTAAAGTAAAGCTTCCACTTTGAGTATGCTTTCTTTCCAAATTCCTGCATGAATTCTACAACTTTATACTTTGCTGAGCCCTTGCTTTAGGCATGGTGAGGAAAATGTTGATATTTTGATTATTAATGTCTATATAATAAAATTTTGCCTTCCTCTGAAGGAGAGTTATGTATTTTCTTCACAGCTTCTCTTTTCCCCCCTCTCATCATGATATTTCTAATTGCCATTTCTACCTTCACAAATATTTTTACAAAAATGTACATCCTTCTGCTCACTATAAACAATTTTTTTTAGAATAGTAAAAGTATTTATAAAATTTAACAAATTATTGTCATGTGAAAGTTCACTGATAATTAATTTTTTTACACAGCGGATCTCTTCACAGAAAGGAATAATTCATAGAAAGCCTACCTTATATAAAGTATATAGCTTTAATGCCACAAAATGAAGTAAAAAAATTAAAAAAAATTGTGATAATGTCCTAACATAGCATGTCTAACTCAATCATTTAAAATAAGAGCATAAAATAGTTTGCAGAAAAGAAAAATTTTGTTACTTCAAAGAAAGACAATGACAAAGCTATGACTCAATTATTAAACTGACAGATACAATACTAAAGTCTAAAATAGAGCACAATATGCTATTATATGAACAATAAAAAACATTTAATTTTAATCAGAGCATGTTAAAATATTATTTCAAAATATGATAAAAAAATATGACAATATGTGATTATGATTCCTAATCCTCCAGATCCTATTTGTAACATTTTTACAAGTATCAAACGACAAAGTGCACCTGTGTTAAGTCAAAGTTGACAATGCTTCATTGATGGATTAAAGGAATCAATATTTATGTAAATGTAATTGGCATATTGAGTCATAATGTAGCTTACCTCTGCTAAGGCCTGCTGTTCCAAACGCGTCATTTTCTCTTCAAAATACAATCTCTGAGAATCCAGTTGTGAAGTAAGTAGATATGTAAACTCCAGCTGTACTGAGTCTAATTTCTCTTCATCATACTGTATGTAACAAAAAAAAATACAGCAGAATTTTATACATGCATACAAGACTGTTCATACTTATCTTAGTTACAATCAATCTAATCTGTAGAGTCTGTCTGTCTAATACTCACTCTGACATACATATTGAAAATGAGAGGGAAAAAAATATTTTAGCCTATGAACAGCTAAGATATTTAACCATTAATTTCTCTATATATAATTCCATTCTGACATTATTGTGGTTTCATCTTGGAGACTGTATATGGTCATAATGCCACAGAAATGTGGTCTACATCTCTGCATTTTTCCAACCATCAGCTGAGCAAATGTTAAAATGATAGCATCAGTCATTACCATTACAAATACATCTGCTATTCAGTATTTCTTTAATTACTGTGGGGACAAGAAAATGTTTATAACCAATACTTTAAATTATATTCATATTTAAAAGACAATGCCTTTAATGTTTATGGATGCGCCAACATTTTGTCAATAACAGAAATACAGGAAATTGTGTTATCAAATAAAGACAGATTTAGGAACTTTTACATACATTTAACTCATTATATGTGGCCTTCATTTCTGCATATAAGATTTTAACCAATCAAATATGAAAATATGGCTCCTTCCAAAGACTGAATTCACACCTTACAGTGGCAACTGAAATAAAAGTCTTTTTAGAGAGACTTTTTTACTTTACTTTCTCCTGGGAAAAGCAATGAAGTTACAAAGGCAATGTGAGCAAGTTCTTTATATACAAGTATGATTCTGTGTAGCTTTGCTGGACCCTTCATAGCCTCCAGAACTGTTGTGTGAAACAGTGTGGAATATGTGGTTGTGGCATTCATATATTTCAAGATTAAGCTTTTTTGCCCAGTTTTACTACTGTGGAATCATATGCAGTGAACACTGTCAATACATTAGATTAAATGATACATTGGGAAAGAAAAGAGCGTTTTAGACCTAATTTTAGGATATCTTCAGGCATTTGCATTGATGGCTGAGTAAAACCTGGAAGAATTCTCAGTTAGAGATAATGGTCCTGGTGGAATTTGAATCCCAGATATTGTTCATAATTTTGTGCCTTAATGACTTTGGCCACAAGTTTCAGTGATCATGGAGTATATAGAGCAGGCAGTATGCATCAAGTTTTGACAGAAACATGCAGGTTTCCAAGCAGACGCCATTTGTAAGATTCAGCAGACTTTTGGCTACAAGGGTTACACAAATTCTACAACAGTTTTAATGGTTAAAAAATAGCTGCACAACAACAGACAATGACCAATAAACTGAAATGCATGTTATGTTCAGAAATTGAGCTGAATGATTGTGCAGGACTGTCATTTGATCACCCATATGGCATCAACATAGATTCTCCATACTAGAATATAATGTACAGAGTGATGGCAAAATCTGTGTACTAATTCATCACAGAAACACAAATCCATCTTGAGGTTGCACAGGATATGCTCGAGCATGCCAGTGGGGATAATTAATTCTTGAATACCATGACCACGTGTGATTAGAAATTGGTGTACAAATGTGACCTGAAAGTACTTTGACAACCACAAGACATCAAATGAAATATGACAGCAGAGCTGAAAGCTATTGCTAAATGCATATTCTAGAAATGCTTTCAGTAATGGAAGGACAGTTGGGCTAGATTTGTGAAGTCACACATTTGTTTTATTGGCTAAAAGAAAGATACTATTTTAAGGTGTTTTGTATTGGGTATTCAGTCACAGTTTTCTAAAGACTCTAAGAAGAAAATTATATCAGAATTGATACAAAGTGACTACCTTAGCATAGGTACCAGTAACACAACAAAAAATAGAACTGGTATGCATTGATTCAAACAATGATGGTGTAGCTGCTAGCTAGTAGATGAAGCTCATAGAAATGCAGTTTGAGCATGCCAATGATAAGTACAAATCATTGTGCCCAGAGTTAAAGCATATATGCAATATCCATTCAAAGAAAATAATAAAAAAATTTATCTAATGTGCTCAAGAGGCCTTAGTGAAGGATTGGCTCACAGCACCATGATTATCATATTTTAGTTGAAATTTTGAGTGGATGTGTGTATGTGAGAGAGAGAAAGTATAAATTTACATATAAATGATAGACCCTTAGTGCATATATTTTATATTTCCTTGAACTTGAAAGTGGCAGGACACAGTGCAGCTGCACACACAGCCCATCTGCTGCATGATCTGGAAAGTACAGAAAACATGCTTTCCCTTTTCAAAGACAATGCTGAAAATATTCACCATGTACTGTGAGACAAGAATTGTAATGCCAGAACACGCTGCAGCTCAGCTTCTGATATACTGGCTGTTCTTCTCATATGCAGTTTTGCATTCATAATGTAGAATGAATTTGTAAATCCTGTATTTTAAAAACTGTACTTTAAAATAACAGTTTTATCGCTCTGAAGCACAATGCAATACTGCACACAGCCTGCACAAGAAAATGCAGAAACTATATCTTCTTAAATAGCTTCATGGTTCAGGAAGAACTAGTATCAAATAAAGAAAAAATGTCTAGGTTGGTTACAAGTTAAATTGGGGCACACCCAATAACAAATCAGTGAACATTCAGATACTTAGGATAGTATATTTTTCAAATTCCATTCTCTCCTTTCCTATGCGTTTGGGAGAAAATGTACCGAATTAATCCAAATATTTAATTAAAAAATGCCCATACTTCAAAATACTGCACAGATATTGCTATTGCATTGTGTGTGTATGCAATGCATGTATGTGTGTATGATGCATGAAGTTTTAGTGAAATGCGAATATATATTAAAAGATCTCATGAGGTAAATCTAAATTATACAGTATATCAGAATAAATAAATAAAAATTCCTATCAGCAACTATGCGCAAACTTGAATGGCAACTAGTTGCTGTCAATGCAGGTCCCATATGCTAGTGTGAAAAGAAAACATGAAAAATGTATGCACTGCACATGGGTCTACCACTTACACCTAAAAATAGTTTTTCCACTATGTGCATATGCATGAACTCATGAAAGCATGAGTACTTCATCTCAGACTCTTAGTTAATCTATTGGATGTGGTTTTCATAAAAGGTTATTTTTTTTGTTCTTAGTATTCTACAAATATAAGCATTTACATACTGACTGTTTTCCAGAGGGAAGACTGCCTTCTACCAATTTTCCATCTCCTTTATTTTGTAGCAAACGGTGCACAAAGTTGTCCCCTACATAATCCCATACTCTGTTATTGCCCAGCTGCATTGAGAAGCAATGTTGAGTCTCATGATAATGTCTGCAATGATGTACAATAAGTTAGTATTTACAGCAAATTTAAAGCACGGATGCTTTATTTAGCATGATTACTTTAAATGCAATTAATAAACATAATTTCCATCATTATGGAATGTTTATTACAAAATGGATAAATTCACTGAATAAGGCTTTTCCTCTAGCTTTTCCTCACTTTGAAGATGTGAGTGCAAGACTGGATATGAATTCATTTGCACTATTATTTACTCAATTTTTGTGATAAAAAGAGAATTATAATGTGCAAAGTGTGAATATCCAAGCAAAGATCTTCTGATTTACCTCACAACAAGGAGAAGAAGAAGGGGAAGAAAAAAAAAAGGGAATGGAAAACAATAAACAAACTATATTTTTTGCAAATATAAATTACTTACTGATAGGCGTGTCCTTGCACATAGCGTCCACAACCAACATGGCCACAAATAAGGCAAATCCAAAGAGAGTCAGCTGAATGACATTCAAAACAGCGATTATCAGCAACTAATTCTGGAGTCTGAACATATCGGCAAACTGGACAACTGAAAAATATCAAAACATTTCTAAGCTCATGGAAAGCATCCTTCACCACATTTGGTAAAATATATTCTCTGTTTTCACACCAAGGGTGGCTTAATGACTGATACAAATTAATAAGGTCAGTGACTATGATTGTTGTTTGCTCTTATCTATAACTGTTTCCCAATGTCATACTTCACTAATAGAATGTTTTCACTTCACATACACTTTTTAAACTGAAATATTAATAAAAAAACAATACAGTTTAGAAAATGCAGACTCTTGTAAATTTTTGTTAGACTGGGTGCTTATTCATTATATTATTTAAAATATATTCTTTATAAACAGACTTATTCTCAGGATTCAGAAAAAGCAGGCTAAATAATGCTTACTTATTTATTTTACTGGAAGTTACAAACACATTAATTAAAACTTGGAATTGATTAAAAGCAGGAACATTTAAATGGGAATTGAACTGTTGTATGAATGTCTTTGATATTTATAAGAATTCTTTTAACTTTCAAAATTATTTTCAAATATTAAGAACAATAATCTATATTACATTAAAATGTAAATTGGAACTTGCACAGTGACCAATCATATAATTGATATTATTGTATGATTTAGTTGAACTACACACTCTTAATGCTTCACTTACAATAATGCTTACAAGTGAAGCATTAAGAGTGTGTAGTTTGACTAAATAATACAATAATATCAATTAAATGATCTATATATTTATTCAGAGGCTAAAAAACCTGCCTCAGTTCAGAGATCAGTTTTATAAATTTTTTAGCTAATGAGGTGATTACACACACTCTTATTTCTCAGTTTAACAATTTTCTGCCAATAAGTGCTGGTAAATGCAGAAATAAAAGTGTGTTATCTATTCACCAGCTGAAACATTTAATTCCAATGCATAAGTTCC
Source organism: Metallyticus violacea (assembly GCA_030762175.1). Classification (NCBI taxonomy): domain Eukaryota; kingdom Metazoa; phylum Arthropoda; class Insecta; order Mantodea; family Metallyticidae; genus Metallyticus; species Metallyticus violacea. The sequence goes on along the minus strand of CM060838.1, from coordinate 14,032,007 downwards.
ACTATATTGCAATTAAGCAAGCTCAGCATTACATACCACAAAATGACATTTTGGGTTTACCTTTTATTTCGACACTCATATATTCAATTGATATCATTGTATGATTTAGTTGAACTATACACTCTTAATGCATCACTTAAGTAAGTAAGTGAAGCAAGTAAGTAAGTAAGTGAAGCATTAAGAGTATGTATTTCAACTAAATCATACAATGATATCAATTATATGATTAGCTTCACTGTGCAGGTTTCAATTTACATTTTAACTCATATATTTATTGCATTAAGTAAAGTCTTTTATTTAAAGTACTCACAGAATGCCATTTGAAATGACAGACAAGCTATGTAAATAAATTGAAGATGTATGGTGCTTAATACCATGGGCTAGAAAAAATAAATAAATAATCCACTCTAGACCAGTGGAAGGGATGAAGCAGTATTTTCTGTTAGCCAAGAGCAGGTAGCCCAAGTAATCATGAATTCAAATAACTTCCCACACATACATAACCAATATGTAATCAGAATGTAATTAAAAGTGCCGTTATTATTAAATTATCTGAAATTATACACTGATTATACAGAGCTAGTTAAATCTAAACAACTTTTGAAGCATGTGGTTCAGTGACATGAAACTCAATTTATAGTGATAATCGTATACTGAGAACTCAAAAATGATATTACACTTCTTTCTACTCCAAATATCTTATTTTAAATGGAATACTCAATATATTTTTACATTTATGAATAATGCTCATTAAAAGCTTTTCAAAAAGTATCACATTAGAATATTTATGTACATATTCATTGTTGCTAAATCAAGAAAATATACATACTTGCATAAAATAGTCCTAGCATCACATCAGGTTTTCTGGTTATCAAAATATTTAATAAGGCAATATGTTGATCTTTCTCCTATTCCATTGTAAATTGTATGATTTCACCGATGTTATTGATCTGATTGAGGAATTTTTCCAGTTTCTCATCCCCATAAGGCCAAATTACAAAAGTGTCATTCACATATCTGCACCATGCTTTGGGTTTGTACGTGGCAGATTCAAAGGTTCTTTCCCCAAACTTTTCCATATAGAAATTTGACATTGTTGGCCTTAATCGACTCCCATTGCCACTTCCTCATTTGTTTGCAGTAGTTCCCATTCCATAGGAAATAGCATGTTGTGAGGAATGGAGAAGATCTGTAATGTTTTCTGGGAAGATCTTAGACATGGATCAAAGTGTCTTCTATTGGAACCCTTCTAAAAATTGAAATAACATCGAATATTACCAATTAGTCTTGTGGGTCCAGTTTTATCATTTCCTGTTTTTAATGAAGTGCTTGCAGTGTTTATATATGTTTCTGGATTACCAATATATGGTTGTTGAAGCCTTGATAGAAATTTTGCTAAAATATAAACTGTACCAATAAAATAACTATATACAAACAGACACATGAGCAAAACTTGTGTTGCTTTTTCTCTCTCTGAACTTTATATATATATGTTGCTGCCTAATACAAAACAGTTAAATAATATATTTAAAGGCCTTTTATTATGTAAATTCAAAGTTTCTTTCTTGTAAGCTCTTACAAATATATTTATAAGAATATAATATTATTGCATTGCAATGACTATAGAGTGCAGTGTTGTGAATTCTTTATGAATTATGAATTTGTTGCTTTGATACTGGCCTTCTTCCCTTTTTGAGCAGGTGTTGACTTCCTGACTAACTGGTTTGACTTCTTAGAATCTTGTTTGTGAGGTCTCTCTGCAGTTTCTTATAGATACCCAGTTCTAATAGTTCCTTCCTCTTCTCTTTGTAATCTTTCATAGCCATGACAAAGGTAGTATCAATTATGGTAATGCAATAATTGATGTTAGAAGTCTTAATGGCTCATCTTTCCTCCCACGTTAGGTTTTGTTTTGATGGTTTGGTGTGACATAATATCTGTGAGGCCTCAGAGCATATTTCTTCTGCTTGTGATGGATTTTTTGTATTTATTCTTTTGTCTATTGGACACTGTGATGTAAGCCCTCTCTGTAGTATGTTAGGTTATCTAGGCGATTTCCATTTTCAAATGCAAGTTTATGACAAATGTTCAAATGTAGCTAAGACAGCATTTTATCTCGCCAGAGTTTTAAGGGTCAGTAAAGACCAGATTTTTAAATTGAGAAATAGCCTTTGAATCCACCACTTACAAACCCAAAGCATGGTGGAGATATGTGATGACACTTTTGTAATTTGGGTGCATGGAGATGATGAACTGGAAAAGTTCCTAGATCACATTAATAATATCAGTGAAAATATAAAATTTACAATGGAAAAGGAGAAAGATCAATACATTGGTTTACTAGATGTTTTGATAGAAAACTTGATATGATGCTAGGGCTTACAGTTTAAGAATACCAACTTCACAGACTGCTATCTCCTGAAAAGTTATAATCACCATCCCGGGTCCTTACATCAAGCATTACAGGAAAATGGATATTATCCAAAAGAAATTAAATGAGCATCGCACCCAAAAAGATCACAAGATCATATAGAGGTGAAAAGACAGCAAAAAAGGGTTTATCCAGATATAAACAGAGTTACAGATTGCAATAGCAAATTTTTGGAGCGAGTCAATACAAAAACAATCTTAAACCCGCTAGCAAACTAAAACACCAGTATAAATCAATGAAGGATAGACATGACTCCCGTTCTACACAAGGAATTTACACATGCCATGTGACTGCGATCAAGTTTATATTGGCACTACCAAGCGCAGAATACAAATCTGGTTAAAAGAACATAAAAGCAACTGCCAACTTGGACAGAACAATAAATTAGCATGTTTTGCTAATTGATCTTGATATTAAGTTTCATGAAACTGAAGAAGACCTCTACATTATGACTTACTAATACACTAGGCTTTATTGTGAGGTCGTTGAGATATTAAAACATAAAAATCAGTTCTATACCAAAGAGGAAAGAGCATGCATTCACAAAATGTGGATGCCTTTGCTGGCAAATACTAATATAAAACCTTATAAACAAACCAGACAAATCACAAGACAATAACTTCAGCTGTATAGTGATTGGCAGAAACACGAACAATGGGAAACAAGTGGGGCTGTGCTTCACATCTATAAATATAGCAGGCAATACAGCTAATGCCACTCTGTATAAACTAGCCAGGAGTCAACACTTTCTCTGAAGATGCCCAACAGAATTACAGGTAAAATGTCAGGCAATTTTTATCAATTGGACTTTGGCCTATTAGCCCAAAAATTACATTTTACTAAAATAAGATAGTTGGAATTACTTTCGGTTAACCTGAAAATAGAAAATAGTTTCTATTATCATTTTTGAGTTTCAGTATATGGCTATCCCCACACCTGAGTGTCATATCAGTGCACCACATGCTACAAAAGTTATTTTGATGGTGCAGGACTTTGAACTAACCCTGTTTAAAATTATTACATTGGGTTTGTTAATAAAGTCCATACATAAGATAAATTATACTCATTTAGAAACAGAAATTTAATTTCAGATTTAGACCTAAGAAATCACGCTTCTAATATTTATTATTTGAATTACAGATTTCTAAACTGAGGCTCCCCCCCCCCCAAAAAAAAAAAAAACTCTCTTCACCATCTTATATAATTGAATAGAATTTTAAAAAGATTTCTTTCATCTTTGAATAACATGGACTATGTTATATTTTATTTTGCAAGCATGACAGATAATGGATTACCTTGTGTCTCCCCATTTTGCAAGGCAGCTACTATGAAATGAGTGGTTGCAAAGAATGGTCAAAATTCCATCTACAGATTCATCCATGCGTTCTAGGCACACTGGACATGTAGGAAGTTCAGTGTGTGCTACTGGAGCCAAAGAACCTCCCTCACCTTCTCGAAGAAGCTCCACTTGGGATACAAACACCAGGTGACAACAACAGTCTGGTTCTAATGAGTTATATGGCACACCATTGAAGGTAGAATAAAATTCTGAAGCAGATTGCTATAACAAGAACAAAGGAATTCCATACATCTTGCAGGTAATTATGGTAAATCATGTTGGTAACAACACTAATTATATGAGAGTTGTTTTTAGTAATACTACAGAGAGCATCATACTCGATCCAAGAAAGTAGGCAGGAGGAAGCCAGTAGAATGCAAAGTGAACAGCAGAAAAAGGTAAGTTAAAAAGGGTAAATATATATTTATTTTAGGCAACCTTTTATTCTCCAGAGCAATAACCATTTTAATACATGCTCTCTTATCATGAAAAAGTAAACTGTAGACATGCTTATATATATGGTCTAGCTTCTTGGCATAGAAGAACTCCAGTAGTTGGAAATATAGTAATTTCAAGTGTGACTTTATCTAAGTGTTTTATCCTTATCTACTTTTATTATTACTGTTAATTTGTTACATTGTTAATAGTGTTTCTTTATTTTTATTTTTCCTTTATATATATATATATATATATATATATATATATATATATATCTGCAGTTCAGAGATAAGTTAATTACACACAGACGGGTCACAGAATCAATTGAAGCAAATGAAAGGGTGACCATTTCACACTAATGGCTATGATAAATTCATTTCAATTACCACTGGAAATTAGCTGAGATTTTCAGCATGGGAGATTATTAATTTTAATATACTCCCTTCTCCCAGTCAAATTTCCCTCTATGCTTTATTGTTAAATAAATAACACTGCAGAGGAAAGAAAGCAACTGCTGTTCAATAAAATGAAAGTCAATGCTGATGGATGCAGGAATGCTGATAAACTATGCAAATGTGGCTTATACTGTAAGTACAAACATTTTGAAACACATATCCAAAGAGAAGAAAAACATACAAATAATTATTTTTGAGTGCTTTGGGTCAATGGGAGAAATAGAAGAAATTTGCACTAACTAAGGGTTAATTAGTTCTGAAATTAATAAAGAAATGCATCCCAAACTTAGATATTCATTTTTTACACTGAACTCCATTTACTTACATAAAATAAGACACATTTTGGGAGAATCTTTCCCATCTTCAGTTGCTCACTGAATCGCAGTTACTCGAAACGATGGCTAAAAATGCATGTTTGTTGTGCCTGATCTGTCGGTAATCTGGTTGGAAAGATTATATAGAGCAATGGTGGAGTCTACGTGGACATATGGTATTGAAATATGGGGGATAGATGAAAGCTGGAAATGGTTAGATAGGGTACTTGGTAGTTTTTGTAAGATTGTGCTGGGAATCTCCAAAAATGCTGCAAATGCCGGAGCACTCTTGGAAATGGGGATGGTTGGGGTGAGAGGGTGTGTGATGGAAAGAGCGTTAAGTATTGGTTCAGGGTACAACAGATGTCTTCCTTATTGAATGAATGTTTAATATTCCAAGAGTCTGGAATAGTTAATTGTTACTGGGTGCACAAAGTTGGAGAAAAGTTAAGGAGGAATGGAATGGGGGATTTATGGCTGAGGAGAGGTGATTTGGAGAGAGGCTTTTGGAAACAGATTAAAGCTAGGTTTGATGATATCGATAGGCAGATGTTGTATTCTACAATGTGGGAGAAGAGTTCATTAATGTTTTTTCAGTACAGATGCCAAAAGAAAAAAATATATTTGTAAATGCGATAAGCAGGAGAGAGAGTAAATGACATGGTTCAGATTGGGAATTTGGAGACTAAGAGTTTTAGGACTAGTGGTGAGCATGGATTTTGCCCTATACAGAAAATGTAGAAAACAGAACATATCCTGTTTGAATGCTTAGGAACTAGGGAATGGAGACAACAACTGATAAATGGAAAATGGTTGAAGTTATATAAGTCAATTGTAGCTAAGAAAATGGTTGGTGACCAAGGTCAATTTCGGAATCTGGGTCAATATTTGTATAGAGTTAAGAATAAATGGATATTGTCGACGAGGACAGAGGATTTGTGATTTGGATTGGGTCTGTTCAGGGTAATTAGTATGGTAGAAACATTGTAATTATTTACTAGTGCATTTTTATATTATTGTACTAATTTGTGTTTCATTGGACTTGTTTGAGGTAATTTTGGTTGTTAAAAATATTATTATTTACCAGTGTGTTTGTATAAGACTCAATATTGGCCTGATGTAGAACTTGGGTTGAACCAGGCCATATTGTTATATTGTGTCTGACACAATTAATTAAATAAATAAATAAATATAATCATATATAAAGGTTTATTCATTTACCCTATGATTTGTGAATTTACCAAATTATACGGTTAGCATGCAATTTTATAAACATGAGGAAATAATGCTACAGTTTATTTTATTGAATGGAGCTTAATGCCTGTTTCCACTACTGAGGTATCATAATATATCATATCACTTTGGTGATATATAAGAAGAAATGGTAGGTTATGAACAGATTTTTTTTTTTATTTTGGGTTCTGCCCCAGCATTTACCATTGTTGAAGACTGAGGAAAACCTGGACCTTCTTTGGGGAGAATGGTCCTAGTAGGAACTGTTCCTCAGATTATCCATTCACATGTCCGTGCTTTAATGACCTGGACCTTCATGTGGTGCAGCAACTTTGGTGCAACACCAATAGTACAATGTACTCTGATGGAGTTTTTATGATATGCTGCTCTGTTAACAACTGTGCTTGCATCTGAAGTTATTAGATTTGTGGCCAAGATTGAAAGAACAGACTTCTGATCAGTTCAGAGATGCAATTGCCACCAGGACCATCCTCTTTGACTGAGATTTTGTCAGCATTTTCCTTAGTTCTCATTAATGGCAAATGCTGAAGCTTTACCCTAAAATTAAACCTGGAGCACTTCCTTTTTTTAAAAAAAATTCCATTTCCAGTTTATTTTTTCATTTCATTTATCATCAGTGTCAAATTCCTGTGATGCCTCACTGATGACAACAAGTATTAAACACTATAATAAAAACTGAAATTTTACTTTATCTTTTCTAAATCTAATTTTCTTTAGGTCATGCAGTTCATCTGATGTGTTTGAGATCAAGGAGCATCTGAATTTATCTATAAATGCTTAATATATTCTTTGGCAAAGATGAGGAAGAGAAGAAGAAGCAGGAGAAGATGAAGATAACGATTTTATTGCAGAGTTCTACTGCTGCCTTCAGAGTAAATTCTCCTCACTACTGACCCAAAATTTGAGGATTTTTGTGGCATCTGATGAGAACCTCAGAATCTCAGAATCTGTGCTCTGCTCTACCATAGCAAAATTGAGGTAGTTAAAAACTTGCTTATTGGTCAGTGCCAACATTTCACATTGTACTTTGTCAAAGCTCAGGCTGTATGAAACATCAGCAGTGATCAATTTTACCACTAACACCTGGCAGCACTCAAAAACCAAAATTTTAACTATGGATGTGAGCACTGAAGCTTACATCTCCATATAAAGTTGGGGTAGTTTCTCTGTTCTCTTTGATTATTTTGATATGAATGTGGTTGAATATGGAAAAAAAAAGAAAGAAAGAAAAGAAAGAAAGAGGGAGGGAGGGAGGGAGGGAGGAAGGAAGGAAGGAAGGAAGGAAGGAAGGAAGGAAGGAAGGAAGGAAGGAAGGAAGGAAGACTAATACTGTTCCTTAAGTCTGGTGTACAGTATTCCAGTCCCTAGAAATCATTATTGTTTCTTTCATTTCAACAACTTTGTGATCTAAAGTTTAATGTGCTTATAGCCAAATGGTATAATGTGTGCATTAAATAAATAAATAAATAAATAAATAAATAATAAAAATAAATACACAACAACAATAACAAGAATTTTTATTTCTTCAAATTAATGTAGCACGTGTTCAATAAAGTAAACATTTTCAAGTCTCACTTCTCTCTCTCTATATTTCTCTCGTTTATATGAGTATTAGCCATGCCTCTTGGAGCATAAGTATGTTGTGAGGTTTGCCTGATAGACACATCTGCATAACTACATTATCATTTTATGATCTAATTAGTGGAATGTTGCTTTCAGCAATATTTAGCGAATACACTCACTTACAAAGAATCTACTTCATTCAACTTTTTCCAAAAGGAAGACTCCTTCACTACTTAAAAAACATGAAACTGCTTCTACTGAAATAGAGCACTGCTATCACATGATGCTTTATTCACAAGGTATATGCAAGGGAAAGAGTTATATCACATCATGGCATTGTTTGCATATTTTCCAAAGTGCATGAATGAATTGCTGTGTAGCATACTACAACTTGAGGATGCACACCCCATGACTAGTCCTCTGCAAAAGTGTTTCTTGTTTATACAAATTGCCCTTGAATGAAAAATAGATTAATTTTATATCCTTAATTTTTTTTATTTTTTATTTATTCTCTAATGTTTTAATCCATTTATGCTTTCTTCTCACTTTTCATTCTCCAATCCTTAATCCTATACTTCCTATTCCTGCACAGTAACAAATTATAAAAGTCTTAGCTCTGAATAGGATAACAATGCAACTAAAACAATAAATATCAATATCTGCTTTGAAATTATTGTGTAAACAGGGTGATAAAACAGCAATCTCATGGCATGCTTAAAAGTTAAAGCATAGTTTATATTTATTAGCCTTATTAGTCATTTAATTACAATTACAATTATGTGAAGGATTTCCTCACCCTTTTCTCCTTGTGATCTGTTTCTGCTGTTTCCATGCATTAGTACCTTCAAGATTCAATATTTACTTTTACAGCCTTTGAAGAAGAACATACAGCTTATCAAAATATTGCTCTAAAATATGTTTTTTATTGATTTCTGCACCTCTTGTTTTTATTATTTTTAGCTGTTTGTTTATTAGTAATTTATTTTTAATTACATGCATGAAAATATTAAGAATCTACCTGGGTTCGGAATGTAAGCAAAGCCATGTAACGATTTGGTGAGCCATCTCGAATTATGCGAAGGTGCTGGATATCAGCATGACAAGCAGCAGTAAAAGTGAGCAGATCATGGCAGGTCATTGTAGCTGGAACTGCTAGAATGCACACAGTCTGACTGCGTTGTGCTGCTCTGTCCATCGGTGTAAGTTCACTGCAGGAGATAATGCAATATGAATTTTAATAAGTAAATAAATAGACTGCAATTAAAGTCATAAAACTATTTCTTCATAGGAATCCTGCTTTCTTGCATATTGTGTAAAAAGACATTAGCAAAGTGATAGTCATAACTATAAGCCCTTCAAATACCTTAATGGAAATAAACTGTATCATTTATATTAATGATGAATGAATAGTGTTTAACGCCCGTTTTTACTACTGAGGTACCACAGACGGTGGACACTGATGATACATGAGATGAAATGATATATTAAAAAAGGATTTATTTTTAAGGAAGGAAACGCTCCAGGTCTAAGTTTAGGGTACCTCCCCGGCATTTGCCATTTATGAGGACTGAGGAAAACCTGGAAAAAACCTCAGTCAGGGAGGACGGTCCTGGCGGAATTCCAACCCCAGATCTCCCGCTCATGAGTTTGCGCCTTAACGACCTCGGCCACTCGTGGTGGTTTATATTAATGATGAATGTAGGAATCAACACAGAGAAACGATCTTAAAAGCTTAGGTAGATTAAAAGTAAAACTACTTAAAATCATGTCAACACATTAAAACACTCCTGATGTTCCACTCTTAAAACTTTTAATATTTTTTTTTTTAGATTTTTAGCACCTAGTAAATCTTCAAACAGTACAACATCACTTTAGCACCTAAAAATAAGTACAGTGTTGGCAAACTGTTGAAGTTAAACAAAACAGACCCGCGACCCAAAGACGAAAATTCTGGCATATATAGAATTAATTGCAAAGACTGTGAAAAAATGAACATAGGCAAGACAAAAAGGAACATAGGTATCAGATTAAAGGAACACTGAAGAAATATTAAATACAAATAGAAAAATTTTCATATGAAAATATGACATAGGCTCATGAATTTTGATATCCCAGAAGCAGACAATATTTTGTATAAGTTCTTCAATAGACCAACAGAGCACTTACAGTCACTTACACTGCCAATTCAGATTGATCTGCTGGTTGTTCATGGTTGTCAATGTGAGCAAGGTCTCATGAAACATGTCCAGTTTTTTTTTAAAAAAGTTTTAAGAGGGTAACATCAAGAGTGTTTTAATGTGTTGACATGATTTTAATTATTTTTAATCTACTTAAGATTTTAATCCACCTAATACTGTATTATTTTTATTTCACTCAATTTACTCATATGGGAAATCACTGCACATCAGGCAGAAACTAAAGATACTTACTCTACTGCATGCAGATTAAGATGAATTATGCTCTTATTCTGTTGTATTGGTAGAACTATATCTAGTGTTACATGCCACATGCTCCCCCCTTCCCAAATTTGTCTTTAATGTATTTAGTTTTTACTTTATCAGCTTATCTATTTAATGTCTTCAATGTGATGAATGTCCTTGACAATGACTTATAGATTACAACTAGAATACCTGAACTGCTTTAAGCCAGGAGACATGTATCCCACTAATACAGTAGCTGTGTATACTCTCCTCACCGAGACCTTGGACTGTAAATGCAACCAATCCATCATGCTACTTTTGATCTCAGCATTTAATGAATATCACTAACCAGAGTAGAGCTTGTTTCATGATATGGATTGGTATTATAATATAATACAAAACTTAACAATGTGTGTTGTTAAAGCTTGAATCTTTATGCAGTTTTTTAATTGCAGATAGAAATGAACCAACTCCAATGAAATGTAAATCTTCTGATGCATTTATTTCTCAAGAGAAATCCTGCAGAAGATACTTTAAAACAGAGTAACCTATATAACCCTTGTATGACTGTCGTTAACCCAGTTTTATAACTTTGGATTTCACTTTACAAGACAATTGTACACCTGCTCTCACACAAATTCATGCACAGAATATTTAACTGATCCTGTGATCCCTGGAGATTGTATCTATTTTTTACAATAAAATGAAATATTTTTAAAAGTATTTGAGAATTAGCTTTATAAAAGATTTATTAATCATTGATTCAAAATGTTGCATTTACCAGTTTGAAATAAGTATGAAATATAGAATTTTTTTGCTAAATAAAATGTGCAGAATGCAAAAAATATATATTGGGAAAACAAAGAGAAACATAGGCACATGGTTAAAAGAACACTTCACGAACATTAAATTCAAACAAATGGAGAAATTGTTGTGGCTTCTCATTTCTGGACAGAGAATCAAAACATAGTGAAAAAAGCAAAATTATTAAAGTAAGCACATGGACTCACAGAGCTAGCAACATGGCAGAAAATCTATATATTTAAATACAGAGACAGATTAATGAACTTTGATACTACCAGAGAAAATATAAACTTTAAGTTTATCACACTCACGATGAATGACTTGCAGCTGACCTCTATTCAGTCAAAGTATTAAGGAAAAATGAAAAAAAATTGGCAGTAATTTGTAAACCCCACAATCAATATTATTTTGTAAGAAGAATTAAAGAGTGTTTATACCTGCAATATTTCAATTCCAAATTACCAATTTATTTGCACATGAAATTACAATCAGTTCTTGACCATACTATACTGTAAGCAGAATTTGTAAAGTACAAAAGAATATTGAATCTGTCATCTTAACACTCTTCATGCTTCACTAACCTTAAAATTATATGGAACCGGTTTCAAAGATATGTTATCTCCATGAAGAGTGTTAAGACAGCAGATTCAATTCACATGAGCTTGACTGTGTTAGTTCCATGTGAAAACTTTTTTAAAGATTTACAATTTTTAAAAAAATTTTAACAAAAGAATATGTTGGTAGTTGTGGCAGATCAACATCAACTTCTAAAAAAGTGGAGCTGTGATGGTAATTCAAATCACAGCTGTTATGAACAACATTTTTCACAGTAGACTGTTAAATGGACTACCTCCCTGTCTAGTGGTTATAAATTTTCAGCACCTAGTCAGAAATTTTCAGGGAAGTTTTGAAATGGGATCCACCAAGTCTTGTAAGTACAATTAGGCAGTTGCCTGATAGAGAGGTGGTGTCTTTTCAATTTCAGAGTGATGGCTGGCTGATGGTGTGCCAGTGTGCTGATCATATAATGGCCTTCTGTTAATGAAGTTGCAAAATGGAGGAGGATGCAGTAGTTGCTGTGACTGGCATTGGCCTTTGAAAGGTTGTTGCACCAAGAAAGGAAGGATTGTTGAAATGATTCTTTATTCTGAATTTCAGTTATGTCACTCCATCTTTTGGCCAGTGACCCTAACAGTAGAAATGAGATCATTATTTGTCAGAATCCTCCTTTCTTCATTTTACTTTTATTGCATACCATTTGAAAAAGAAATAGCATGTTTAATTTGGGATAGGTGTAAATTATTCATGTAGAAGAGAAGATTTTTCTGCCAACAATAGCAGCCATAAATGTTCACTAAATAAGAATTGTTTGTTGATGGATGGAAATATTTGTTGTTTTCATCCCATAAACCCAGAGATGGTATAATCTGAAGCACTACCAAGTAAATTAAGAACATTTCTGACATGACTATCTATTTATAAATACTCACTCTTCCTTATAGAGATGAAGTATGCCTTTTGTTACTTCAACAAATGGGTTGCCAGAAATAAAGTTTATTTGATCCCTTGGTTTGAAGTCTGGTTCACAGGAACGCCTTGGTTTTGCATCTGCTTAAAAAGGTGCATAGATAAAATAGTTTAAAGGTCCTTAATAAAAAAAATTTAAGTACATAAGATTGATTCTGCACATTAGCAACTAGGTAAAATTATGATCCCAAATTTGAGGTTATTTAAACTTGGGCATGTTCTATACAGCCTGATATTGCTTCTCTTAGCTTATACTACATTGTAATCAAACATTTAAAATAGATGTTCAGTACAGGCAAAACTTACAACAATAAGTGGTTAATGCATGCAAACACACATCAAACTTCAGAGTACAGAAATTTGTAAAATACAAAAGAAATGAAATGAATACATAGAAATGCTACTACATCATATGTATGCATATGCAAATATGAAATATGCCAGTGATATTAGATAAATGAGATATTATAGTTACAATGAATTATTAACAGTTGATGTGCAACCTTTAGTTCATCACCAGCCAAATCATACAACAGATTTGCCACAATGGTTTCTGCAATATACAAGTGCTAAGAATGCCGTTTGAAAGCTTTTGTTAGAACAGGACAGTGAAGAATTAAGTTATAATCAATACTATATGAAAAACTGGTATTGAAGTAAAACAATATAAATAAAAGATAAAACTGCCAACCAAATATAAGTATCGAAAAGCAATGCTCTCTACTATTTATGTAGCTTTCTGCTGTCTTCCTAATTTTTATGCTGTAATAAAGAGGCAGGTCTTCAGTTAGTTTTTTTCTGCAATATGTCTGAACTGGCAGCTGGGAGTACCCAGCTTGCTGCATGATGGGCAAAGTATTGAAAATATAATTAAGATCATTGTATGACTGAATCAAACTACACAATCTTATTGCTCCACTTACTTGTTTATAACATGTAGCACTAGTTTCACGAATTCTACATCTAAAAAATCTACATTTACAAATACAGAGACAGATTAATGAACTTTCGACACTTCTGGGGATGAAAACATAGATTTTAAGCTCACCACACCTCCATCAGAGCAGAATACACATTCCCACAGAATAACAATTATCCATTAATCGACAGTTAGCTGATGATGTAAACAAAAGTTTTGTGAAACTAGTTCTACATATTATAAACAAGTGGAGCAATAAGAGTGTGTAGTTTGACTCAATCATACAATGATCTTAATTATATGATTAGCTTCACTGTACAAGTTCCAATAAACACTTCTTATTGAAAATATGCTTACCTTAATCAAGAAGATGAAATTTCTCTTTCCCTAGTTGATGGGCTGTGCTTTAGTGATCTTATCTGGATGAAATTTTAACAGATTTGGAGCAGAATGTGCTGATGTACAGCTGACATCTGCTTGTTTTGTTTACTTTACAAGAGATTTTCATGGTAATTATTCTAATTGACCAGTGATATTGTCCAGTTTTTTATTTGTTAACATATGATGCCTGCAACCTATTTTCTTGTCCAACACTGATTCTGTTGTTTTGAATTTCAGCACTATTTTATGAACTGTAGATCTGTCAGATGAATGAAGCCCCAGAAAACATTCTTGAAATTTTGCATAACATTGAACAGCTGATTTATTTCTTTAAAAGTTACAGTAAATGAAAATGCATTGTTCTATATTAAATCTTTGAATCATGGCATACAAGAAATGAAACACAATAATATAGTAACATGATTAGAAACTAATCATGCACCAATCAGCCTAATCAGTGGCAATACATGTCCTTGATTGTCAGTGTGTGCAGCTGGGACCTGCAAACCTCAGACCTGATTCATGTGTAGGGAAAAATAAAATGAAAACTTGATATCACATTATAGTAAAGAACTCCAGGGGGGAAAAAAATCCATCAATAACTCAGACTAAACTGTACAATAAATTTCTAATAAGATAAAAGAGCTAAAATAGTGCACATTTAAAACTCAACTTTGAAATATCTAATTGAAAGAGAGTGTACAACCTGAATGAAGTTTAATTTGAAGCAAATTTAATCCCAATCTTTAATTTGAAGTCATATGCTCAGCTTTAGGATATATGAACCATTAAATGTGTTCCTAATAATTAATGCTTTTTGATAATGGAAAATATTTTTTACATCATATAAATGATTATGTTCTGAAGGTACTACTTTGTAAATACTTAATATTTTTTATAATTGATCTCAAGTTTCTGTACATATTTTAAATTGTAGATATGAATGAATGAATTTATTGATTCTCAATATCTTTACATAATCACATTTACAATTTTTTTAATTTTCAATAACTGCTGAATTGTATAAAATATAGTGAACTTTTGTAACAGTGATGTCAAATATTAACATTTTAAAAAAATTGAGTCGAGATTGTAACATACACACCACTAAAATTCAATAAAAAGGAAGACTAGTTTCGGGAGCCATCACTCCTATTGTCAGTTCCAGCTCCTAACTGACGATAGGAGGGATGGCTCCCAACACTAGTCTTCCTGGAACTGACAATAGGAGCGATGGCTCCCGAAACTAGTCTTCCTTTTCATTGAATTTTAGTGGTGTGTATGTTACAATCTCGACTCAATTTTTTTAAAATGTTAATATTTGACATCATTCATTCCAATTCTTTGCAAAATTTTCATCACTTTAATAAGCCAAGATCCTTTATACAAGAATTTTTCCTGATATTAAAATATTCTTTTACTATATTTCCTTCCTCTAAGTTTATCACTCTATATAACTATTTCATAATTCTTTCTACTATCCTATCCTTAGTTGTAAATCTACCCAATTCCATCAGAGCTGCTCCACTAAATATTGCTTACAAAAAACTCTATCTTTTTAATAGGTTCCATCTATCATCTGCACCCCAAACTTCTAGCCTAAACAACATCTTGCTTTCCACCATAGCACTATATATTCTTTCTAGTGAGTTTATTTTAACTACTGCAATTTTCTTCTGTTCATTCCTTTCCCATTAGAACTCAATCTAACCCCAAAATAATCTTATTTTTTTTCTAACTATTTTAATTTTTCTCCTTCTAATTTCCATCTTTCATATTTTCTTAATTTATAACTCTTTTTGAAGACCATAATTTTAGATTTTTTCTTATTTATTTTCAGACCCCACTCTCTATAATATATATTAATCACTTCAATTGCTCTCTTTAACCATAGACTGGGTGCAAATCCAACTATCATATCATTTGCATAAAGTAAACCTGGAATTACTCTATTGCTAATTATTGATGAGTGCACATTTTCTTTAGTTCTCTCTTCTAAAATATCATCTGTGAATAAATAAGTGAAACTGAACTTACACCCTTGCCTCAATTATATTTTTGTTCTGTATGTATTTTGTGACTGTGTCCCTAGAATATTTGATATCAAATTGATTCTCTTTATACAATCTTTGTAACACACTTATAAAATCCTTACTGACTCCTTTTCTTTTTAATTTTAACCATACAGCACCTCTGTTTATAGTATCTGAAACATTTTCTATATCAATAAATACATATACACTCTCCTCTTTTGTTGCTTAAATACTTATTTACATTAGTTTCTCTTACAAAAATGTTGTCAGCTGTTCTCCTTCCTTTTCTAAAATCTGTCTGCAATTCTCAAAATTTATTCTCTTTCTTTAAGCCATTCCTGAAATATAATGGCCAAAATTCCAATGAGCCCTTTTCTTATTACATTGATAATAGGTTGAAACTTATGAAATTAATATGGTTATCAATATCCTCCTAAACTTTATAAGGTACAACCAATCCTATTCTCAATTTTTGGAATCAAACTTCCTTTTCAGTATTTTATAGGTATTTACTGCTAACAACCTATAAGATAAGACCTGACAATGCTAACAGCCTATACACAAGTATACATAAAAGGTTATTATTATTGTTGTTGGTTTTGCTGTTATACTCGTAGATTCTTTTCTTGTGGACTTTCAGTACAAATAACTGCTGCAAAAATATGGAGAAGAAAATTTTCTTTTGACATAAATGCACTTGAATGCCCATCCTAGAAAGCAAAAAATAATATAATCCTACCTTCTAATGTGGTCAAAGATAATTCTTTGCTTTCTGATCCTGGAATTAATCTACAAGGTTTAGCTTCTGCTAGATCACTTGTATAGGTCTCAATTGTAATATCACACATCTCTCGTCGTCCACGTGAAAATTCTGTCTTGTTTCCCTCAGCTGCCATAGCACCACAGGATACTGTGACAAAAGAAAGAAAAATAAGATTACATATACATGCATGTGTTAACACATACATACAGGATGATCAGTCTGGTATGCTAATACTGCAAGACATTTGTGCCATCATGATATACTGATGTGAAGGTCATCAGAATCCGTTAACAAATTATAAAATATTTCGATATGTCCACCTATCCCAAATAAGTGTATGCTGAAATTGTTACCTCTGTTGCCTCTCATTTTCCTAGTATTTTTGGCACCTACTAATGATATGGAGCATTATAACCTGCAGTTCCTTTAATAAACAAATGTCAAATTGTGATAGATTTGTCTAGTACACCAATATTTTGTATGTGCACATTAATATTATTTTCTTCAGTTCAGATTTTTAAACATTAAAAATTTACATTTTCTGCAATGTTTTGACTAACCTATATGCATTGTGAAAAGATCAGGAAACTTTACACTGTCTTTGAACTTCATGCATCTATTCCAAACATTTACTAATCATAAATGAGAATTATTTGCGGAACAAAATGCAATGTAACTTTTCTTACAAGACACGAATGCTACTAGAAAGTTTTAAACACCCATGTTTTATTTGCATCATATCTACTGGTCTTGTACCTGATTGGGAGTACTGCAAAATGATCACATACAATGCTTGCACTTAAGTAATTGTAATCAAAAATTTTCCAACTAAAACTAAATTAAATAAAAATCTCATTATAAGTACTCTTTACTTCTGTTTTTTTTTTTAAAAATATAATTTTATTATTTTTACACTCTTTGTCTCCCATCAAATGTTAAGTGTTAAAGGCACAAAACAAATTTTGGAACTTGTGAGGAATTAACATGGTATCCATAACGAGATTGCATCCATTTCTAGAAGGTAAATAAAATCAGAAAGACCGAAAAAGAGGGTTGGACAGTATCAGCATTCACTTGGATTAGTTGGATAGGTTTGTCAACTTTATTGTTGCATGTGCCTCAACACAAGCTACTTGCAAACACTTTATGGAAGAGGACCAATGAATTCCTCATGTGTACATAATACTGTTTATGATTCATTAAGTGATTGAGATTCAGCAGTCTGGTGTCAGTGTATTGAAATGATCATTCCTTACTAAAACAGTTAAAAACATTTCACTTAAGAGTGTTGCATCAAAATATGCAAGACATATCTAACACATGACTTTACTATAAACAATTTTAGCACATATAAAACGTTATATAGCTATATTACTGAACATGATCTAAATGAGGAACAGTCACAGTTTGCCCAGTTTTTATAAACAGATTTACTTGTTTTTCTGAATAGGGCACGGAAGTGGTCCAGTAGTCATGTACACCAAAAAAAGATAAAATACAGTAAAATAAAAATGATGGAGCAGTATTGCAAAGAAATGATGTTTAAAATAATAGGTTCATAACTTTACATTGATGATAGTAAAATGACGGTTGGAATTTCTAGATCACAACTCAAAACTTAATGATTTTTTTATGCATTTAGAACAGTTCTTAAAGATAATTATGAAATTATAATTATGGATGATATTAATGTAGAAAATGATAACAAAGAGTTTATAGATATTATATAGTTTTAATCTTAAAGAGGGAGTATTAGACCTAACTTGAATTACTAAACAGTCATGCAGAGCAATAGATCTTATAATAACACGTATAGACGAATCTAAACTTACTTACGTAAATAACGATTTTCATATTTCAGATAAAACAGCACAAATGATCTATATACATCATTGTTATGTTCAATGTGTGGAACCACAGTATATGTATGTTAGTGATACCAGAGCATCAAATTTATTTAAGCTAAAGGAAAGATTAGCACAGGAAAAGTACAGAGAAGTATATTTAACAACATCCACTAATGAAAACTGTAGATCTTCTTTAATATATTCAACAGTCGTTTTCATGCTACTTGTCCTATAAATAGAAGGCATAAAAAAAAAACATTATAAACTTTATACCCTATGCAGATGATAGTTAATTTATTTGTTCAGAAAAAAAGAAGAAGATTTAAACCATCTGGGAATCAAAACTTCATCAACATTACTACACCTGTCTGATTACTTAAAAGTTTCTGAATTTAAACTCAATGTTGATAAAACAAACATAAACTTGATGACTGGTAGGAGAAACTAGCATCTATGAGGATCTGTGGCTCCGTCCTAGTGGTGTTTATTTATAAACTGGAAATTTGTATTACGTTTTCCTGTAATGTCTAAATTTATAAGATGATCCATCCCTATGATTATGAATGTAAATCTTCTCCCATGTGTCTATTTCTGTACGTTCGTATGCTTCTTTAAGCAACTTTATTTCTCTTTTTATGTTGTGATTATCTTTCCAAGAATGGTGTGCCACTATTGACCTATCTATCTGTTTGTACTTCACCTTCCTGAGATGTTCCTTTAACCATGTTTCTATATTCCTTTTAGTTTTTCCCATCTATCTGTTTGACTTCACCTTCCTGAGATGTTCCTTTAACCATGTTTCTATATTCCTTTTAGTTTTTCCAACGTTTTTCCAATGTGATAAGATATATATGTTTGAAAATAGAAAGGCTTAATGTTCCAGAAAAACAGTATAAAAATTAATATTTTTACAAAAGAGTAATTTTTCTGATCATTCTTTCTCTAAAATCTCAGTTTTACACACTTTTTTTTTTTCACTGTTACCAATTAAAATTTCTTTTACCTTTCAGTTTTCTGTATATATCTGCACAGTTTTCTCCTTTTTATAGTATTTAAGCAATAAGAGAATCCATAAAAATGTCATGTACCCTTTTTTCCAGTCTATAAGATGTTCGGTCCTGGTGGTGTAATGGTTACCATACTTGCCTCCTACACCCTACGCGGGTTCGAACCCGGCCAGGACTGATGGATTTTTTCGGGTGTAAAAATCCTAAGTATGGTAGGAAGGGAAGGGAAATAAAGTTGTGGGTCCCATGTCGTACATTTACAGCACAAAAAAGAACCTCAAGCCTGAAAGAGAGGCCCCTGAGCAAAATTTGTCGGCTGTTTCACGCCCTGAGTTGAATGGGACGCTGATGACCTGAGATGTTAAAGAGCGTCCATAATGCTAGATGCTCGGCAAGATGGAGAGAAAAAATAGTTAAGTCGACAGCTAACCCTGTCAACTCAATCAATAAAAAAAAATGTTCTTTTTATATGACACCCTAAAAATTAACAAATTAAAAGAAGAGGAAAATAAAAATAATTAACAAAATAATAGCTTTCAATAATGTCTGAAAAACCTTCAAATCCACATCTGATTCCCATCTCTTCTCTCACTCTGTCATCATATTCATCACCATCATCTAGAGTGACCAGACATTCTCTTTTGTCTTCTTTTTACATCTTTTTCCATGGTCTGAGAAGATTTTTTAAAAATCATGAAATGTCCCTTTTATAGCTTGCATGCCTGATGTTTGGAAATTATCTGTTTTGATGAATTTTTAAAGTAATATAACTATATATGGCTGCAACATTTGGACCTATGAAAGTGGTCCTTTGTATTTCTTTTTCTGAACCAAGTGGTTTAAAAGTTAATTAGGTATTACCATTTAGCATTCAAAATACTAAAATGGCAATGAAAGTTCAATGATGCCCAAGCCAGCAAACGTTCTGCATTCAGAAAAGGAAGAAATGAATTTGAAGATAAATGTAAAATTTGTGGATCTGGAACCTAATACCCCTGAAACATATCACATAGTGATATTAAATTTACACTTTGTGCTACTGCTTTGTCTTATGATAGTAATTTAGCATTATATTTTTCTTGGCTTTCATATGTATAACTTTAGTTAACTGTAAAATTAAGTTTTATTATAATTATTTTGTTAAAATTTTTAAATATACATAAGCTCAAATTTAAATAGACATTTTATGTCCTCTTTTATCGAACAATGTCCTCCTTTATCAAGCTTTACGTCATGTTTTTTATTCATGTAAATCTAGTCATCGTATCATCCCTTCCTATGAGAAATATTCCTGACTTCCATCAAGTGCATTGCTCATGCCACATTTCAGGAAATATCTAACAATAATTTGTTCATTCACTTTTGACCAAAATGTTTTCCACATTTGTGTGATTGAAGGCTATTTTAGCGCACCCTTTGACTTTAGGTGATGATAGATATTGGCATCCATCGTCCAAATGTTTCACTCTACTTTCATAAAGACTTTAAAAGGTTTGTACAAATATAAAGGTAAGTCCTCCTGATATGACATCCAATTCAATAATGTACCTTTGAATTTTTTTTTGATAAATTCCTATTACCATATTTTTCCAACATTTCATAACCATCAATTTATGACTTTCTGCATATGAATGTTAGCTTTTTTCCTCCAGAAAAAATGTTATTAACAGACCATAAATGTCTCAACTTTACATCTGAAATGATTTGTTAGAGGAAATATGAAATGCAGATGGGGGCAAGGTTGTGGAGCAAAGTTAATGATCTGTTTATTTCTGTGTTGGACGATTAATTGGAGTGCATGTGCATTTGAAAAAGAATGCAACCTTGTTGTGTAAGGTACACCCTATTTTCAATACAAATTTTGAGAGTAAAAAAGGTGCATCTTATACATTGACAAATGCACCAACCTGGAACTGCAGTGTTTAATTCAAATACATTTTGTATTCTACCTAACAGCATCAGTCTTTAGCTTATCATATTTAATTTATACCTATTACTAACATTTTATATATCAATAATTCTGAATTATGAAACATATATTCTAGAACAGTGAAGTAATGTATTGTAGAACTACATTAAAGATATTAGTTAAAAGAAAATGATTCATGCAAAGATGAAATATAAACAGTTGTTATTGTTTAAATAGTTAAGGTCGAAAATAATTACTGATCTAATTAGCAGAAACTGAACACTTAAAGATGCTAGCAATTATAGCAGCAATCAATGCATTTCAAGCACATTATATGCTTTAAGAGATCATAGTATTTAATTTTTCATGTTTGCTTCACTATAACAATTGGTGATGGCAGTTTGCTTGGATCCTTTGATCTATGGAGATACCCTTCTTATCCACTCTTGTCATTACTGTTATATTTCAGTAACATAAATCTCACTTGATCATTGTTACATACTTTTGCCACATGAATGCCACTATTTACAAAGGTTTCTCACAATTTATGAAGTTGGTCCTGGTGGTGTAGTGGTAACCATACTTGCCTTCTAAACCCAAGATCACAGGTTTAAACCCGGCCAGGATCGATGGATTTTTTCGGGCGTAAAAATCATAAGTATGGCTTCCTTCGGAAGGGAAGTAAAGCGTGGGTCCCGTGTCGTACATTTACAGCACAATAAAGAACCTCAAGCCTGAAAGAAGAGGCCTCTGAGCAAAATTTGTCGGCCGTTTCACACCCTGAATAGAATAGGATGCTGATGACCTGTGATGTTAAAGAGTATCCGTAAATAAACAAATCAACAAAAAAGAAAGAAACAAACAATTTATGAAGAAACAGTTTCATCTTCTAATCTTTATCTCATTATCATAATGATTATTATAAGAAGATGAAGAATAGGTTGAGGAAGTAAAGGAGTGTTTTTAGTTCATGCACCCCAGTGTCAACATCATTGCTCTCAAGTGTATCACTTAATTCTTTTCAAAATTTCTGCAGTCTTAAATGGCTTCTTCCCTATTTTGCTTTAGTTTTTTTTCCCTCCCTCTTACTTTTTACAGTGCCTCAAATAGATAATGTCTGAAAAGGAAATGTGTTTCTCACAGAAAGTCCATTCTAAAGTAGAATTACATTCAACTTGCTCATTTTAAATACAAGTTTAATCATTTAATAGTAAGTTAAAAGTGCACATTTACACACTAAAAGGAAATATCTCTCACTCTGAATTGTTGGTTCAGTAACAAACAGAAAAATTTTATTTTCATAAAAAAAGATGTACTAACATAAAGTTAGCATCTTCCTCTGAACCTTCAAACATTAAAATATAATTCTTAGATACAATTTACAGAACAGTGATAACATGTATAAATAATATGTAGCATGTGATCTTAGGTATCTTGACTGTCTGAAAAAATTCTTCCATTGGAATGAGGATGGTTAAAACTTTATATTTTTTAATTTGCTACTTTTCAAGCTCCTGATTTTTTCTGGTAAACAATTTAAGAATTTCCATCTTTGGTAGTAAAGACATTTTTCAAAGTCTCCTGTTCTGTGGCTGCTCATATAAAAGTTTAATGAGATATTTATGATGGTCTCTATCCTTTAGAAGAATTTTTTCAGATGCTAAAACAGCAGTTTTTAGAATGTAAATGTTACATATTGTCAATAATTGTAAGTCAATAAATAGTGTCTATCAGATTCTTATTACATATAGATCCATACTCATACTATTTTCTTTTTCA
Source organism: Metallyticus violacea (assembly GCA_030762175.1). Lineage (NCBI taxonomy): Eukaryota > Metazoa > Arthropoda > Insecta > Mantodea > Metallyticidae > Metallyticus > Metallyticus violacea. The sequence goes on along the minus strand of CM060838.1, from coordinate 14,008,824 downwards.
ACTTTAATATTGTATTTGTGTCTTGTTTGAATGGGATTCTCAATATTTCAATTGCATATGATAAGTGCAAATATATGTCTATGTGCATAATAAACTGATTTCAAGACATCTTACAGAATACTTTAAATTGCTTAATTACAAATAATTCCTTTCCAATTTGGATACATGTGCTCATTTCATGTTAATCTGTCATCAATTATCTGTAGGAAACTAGGGTATTTGCTTTCTTTTTAATCGCTCCTCATCAATTTTTACCACGGATTCAAATTAGGTTATATAGACAATGCCAAAAAAATGTATACACACTTCAAGCAAAGAAAAAACTATTAACATAACAAAACTGAGTTCACACAAACAGAAAATGATGAGCCCTAATCATCTTAGACTTTTACAGTTACAACAGTTGCTCAAAATGCCCACCATCAGTATTGATACACTGCTGAGTACTTTGAACTACTGATATAGCAACATTTGCAAAAGTGTCGTCAGAGATGCTGATTTACCGTTTAGCAAATTGGTTATCAATACAGTTTCATTCACTACCCAAACTTGGTACCTTAAATTTAAAAAACTCCATGGACCTAACAGCAAAGTTAAAGAGTTTCTTTTGTTGTCAAGGCCCTGTTTCCCAGCAAACCACAGAATGAAAATAAAAACCACTAAAATCTTAGAACACAATCCAACCAAACAAACCAATTTCAAACAAGTGATTATAATAAGTAAAATCCCATAAAATAGTTTTTTTAAGAAAATGGTTACCATCAGCCAACCTAACAGAGGAACACATCAAAGAATACATTGAAATTACTAAGTTGATAAGTAAAAAATGTACTTACGAAGCTGTAGACAATGGAGTGGTAATAGTCAACAGTAGCCGATGAACCTCTCCCAAACTAGTCCAAAGTTTTAAAAAAGTAACTGGAGTTACAGTTAAAAACTTGAACACATTAACTTACTAAGTTGTGCTTAATTTTTTTTTTTTTTTTTTTGGCAAATCTTTAAACAGAAAGCAGGACTAGTATTGGGGCAGTCCATTATAACAGTTCCTAGCCAATTTACTAATGAACTATTTTAAGCCGCAAATCAATAACTTTCCCCCACATTTTTAAGATTTGGCACAGATATGCAGACAATGCATTAACCATTATAAACAAAAAACATGTTGAAGAAATGCTAAAATTTTTAAACCTGTGAGAGATTACCATTAAGTTCACTGACGAAATAAAAATAGATATGTTGCCATTTTTAGACCTGAAGATAACAAATGCAAAACTAAACTTGAATTTGGCATCTACAAAAGGACATGCATGCAGACAATTATATCAAAGCCCATGGTTTCAATCCAAGATCAGAAAAAGATGCAGCATTCAACAGCATGACATACAGACTAGTAAATATACTATTGAACAAAAAAGAATACAAGAATGAATATCTACACATAATAGAGCCACTAAATCAAATGGGTACAGCAAACAGATGATTAGCAAAAAAATTAAAAAAAAATCCAGAAACAAAAAAAAGAATTAAACAAATAATACTTTGAGTGATTTAGCATGGGAAAAAACATTTAAAAATTCACTTATCACCCGTCAGCCAATAGGAAATTTCAAAAAAGTTCAAGCATTACAATATCATCTTAACATCTCAAAACTGATACAGTGTAAAAAATTTATTAAAATTAAACAAAATGGATTCAAAGAGAAAAAATCTGGTATTTACCAGATTAATTGCAAGGATTGTGAAAAAAAGCTACATAGGAAAAACAAAGAGTAATATAAGCATTAGGTTGAAGGAACATTGGAGAAACTTAGTTATAAACAAATAGAAAAATTAGCTATGGCAGCACATTTTTGGAATGAGAAGCATGAAATAGGAAAAGGCATCAATTATTAAAAACTGTTCAACAACCAAAAGAATTAAACATATGGAAAAGGATTAATATGATATATACAAGCAAACCTTAATGAATTTCGACATCCTGGGAGAGAATAGCTCTTTCCATTATTAATTCAATTTGGAATCAAAACATGCATTAATAATCTCATCTGAATCAAAATATTTAGAACACTCTTTATGTTTCACTTACATAAGATTTACTCAGGACATATTTTGTGAAACAATTGTCCACAGCATCAGCTGTTAAATGTTTGTTGGATCATTCATAGAAGTTAGAAGAGGTTCTTTATATGCGTTTCACTGTGTTTGATTCCAAATTGAATTAATATTGAAATTGGTTGAAGAAATTGTTTCCGACATTTTGGACATGTTGCAGAGCGGTCCGTTATGTAGGCAGGCTCTTGATGAAATGAAGAGCTATGTAGTGTACTGATAATTTTATATACATGACATGGTCGTCACCTGAACACTGAGACATTTTATATAATGAGTAAGACCGTGAAAGTCTACCATTTTACATCATAATTGACAATATGTTGCATTATTTATTGAGTCCTAATTTTATATTCTAGGGACTGAGAGAACTATGTTCTTTTTTTTCTATTCTTTCCAGGATTTTTTGAGGCTGTTTTGAATAATTCTAGGTGAAGTAATAACATGATGTAAAATTAAAATTAATTAACTTTTTATACAAGTAATTATCGAAAGGTACTTTCTCAACTTTTTATTAAGCTAAATCTCAACTTTTTAACCAAATTAATGCCTGACTTATATAAAAGAAAAGAGAATATATATATATATATATTCATCACGTGACCAAGAGCCAAGCTCGAAATATAGTGTGATTTTAGTGTTCAATTTTACGGTTTTTAGTGTGAAATTTTATGTGAACCTTTTTATATTGCACTCTGAGTGTTTTTTATGAGTTTTTATGCTTTTTAGAAGTTTTTATTACTCTATTAATAGTATATATATATATAAAAATTATAGTTATTTTCAATATTCCTTAATGTAAAGGCATCATTACACATAAATTAATTAAATCAATATAGCAGTTCAATTTGAATATAATTTACACAGCAGACAAAAATGAAACTGCATCAACAAGAAAATGTGTTTTTTATCTTATATTTTACCTATGGAATGTAGACAAGAAAGAAGTTAGCTTTTGACCCAACTACACTGCTTGTCTTGTGTGTTTTCAGAAGGTAAACAAGAACCTTCGGTTGACAAAAGGAGTGAAGCAAACTAGACACATGGCTCATTAATGAAAGTTTTGCAGTATCAAACGTGCATATGATGAGTGTTGTAGTAACAATTGCTGCAATTTGAGAAAGATCATAATGTCAGCTTGCATTACACCAAGCTTTCTATCATGACTGTTGATGACTGTATCATCTGCAATGCTCCAACAGCTCAAACTGTCTGGCAGTAATTGTTAAATGAAGGCACATACACTCCTAGATCATGTAGAAGGACAACAAAGAGGGTGGTATGACTGATTTCACATTACTTGATGAAAAAGAACAATGTTATAGAATCATCAGTGCTATCCTTCTGCATCTTATTTGAATTCATATGGCACAAAAATTACATTATATATAATAAAATCATAAGAGGTGCTCTGTAGATGTATGTAATCTAAAACTAAAATTGCTAACAATCCATTAATATGAATATACACGCATACAGTTAACATTTTATGGAACTGTATTCTCCATATCATGTTCCTGCCTTCTCTTGGATCTGTAAATAAACCATAGATTGCTTTATACAGAATGTATTTTATACTTGCTATGTCAATTTGTGCAATAAATTAAAGTGTACATCCATTAATTGTAGATATATGCATTCGCACATGTGTAAAACTAGGTTTTTATTTATTTTATTGAAAAGTCATTATTATTTATTTTTATTGTAATCTTTTATTTATTGTAGCTTTAACTGCATTGTCCTTATCATGATGTCCTTAGGTCGGCCCTGAAATACTGAAGGTGTAAGTCTATAGTTATGAATGAAATAAATTAATGAGGGCACAAATGAGCTCGGAGTCCTCGGCACTTTTAAACTCTCTGTTCATCTGATCGATATTTGAACCCAGCACCTCCAGATTAGTAATTGCAAATGCTATCACTAGTCACTAGACGATGGAGGCGGTAATTATTATTATTATTATTATTATTATTATTATTATTATTATTGTTGTTGTTGTTGTTGTTGTTATGTATATGCATTTTCTCTAAGGCCACGTGATATTACTGACTATAAAAGAAGTTATATATAAACGAATGTTTGTAACTTGAAAATTGATCAGAAACAAACAATAACCTATATTATAATTAAACAGAGATGTTACTAAACATATGCATTGTTCCGTAACTTTGTATTAATCACACCTGAGTGTTAAAGTTATTTTACATTTTAATACTAAAATCTGAACTATTGCAGTCGCAGTATTATGTTTATAAGAGTTCATTAAATATATACCTGTGTGCGTTTCACTGTCTACAGAAGAAATTTCATCACTTAATTCAATTCGCAGTACACACAACGACACAGCCACTGACATCACATAAATTTGGGCCTGACATGCAGAAAACAATCCACAGAACGATCATAGAAATGTTTGAATCCGGAAAATCAATTTGTCAATAAATAACCCAAAGAAATTAATACTATTTGACGTTTCATTCGGAATAGTATGGTGGCTCCATCTTCCGAGTTAAAGTTGACTGCCATGAAGGTTGACAACATGACAGCAGACTACGCCAAAACACGTTTATATTGTATATTGCCACAATATACAAGGAATAACGGCGAAGAGGAAATTGATCATGTAAGGATTAGAAAATATTTTATTCCTCAGTGGACAACTTAAATTGCAAAAAAATTCACCAAAAACTATTTATAATGTTACAAATCTATAAGTTAACAAAAAGAACAGTATAATGTTTAGGACTATTATCAAATAATCAACATAGAACTAACTAATAAAATAATAATATCAAAATTTATTTTAACAGTTTAAACCTTTATGTGTAATTCATACTTATAAATTCCAAAACACACACTTAATTAATTAAAATAGTAAATATTAACAATTACGTGCGCATTCGGGCTTATATTAACAAATGAAATGAGAAAGGAATAAAAAAAGATAACGGGAATAGCGTTTATAATACAGTTTTCTTCAAATTCTTCAATGCTATACATAATATTATGGACTAACCATTTATTCATGAAGATTTTAACTGCTTTATCTAAAGGTTTTGACTTTTTGTGGTAGTTTAAAAATAAATCAATTCTACCCACGAATACCCATTCTATATTGTGTTTTGCCTAGAGAAGCCAATTCGAAAATTATTTTTCTTATTCACTTAATTACGCAGTATGTCAAAATAAAAGAAAAGAAAAGAATCACAGAAAATGAATCTCGTTTCGAAAGCACAGTTTGACGCCATATTTTGACCAAATTCCATATGACAGAATAACAGAATTTTTGCTGCTCAAAGAACACAATTAAATGAATAAGTATTTTTTTCATGTACTAATTGTTAACATTCCATGTCATTTAGGAAGCCTTGAGTCCACAATTTTAATGGCCATCAAGGAAGACTAGGTTTTTAAGGTATGCATTTTCCAGAAACATGAACCGCTAAAGCATAGATAAATGCGAAAGCTACCTCAACTTTTCTTCCAACGCCCAATGCTATGGTTTATTGTTCAAATCTTTACTATGAGCTTTCTTAGTTTGCTAAAACCACTTCTGAGACAACTGAGTCAACGAGATGGTCTAAGAGTCCTTCGCTACATTAAGAAGATAACTATTAAAGGTAAGTACTATATCTGATAAGTTATCAGGTTTCGACTCTATATTCAAACCCGTTATATTTTCATATTAGGAACATATATCTACCTAGTTCTTTTTTTTATATTCCTGCACGAGTAGCGCACTTATCGTAATAAGAGCCTGTGCTTGTAATGCATTTAGAATACTTTGACCACTTACAGGCTGAAGTTACTATGCTTAAGATTTCCTAACTTTGGCACCTCTCCGACGATTCTTGTGCATTGTTCGTGAGTAGCGTATAAGTTAATATGCCTAACATTTTCTAACTTACAAACGAATTATTAAAATATAATTGGGTACCTACTTTTTGAAATTTCTATCTTCTGCATTTATCCTTTGTCATATAGAGCAGCTACAATATCAGAAAAGACTTAAGTTTCCTCACTGGAGTCATTCGATTCACTTGTTTTTCCTCCCAAAGAAATTATGAATCAGTCCAATAACCCATCCTTTTCCCAAAATTATTTCTCTACTCTTTTCACATGATTGCAGTAAGCCAATAAGTTCTTCGGCGTTAAGTGTATGTCTCAGTAACGCTTGCTTACTCATTACTCACTTACATTTTCCTCCCTTAGCAAGCGTTTTACCTTGGACCACGCAAGTTCAATGGGGTTCAGTTCACACATGTATAGAGGCAAATCTTGACGCATAGTGACTATTTATTTGTAATATTCCGTCAATACGAAACACTTTTTTTTAATCCTTTATGGTTCTCTATCAGTCTGTAGAGTTCAGACCCCCCCCCCCCCATATCTGTTGAACGGAGAATGTTATTATTTTGTAGCCAAGATATCATTTCTTGTTTTACAGCGTATTTCGAAGGGTGTTTGTTTTCCTGAACCTTGTAATAGGAAGCATTATCATCAACAGCAGTAGCAGCAGCAACAACAAAAACAATAACTCTCTTCTCTGGGAGGTTGGGAAGAAGCTGATTGTTAATCCAAAACTCTAAGTTTCGGAAATTCATTTGACCATGATAATCTACCGAGCCTTCTTGAAAAACTAATAATGAATTCTTCTCAAATTCTATTTCGGATCTTACATGGACACTCTGTTCCCTAAAGCGGGTGACTGCTCTCAGATATTTATAGCGCCATTACACTATGTTTGGCTTTTCAATTAATATTTGTCTTAAATTTTGGCACTTTTCCTCCTCCTCCTCCTCCTCCTCCTCCTCCTCCTTCTTCTTCTTCTTCTTCTTCTTCTTCTTCTTCTTCTTCTTCTTCTTCTTCTTCTTCTTCTTTAGGGTGTTAATCACAAATAAAATTCTCTGGAAAATCAGATACCTTAGGGAGAAAACAATTTCTCCTGAAAGTTGTTTATAACATCTATCAAATACATGCACTATCAAGAAGAGAAGATAAAATTAATTCTGGTATACATATATATAGCAGATTCATATATAATAATATCTTTTCATTCATATTACAAGCACCATTTAATTACATGTATAAGTATTTATTAGGGTAATAATGCATATATTATTTTGCTTTGAATTAATTATAACTTCCTTGCATTCACATATTTTCTAAATAATATATTTAAAACAAATAAAGTATATAATATATTGTTTGTATCAGTAGAAAACATGTTTAATTTACCAAAATTAAAATAAACATTTCTGCATCACCATAGTTTCAATAGTAGTGCTCTATCTTTTGTAAGAGTTGGTGGTTTTTCTTATGGTATATGATTTGGATTTTACCATCACCTTCCTGAGATCCCAATAAAATTTGTCGAGTTTGCATAAGAGAAATGATATAAAATATTTACTCATCTTCCACAGGATTAAAAATTATGTATTTGTTAGAAAGAACTGTATTTAAATTTACAGTATTTGAAGATAATTGTGCTTCTTTAGCCACTATGATATGTCACCCTTAGTTATTTTTCTGAATGGAAAATGCATAAAAACTTCCAGAGCATGTTGTTGTCATGTGTGTGTGTATGTGTGTTGTGTTTTATGTTGTAATATCATCATTTATGAATTGTGCTGCTCATAGCTCTTTCTAGTATACTTTTTAAAAATGTAAATGAGTTTAAGTATCACAGACATTTTGGATTTATGAATAAGTAGAAGGTTAGGTTACAGAGAGTTAGCTTTAATTCTAAGCTCAGGAAATGACTCATTCATAAATACTTCCATGATAGAGATATTATCTGTGATGTGATGTTAGAGAGAAATGTATATCATTAGCTATGCAATTTTATATTTTAAGACTCTTTTGGTATTTTATTAACTTAGCTCTCATGACTGGTTTAACCATGGTTGTTTATAATGAGTTTTTGAAAAAAAGGAGCATTATGTGCTCTGAAAACAATTATTCTAAAAAACATGAAATATTTTTCAGTATGATTTCTTGAATAAATTTGAAAAATTATTGTAAGAGGTGCTACAGGGAGAGAGTAATTTATAAAGAACATTTATTTGAAAACAATAGAATTCATTTTATTATAGTTTTCAGATTTATTTGCCGATATTGTAAAATGAATTCCATTAAATTATTTGGGGGTATTGGGGTAGTAGTGTAGAATGAAGGAAAAAATAGCAGAAGAGTTTGGTAAGATGTTATAATGATTATTTACTAACTGAAGTTTTGTGGTATTAATTTATTAAATTACAGGATCCTTCATTTGAATCTTGAAAAATTGTTTCCATATTTCCTTCATCTTAGTAATATAGTCCATGAAAGCTACATCAAACAGTAGTGGATTTTTGATATGTTCATATCTTTTTCAGTAATAACAGAAAATTGCCCACTGTTATTAATATAGGGGCAAAAAAGGTCCTCTTTAAGTTTAAGGTTTTGGTTGTTCAATGTTCTCCCACATACTGGAGCTAATACTGTGGTAGCTGTGTCACTGCAAAGCAGCATGTATCAAATTATATCTCAGATTCATCCCAGTTTCAAACATGAAGGCAAGGATGTTATTTATGGCATGGGGGTAAACAGGGTTCCTTATGTTCTTATAATTGAAGCAAAATGTATTGAAACAATTCCATTAAGCACATACTTTGCTTGAGTTTCTATTTCCTAACTCTTCTGTTTAAAATATTTACATACCTCAGCAAAACAAATTGTAAAATTTGTTAAAGTTATAAGTTTATTAATGCCATTTCTTATAAAGGTACAGAAAGAAGCGCAGGGTGAAAAAGTATACAATCTCTATCAAGCTTAATACACTGCAGCCAAGGAACAAACCAGCAGATCCACCAAATGACACTGCAATAAAATTAGTGCCACAGAATTATTTAAAAAACTGTAAATGCATATATTTATTTTTTGAAGCCTGTTAAATTACCTGCATTGGAATCAATTAAGCTATTTTATTGAAGTAATTATCAACTAAAATGTCCTGTGTCTTATTTTTTGTCATATGAGTGAATTTTATACCATCATCTGTATTGTACAACACACACACACACACACACACCAACATTTTATCGTATATATAATAAAAATGAAAAAAAAAAATCTTGGAACAATGTAATTAAAATAACCATAACTAGAGAAGCTAAATAGATATAACATTTATGTAGTTACACAATTATATATAATTTCAGTTATTGTTGCTTCTTATAAAGCTCAGTTTGAAATGTAAGCTCGGATGTGGGTAACTTGGTCCAATAGTTTATAAAAACAACAAAAAAAAGGAGGGGGAGTAAATGTAATTAATTTTTAATGGTTAATAAAAATTGGGAAGTAGTGACTAAATGAGAAATATGTATTTTGATTGTTCTCTTATGTTCTTCTGCCTATTTGCATTCTTGCAGACATGCATGCACCTATTCATTCTCTCCCTAGAATAACTTAATTTTTGGGGAGAATATGTAAATTGTGAATTTAATTTAGTCACATTAAAACTAAGATTTTCACTTTTCACATCTTAGAACTGAATTAATAAAAACTGTGATTGTTACTTTCTTAGATTCTATTGGGAAAATTTAATTAAAAGCACAGGTGAGCTTTGCCTTTAGACTTAAATTTTTGGCAATTTAACAACATTTTTCACATTCAGCACATAAAATACTAATTCCACATGATGTAATTTTTCACCAACAGTACTCAAATAGGTATACAGGGTGGAAGGGAACTTAGTGCCATAATTTAATGGCATCATGATTCCCATTCTATAAATGGAACAAAATCTGCACGACAAGCTGAATATATGCAGTTCGTGTATCGGCCATGACCTTGAAGTTTTTTTTTATATATCTTTGATTTGAAACCATAAACAATGTAACATAAATAACAACCAATATAACTTAGTTACATTGTAATTTTTTTCTGCCTTTTGCTTCAGTTAACTAAGAGATGACGATTATATTTATTATTATTATTATTATTATTATTATTATTATTATTATTATTATTATTATTATTATTATTATTAAGGTTTTCAAACGCCCTAACTCTGACCCATTTAAATATCTCTCCCGTACCGGTTCCCTGAAATTAAACTCATATTTAAACTCCTAAATTTGCATTCGATATATTTTTTAATGTTAACCATCACTGGTATACTCCATTTAAGGATATAAAGATATAAACAAATAAATGCATATTATTTTAAAAATTAGCTTTTTCACTGTCGGTAAATCATAAGTCAATAGATTTTTCTGGACAAAAAAAATTGTAGTCCTCCAGGTGGATAGCTGGGATTTACGACACCATACCTGAAAAAAGAGGTTCCTGGACAAAATTACCGGCCATTTTACATCCAAGTAAGTAGCATCACATTGTAGTGAAACTTGAGACCATGGGCTGACTACCTATCTGCTATCTGTAGGTGCTAGGTGTAACTAATGGTTTATACGCTCCCTCAAGAACCGGAAAGCCTAATTGTATTCACGATGATTATAGGCATCCACACACAGTAATAATAATAATAATAATAATAATAATAATAATAATAATAATAATAATAATAATAATAATAATAATAATAATAATTCCAAAAGTTATATAAAACAAATTAATAATAACAGTACATGATGGCACAACATTATTGTTAATTTTAATTCCTGAATGAGAGGAAGGATGCTGCATTTCATTTACAAGTTGTGATATATAGGGCTTAATTGAAGAAATTTGTATTTTGAGTTCTGACTGAACTTTTCCAACGGTTCTGAAAATAGGGCGTACTGGATGTGTTACAGAAGATGATTCTAATGTTGAAGAAGCCAACATGATCATATTGTGTGAATGATGTAGGGAGCATGTCGTGCTTTCTTGCTCTGTATACGCCGAGAGATATTCAGACACACTTCCAGAATAAACTGCAAATACAGTTGATAATTTTCCTAAATTGGAGACAAAAGTGAACAGATATGTATTGTTTTTGCTTAATAATCGGGGAGGGGGGCATGATTTGCTCTTTTTGACTAAATTATCTAAAATGACCTTAAAGTCCGAGCGCTACACAAGCCGATGTCTCGTTAAAATATTATAATAATAATAATAATAATAATGATGATGATGATGATGATGATAATAATAATAACAATAATAATAATAATAATAATAATAATAATAATAATAATAATAATAATAATAATAATAATAATAATAAACGGTTGACATTCGAACATCATCTAGTAGTTTTACTTTCTTCAAGTCATTGGGAATTATTTTATTTTAAAAACGTTATACTAGAAACACACTTATTGATCATTGTTAGAGTAGTTGCTTGGGCTATATTTATGGATCCTTGTCAGAACTTCAGTTCTGTGAAAGTAGCGCATCAGTAGAACTTTCATTTCAGAAATGTTCGTAGGGGTAGTTTTAGGTTTTTACTCTGCATCTTCACTAATTTTACAGCTGCACATATCAACAGTTAGATAAATAACATTGTCAGGTTTATAGGCCATAGACTAAATTATATCTGATGTTTCCCTTGGAACTCCCCGAGCATCTACAGAGCTTCCTCTGTTTCCTGCGTAGTCTAGCTAGTGGTCAACAAAGCATGCCGCAGGAAACCCTGTATAACATTTCTCATTCAGCTACCAGTGAGAAACCAGAAGTGGATCTGAGCGAAATACTTTTTGACTAACCATTCCACAAACCAGGGACATACGAGAAATTCCTGCAAGGCGAATTGCCCGCGAAGTGCATAGGAAGATGCTTAGGCAACCGAACTATAATGAAGCTTCAATAATGGAGTCTACAGCTATGGATTCGGAAATTTTATTGATTGCACGAATAATTTAATACTGAAACGAGTTTATGTCTTCTGCTCACGATGACCCAATTTCTCCTATTTCCTTTCATGTGTTTATTCACCTCATAGCACTTTAAAGATTGCAAGGAACATTTCCAGACATCTGTAAAACAGAGCCTTTTACATACTACCAGTAGTGCAACTGCGGTTTATAAGTAAATATTTGGAAACCTGTTGTTTGATATGCAATTACATTAAAAAAAAAAACCAGCCCTATTTGAATAGGCGTTAGATTTTTCTAGTGTCTGGCACCAACTTTTCAGACCACTAGCCAGATCATTTCACCATAAACGTTTAAGTTTAAGGCAATAAATGTTTATGATTAATTGCCCTGGGAACAATATATTTTCTCCAAAGCTTTTATGTTTACAATTAATCAAAATATATTATTTTTCTACTCACTAAAGAACCAGTGCTTACAACACTGCAGCATATTATTGGTATTAAGTTTAAAAAAAAGTAACATTTGTATTCCGCATGCTATAATAGTTTACTTTTGCATCCTACTACGCTTATAAAATAATGAATTCTGGTCTTACCTAAGACATCTGTGAAAGAAATTAATATGTCTGTTTTCAATCTCAATGTAGGATATTCTAGTATACTCCACTCTACTCTGGTTCCACCAAATATTTTTTCCCTGTAATAGAAATAATAATTCAGCATAAGCAACATTTTCTTTATGGAGATTTAGTAAATCATAAAAGAAATATTATGTGAATTGTGTCTTCTAGGCTGAAAGACTTGGTGTGTGTCAAGTGAAATGGGGCAATACAAGTAATATATTCCTCAAAGGTATTCTCACTACAGGAAATTCATGACGTGTTTTAAAATAGAGTTATCACTAACAACATTTGGCCCCCTCGTTCTCACGATTTAACCCCCTGTGATCTTTATCGCTGAGGGAGGGGTATTAAAAGAGAATGTGTACAAAACAAATCCACACACTCTAGATGAACTTAAAATTAACATTCGTCACGAAATTGCTGCCATTTCTGAGAGGAAACTGCAGAGTGTAACGAGCAATTTCCTAAGCAGGTGTCAGAAATGCTTGAACAACAAAGGGAGGTAATTCCAGCACCTTCTTGCTTAATATATGTAATTTATTTTTCTTTTTAAGTGTTTGTGTTATGTATGTTAGAAATAACTTAGGCGGCAAATCGTACTGAGGACTTCCTGTCACCCTCGCTGCCGACCGCACGCTACTGGTTGCGTAAAGAACCGCTCACCGCACCGCGTATTAGGGAAAGGTAAAGAAATGAACAACACACCTGATTTTTGTGTAGCTTCGATATCATTTTTAAATGCATTTCACATACTTTGCATTAAACTCCACTTCAACCGCGGTCAAACAACCAATTGTACTTACACTTGCGTTTTTGTTGGTACTTTATCTTTCGTTCAACCCTTTTTACATATTGTTCACATTGACAATTTAAAAATGGATCAGAAATGGTAAACTTTTCGTTCGAAGACCGAAGTAGTGAAACCAAAGGAACACTAAACAATTCACTAGCATTTCTTTCAATGGACGAGTCTTCTGCAATACACTGTCTTTTATTGGAAAAGAAAGAAAACCACATTTTTTGGTCAGACATTTTATTTCGGTAACACTTCTTTCGATAACGCCGCACAAGCACATCACCCTTCCACAGTATACTCAACTTTTGCTGCTGCAGAAGTTGAAGTTCACTGGACCAACCTTGCCGCTCTACATGCGCTCATTATTGAGTCACAAATGGAATTTTATTGCACATTACAAGTTAGTGCTTATTAAAAAGGAACGATAATTTAAAAAGCAATCATTATTTTGATTCTTAAATATAAATATTAGCTACATTTACATATAGATTTTAACATTTCGGGGAGGGGGGTTTCCACCAGGCCACCCCCTGAATTCGTCACAGGATTGTTCCGATGCGATGATGTAGCGTAATAGTTTTTAAGGAGATTGAATGTAAAGTGGTGCTGTGTTTCATTATTTGAAAGAAAAAATTCCTAATGTCAGTGACACTAAAATTAAGGAAGGGATTTTTTTTGGTCCGCAGATTAGATCCCTGATTGCAAATGGACAATTTGATAATCTGTTAAGCGAAGTTCAAAAATCATTATGGAGGTCATAATTTAGGAAATCATAAGAATCCAAACAACCGCAAGAATGTGGGTGAACTTCTATAGTTTTACGAAATATGTATGAAACATGTCCTTGAAAATTCTTGGACTAGCATCTGAATTTCTTTCCCTAAAATAATGGTGTTCTTTTCTTCTGGAGTGTATGTTGTATGTTTTTTTTTTTTTTTTTTTCTGTTTTCTATTTTGCTATATTATGAACTTATCAATTGTGTATTTTACTTTGGGCAAATATCAGTTAGGGAAAAGATAAAATGGATTATTCATTTTGAAAACAAGAAATCCATTGAAATTAAGCTCTACAGCTGTCCAGGTTCGTTGAAAGATCACATACCTCAAATCCTTTTCTGAAAATCTGAATTATGCAAATTTAAGCATCTCAGGAAAATGTTAGAAAATTATTAAGCGTTCAAAACTTCTTTTAGCTAGCCTTTGTTGATACCATTATTTTTTTATAGATGAGATCAAATAGTGGATATATATATATATATATATATATATATATATATATATAATTAAAAAAGGGAACAGATTTTTATATCTTTATCTCGAATTACTTGAGTTCTTCCAAGGCAAGACGACAAAAAAAACCTATGAATTTCTAAGTGTTTTGTCCCTTTTCTGCTTTTCTAGTTATAAGCAGAAAAGGGACAAAACACTTAGAAATTCATAGGTTTTTTTTGTCGTCTTGCCTTGGAAGAACTCAAGTAATTCGAGATAAAGATATAAAAATCTGTTCCCTTTTTTAATTGTTATTATTATTATTATTATTATTATTATTATTATTATTATTATTAGCTACATTGTTCATAATGTTACTTTATTTTTCATTCGCGCGCGCGCGCACACGCACACACACACACACATGTGTGTGTGTGTGTGTGTGTGTGTAAGTTGTTACCATGGAACACGTGAAGCTATCTCGTGGATAAAATTCATCTCTTCACAAACAGGATAGCAACTGCAAGAGTGTTTTTTTCCAGTGTTGATACCAACAGACGTCAGCTCATCTGTAAAACAAAAGAGGTCTTTGTTCATAATACAGAATTATACGGAAATTCAGTGGTTATACCATTTACTTAGACAAAAATTGTCTGCTTATAATATAATAATAAAATCAATTCGGATTTTACCGCGACTCATTTTGAATGGATGACGTAATTGCTAGTCAACACACCTTGCCTTGAAGGATTGATGAAAGAATATCGCTTTAGAGAACAGAATGTTTGGCCCGAAACGATCAGCTGATTGTGGTAGTCTGACTGGCTATACGCAACGTGTGTTGCTGAACATATCTCTGTAACGTATTTTACTTCCAAATATTAATAATGTGACTTATAGTAAGTGGCATAGATTTTTGGAAAAGCCTTAACGTGTGATTACCATATTTTATAATTGATATTCAGTTTTATTTGTGTTACATTATAGTAATAATGTCAAGTATATATATCGTCTGCGTAGTGGCGGCAATTTCGTAACGGTTTTACATCTGTGTAAATTTATGTACTCGCTTGGTTTCCATAAATAAAGCAGGTGATAATCTTACATTATGTGTGTGAAATTACATAGTTTCGTTGTGAGTTTGTGATTAGTGAAGTGTTTTTTCTTCCGTGTTCTAAGAATTCATAACCTGTTTTTGTCATCAGTACTATGGATACAGAAAGGTAATGTAATGTTTAATATTTATATTTTAGGGGTACATACATTTGAAAATGACTGGACATTTCAGTGTATTTGGATATCGATCTAATTGTGATATAGAAATTGAAAAAAATCCATATTTACTGCCAAAAGACGAAAACCGTCGTAAGACTTAGTTAAAAACATTCCAACAGATTTTTCAAAATTAGAAAAGTCCTATTGTCTGCATAAAACATTTTGAGGAATCATGTATCATAAGAATAGATAGAATTACAACATT
Source organism: Metallyticus violacea (assembly GCA_030762175.1). Taxonomy (NCBI): domain Eukaryota; kingdom Metazoa; phylum Arthropoda; class Insecta; order Mantodea; family Metallyticidae; genus Metallyticus; species Metallyticus violacea. The sequence continues at coordinate 13,992,805 of CM060838.1, read as the reverse complement.
AAAAGGAGAATCATTGGAATATCCAAGGAAAATACCTATGTTTACAGGAAAGACTGTGCCAGCTATATTTCCTAACACTTTTTACTATTTGAAAACTATTCCTAAAATTAAATGTTTTGATGAAAAGACGAACAGTTGAATCAGGCTATTCGAAAAAGTATGGAATCAAATAAATGATGTACTGAACGTGGTGCGATAAATAATATATGACAATCTTTCATTTCTCAATTCAAAAGCAATACATTCCAGTAAATGAACAGTGATTAAGGAGGAGGGCAATATTCATATTTGTCTACTGGGTATCAATGATGGGACACCTTGTGTAACATCTTTCATAACAGTGAATGATGACTTGTATTTTGATGTTAAAATAGAAAACGTTTGTGTGCTTAAAATTTAGATAAAACCAAGCAATTAAATCTTTGAATGTGTTGAACAATATCATGTTACAAATTGAAAATGGTGAAACGTTGCCTGCAGTTACAGATAAAGTAAATTTTGCTGTCCAACTATTACAGTCTTTATCTAATTATTATGAAAATGAACATTTAAAAGTTATTGTAGAGCAATAAACTTTGTCTCGGACTCCAAAAGTAACAGGCATTTGAGAACAAAAGCAATGATATTATCACCTACCCTTTATGTTCACTCATCACCTGCTTATAATGATTAAGAAAGTGTAATTTATGATTTTACCACACCCACCTACCCTGCAAAAATTAATTTCTTTTTATGAATTGTCAGGTCGTTAGAGTTCAATTTATTAGTCTAAATACAAAGCCTAATAAATTAGGTAACGACAGAATTTGATTTACTTGTCGTAATTGTCAGTTTATTTGACTTTTTTTTTCAAGGTCTTCTAATATTTTACAAATGCTAAAAGTTTATATATATATATATATATATATATGTGTGTGTGTGTGTGTGTGTGTGTGTGTGTGTGTGTGTGTGTGTGTGTGTAAATGTCAATGTGTCAGTCTGGTATTTCTGAATTTGAAAAACATATTTAACTTGAAAAAAATTAGTAATTCAAACTCGGATAAATTAAAAAACGTTTATTTACAAATTCATTCTAACAATCTTACATCAAGGTAAGCGGTATGTTATTTTATGATTAAGTTAAATTACTTTTAGTAGGTATGCATGTTCATGATTGTAACATGTAATAAAATATTAGACTACTTCGATTCTAATAAAAGATAACAGGTTATCATGTAGGCTCTGGTATACAAAAAATCAGTTTCGGTATTACATATTTCCTGTCATTATCTTGTATAGCTATAAATATACGTTAGAACATTATCATTTATTTATTAATATTTATTAGTATTTGAATGTTAAAGCATATCTTCAAATCTACCAATATTATTCTATATAATCATTGACATTTAATGTATCAAGTTCTTTTGATATGAATCTATCAGACTACCATGTGATGTCATGCCAAAAAGCAGCACGCCGTAGCCGGTCTTTCTCGTTAACCACGTAGTCAGTGCACCTTGCCTTTAAGGCTTGGTGAAAGGACATCGTCTTCGAGAGCAGAGTATTGTGCGATTGGTTAACATGGCCACATTTTGTAAACAAACCAACGATAACCCAAACAAATGGCAACAGATTATCACTTACTTTCTCTCTTCGAGGCACACTCCTCCCTCCCTCCATAGCGAATTCTCAGTAGTAGATCAGTTGATTATACTGATAGGCTCTCGCTATAGTTTGACGTAATAATTACGTCATTCATTTTAAATGCTTCTCCATAAAAACCGAATAAATTTGATGATCCCGTATATCACATTTATTTTTCACATATGAATGTAAATAATTTTTAATTGTTATTCTGCTATAAGATGCTGAGTGATAAAACAAAGGAAAGAACGTATTTTTAAATGTATTAGGAAAATAAATTTTAATTTATATTAAATCACACAGGTGATATGAAGCAAGATCATAAAATCATTCAATAATGTTCCTTTCCTTATGCTTATGAGTGCCTGATTGACGACCCCTGAAGTGTACTATATGTATATTGTTTTACCATAACAAAGTTACCACTGTCCCCATAATCATAATCAAACGCTGATTCCGACGTAACTAGCTAACATTAAACACAGTGCTGTTTAACCTTTGTCATGCAGTGGCGGCTTGTTCTACTCTAATTCAGAAGATGTGGACTGTGCAAGTCGGAATAATAACAGTGAACATACGCTTATCCAAGCAGAACCTCAATTTGTAACTGCAAGTTGAGAATAACAAAGTAACGTAATACAATGATGTATCAAGATCTCTCGATATCAACAAAATGAAGTACTTTGGTTTTCTTCTACTAACCTTCTTTTACAGAACTCAAGATTAGCTTAAACACGGAAATCCACAAATCTCAGAGCTACAAAACAAAGAAGTTACTTATAGAAGTAGAGTGTTGCATCTTTACCGCGAGAAACACAGACCAACATGTTCCAATTAATGGAAGACTTGTTGAAAACCAATTTTTTACAACAGCTTCCTACCAATACACAGTCTGTCTCAGTAGCTAACAGAGATATTAAGCTTAACGAAATGTCTTTAATGCCGAATAAAACATCTTAGAAATTTTATTGCCTTCTCAACGTATTTATTGCACTGAATAAATTAGTTTTTGTTCTCGTCTTGAAGATTACAAACTTACAAAAAGAGAGAAAAAAAAAAAACTTTCTGACTTTATAACTTGTTTATTGCAACTAAGAGCGAAATCACAAGGCGCTCAACTAAACATGCTGCTTAATGTTATCTTTATAACTGCAACCAATTTTCGTTCCTTCCCCAAGCTGCATAATAGTATATTGGAAAACAAATAGGATCATGTAAATATTTGGTCTTCTCATTCACTTTAATGTACTAAAGAGAGAAATAATCTCTAATGAAGGCCCAAATATCATATATCTTATCATAACAGACCAAAAGTGTGAGCTAAAATGTCCAATGGATAGAGCAGAATCTATAATAGGTAATTTCCAAGGGTTATGTGCTATGTGAGAGCCCGTATCAATCAAACACTTGGTAGTGAGTTTCGAGGGACTGGCCTAAAAGCGATGTGATGTCCCAATGCTGGTCGTTGTTCCGATGGATCTTGTGCCAAGGGGGTATAGAGGTTATGTGGAGATGAGAAGCCTCTTGTAAAATAACAATTTCCACAATCACAAACTTGATTATCTGTAAAATCTGACCGTTCACGGAACGGCTAGGCGTGATTTAACCTCACCTAATCGATCAAACCAGGATTTGTGTAGTGTGACCTGGTCTGGAGTAGTTTATTAGGTCTGAACGCTACTGTCGGACGATTTCTGGATAGCAGCCTTTGAGAGCTAGACTGGCTAATGTTACAATTAGCGTATCTTCTTCCAATTTTAAACAAAGGTTCATTACCTACACACAGTTTGTCCCATGATGAGTTCCAGGATGGAGCACTTCCTCTTCTTGGAAATTGAAGTGTCTGCAGAAATGTGTGCTCTTCATTTTAACAAAATTCTTGGCCATGCCTGAGAAACACCAGCAGTAATCCAACACCTACCCCTAAAAGACGCTTCTCCTCACGTTTATCTTCAAGATGTGCTTCCATTTTCGAACTTTCATTTGTAATAATCATGTGAATCAGAAACCGTGTAAGGACCCAATTTTCCCAAGTTTCATTTGTTCCGGTCATTTTAAAAAAGTACTTGAATTCCTCTCAAAAAAGACCGCGGACTCCTGCCTGGTCATTACTTTGATTTTCGCAGAGGGACTTCCATAGACCAATGACTGCAAATCACATGGGCTTCCCAGGATTTCAAAAAGAAACCTAAGGTAACTGCCTTGCTTGTTGGAGTAATTCTTCTCTACCGAATTACATGATGATCTGGCATTGAAGTTCATCAAATCTGGAGTTTGTTTGCTCTTTTTTGCACCTGTAAATTCCCTAATTAAAGAAATAAATACTGAGTTAACTCAAACTTTTCCATTGTAGAAGTCTACTGCAGAAACCTTACTGACATCTAAGCAGAAATCAATGCAGTAGTTCAATAAATGAAATTTTAAAGATATTTGTCCTACATATCTTTATATTATTTCAGAGATATAATACCATAATTTTCTGACTTTTGATTCGTAAGACAACCATAACAAACATTTTGAAATAATTACCAATCTGTTTTTCCATTGGATTTAACAGTTTCATTCAGTTAGTAGGCTTATTTGTAATTCTATAAATATTCACTCTTTCAGTTTGTCGGTCCTGGTGGTGTAGTGGTTACCATACTTGCCTCCTAAACCCAAGATCGCGGGTTCGAACCCGTCCAGGTTTTTCGGGACATAAAAATCCTAAGTATGGCTTCCTTCGGAAGGGAAGTAAAGCCGTGGCTACCGTGTCGTACATTTACGGCACGAAAAAGAGAGGCCTCTGAGCAAAATTTATCGGCCGTTTCACGGCCTGAGTTGAATGGGACGCTGATGACCTGAGACGTTAAAGAGCGTCCATAAATAAATCAATCAAAAAAAAAAAAAAACCTCTTTCAGTTTGGCATTGCTAATTTTTGGAATTTAGATTCCATGTACATAAATGCAATGTAAAATTTAATAAATAGCTTTTACAAAGTTTTTAATGTTTTGTTATATGATAAAAAATCTACAGTATAAACAGATATTTAATATAAATTACAATTGCAATTTATAGATATTTAACAAAATGATATGCAGAGTAGCAAAATTATTTACACCTAGCATTTCCATAATATGTTCTTAAATTATAAAAGCAATGCTCTAGTGGGAAAGTTTGAGAGAGAATTTGAGTTTATGCAGTACAGATATCTACAGTTTCTTAACATCATATTAACCTATAATTACTTGTGAACAAACAGTTAATGTGTTATAATTGCTATTTACAGATATCATCAAAGTCAGTTGGTAAGTTCCATTCATAAGCAGTAACAAAATTATTACACCCAACATATTCATAAAACATACTTTTTAAAAGCAATGTTATAAAGTCCAAAAACCTCCTTAATAGAAGAAATATTGTTTTAAAACACTACATTATTATCTTTAGAAAAAACAGTCTGTAAAATAACTATGATCAATTAATAATTGCATATTCTTATATCTTTGTGCAGCAGACCCCCTCCTTTTGGAAAGAAAGTTAAATTGTTCACTTGGGTAGGCCTAAACCACATGTGTAAAATGATTAACTTCTTTTTGAATTCATAAATCAAGGTTATAATGATTGATTTCCCACAAATGATGGATCACTTCTGATATTGTTTCTCTTGTTCAACATGAATTTCACCTGAGTCTGAATTATCAACATTTTGGTTGTCGTATGATTTGGTAACTCCTCAATAAATAAGAAAAGGCTCATTACTAATGACATATTAAGATATTTAAATGTACACTGAATTTTAAATAGATTGAATGTTGCTTAAGTTCCCTAAAAATCATGCAGATTGCAAATGCCATATGGATGAACCATTTTTTCATCCAATAAGAAGTATAACATATGATATGCAGCATATGAGGAGCTAAATTCCTATGACTAGTATGAAATTTAATCCTTGAGACAACATACATTTAACAGAAACTGTTGAAATGATTGAAACACTTTGCTGGCATTATTGAACACAAGCCTCAAAAGTCTACACATTGTTGACTCTTAATGATTAATCATATCAGAGCATCTCATTGATCTTGAGAAAATTAAAATTAGAGCATAAAATAATAAGGGAATTTACAAGTGGCAAAGCTATAATTCCAATATAGAGGTGATGCTTGATGGAAAAGCTTTAGTTACATATATGAATGTTATAAAGTATATTAAAGATACTCATCAGCATTGTTGTCTGGCACTTAAGCAAATGTATCTGATATAAACTTTTAAAGAATTTAAATCCGTAGCATTTTCAGACAAGAATTTTTGATCTGGAAATACGATGAAGATCACCTCAAAAGTCACAATATGTTAAACTATAATATGAAAGAATATAGGAGACTTACCTATTATTCTAAATATAAAAAACTCACCATGATGCTTCTCTAAGCAAAGTAATCCATCAATATCACATTCTTTATATTTTCCTGCAATGCAATAATGAAGTTAGTTAAATTTAAGGTAACTTATAATGTTATTACAAAAATAGTTCAAACTCTGATATAATAATATGATGTAATTATGGTAATATAAAGCATGTATTTATTTGGAAGTATTTACATTTTCTAAAATGTGAGCTGCTTTCAGCAAACAAGTTCTAAAACTGTAACTTCTAACTGCACCAGATGTATAGTGCAATTCATACCTTCAAAATGTTGGGACATATGTTACGAAGAATAAATGACATTTATATAATATAAGTTTAGAGTTACAGAAACCTTAACAAGACTGAAGATTAATATCTGCATCTTTTCCTTATGCAGATTCACTTCGGACTAACGTTTTGAATAACAAAATAATTGGAAGAGTTACCAATATTTTTTATTGAATGCAACCAAACTTATATGAATGTCAAAATTTTTTTTAAAATTGTAAATCTTTAAAAAAAGTTTTCATATGGAACTAACACAGTGAGGCTCATGTGAATTGAATCTGTCATCTTAAGACTCTTCATGCTTCACTAACCTTTAGGTTAGTTAGTTAAATGTTAGTGAAGTATGAAGAGTGTTAAGACAACAGATTCAATTTATATGAAAGTGCTGTGTGTGTGTGGAATAATCTATTTAAAATTAACAAGGTTCTGTTTATGTTCTTTGACATAGTTTAGATTTTACCACTGGGTGTTTTCTCTGTTAATTATATTAGAATATTTATATTAATCAGAGTTGATATGAATATAGATAAATAAATATTTATTGACTTGATTTGAATACAAGCTTCAAACATATTGCTGAAGTGGTTGCTTAATCAGCATTACAAAGTATGCATGTGTAAGAGTTACAATTGGTTAAGAAAATATGTTACACAATTTACAATATTATTAAAAGATAGTTTTCAAGACTCCATTTAAAACTGTTGTTGCTACTTGCTTTTGACTGATTGGACAGTCAATTGTGTGTATATAAACCAATCACATATAGATATTTATTTATGGATTTCATGTTATGAACATTATAATATAAATACATTTTGCACTTCATACCATCAGAGTGTGTGTCTCTATTTGTTTTAGGTTTGTGATGTTCAGCCAGAATAAAATACTCTATATGTGTAACGGTACTAAGGTAAAATATTCTTTCTCTTTTAAAAACTTCCTTACATGATCCAGGCATTCCTACTCTAAACATTATTTGCATACATTTCTTTTGGAGCAGAAAAGCCCTCTGTATAAGGGAATTGATATAGCTGCCCCTAACTTCATTCTTATATTGAATATGTGAATAACTTAGACCATAATAAATTGTTATTTTGTATGATCTCATACACTTCATTATTTTGAGGTCTTTTTGATTTCAATATTACATTTATTTACGTATGATATAAGTTGTACTGAAAGAGTGCAAAAAGTTGTAAAGGTAAAGGTAATGTAGGGTAATAAATTGTATTTTAAGCATGCCTAAAGCAAGATTTAAGGACTCTGCATTCCACTCTTTATATTATTTACAATTATATGGAGAACTTCTTCCTGTTTATAGTATTTTGCAGTATGTGCTGCTCAATAATTAAAATTCTAGTCAGTGTTGCAAGTTTTTAATAATCTAAATCCTTTAATTTCTTTGAGAATTTGCTGAAAAAACTTACGGAATGCTGATAAAAAGCCTGACTTGTTTGATTATGTTTTAATGTAGTGGCACTAAATTTAGGTTATGAGTGTAACAATGTAAAAATATAGCTCATGGACCAACTTGTTTAAAAAATGTTGAACATCTCATTAATCACCTTCCATTAAAGAGGCTCTATCCTAGGTTTGATTCATTCTTTTCTATAGTAATTTCCCAAGCACTAAGTTGATTAATAATATTTTCTTATAGTCCTATATGATTCTGTCACTCCAACTTCATAAAAACCAATACATTTTTCTTTAGGACTATCTTGTGTACAGAACCTATGAGTAAGAAATAAAGTACATTTGAGTGATACAAGAAACCTCAAGGACTTGGTCTGCTTGCACACCAACTAACTCACAGGAAAATATCTACCTAAGAAGCAAGCACATCGATAAGTTTCTCTGTCAAAAATCTATTTTGTTTCATAATTTGTTGTGTTTGACCACTGGAAGCTTGGCTCCTTCAGAAATAGCATGCTCAATTCTTCCATGACCCAGCAAGAGAAAACTGTTCTTTCTGAACAGCATACTTGAACTTTGACCAAATATTTTTATTACACAGACCCCATAAGATAATTATGTTTCATTTTCACCCCACCCCCCAATGAAAATTGAAAATTTCTATTTTGTCTTGTTTCTGTTATTTAAATATCTAAATGTGCTGCCAATATTCTATCTTTGTAAGCACATTTTGTTTCATAATTAGGAAATGGTTTCAATACTGGAAAAGCAGTATTATAAGATACAAAACTGTAAGATGAAGAAATGTACCATAATAATTTCTGTGATATAATAACCTCACTGCAGTATTAATAGAAGAATTTCAATATTTTTTCAGTTTTATTTTGGAAATTAACATAATATTGGTTGTGTTTGTTCTATGCATGTGAGTTTTTTTGTATAAATGTCTGCTATTATTGAACACTAAAATAAATACATTTGATGATATTGATGATAGTGTGGTGATAGTGGTAATTATAATACTATAACCAATATTATACATGCTACTAACCTTCATTTATTGCTTTTGGATAAAAGAAAGGTATGCAGCCACAGAGCTCCATGGCTAGATTAACTCGACACTGGCTATAGCAAATATTCCTTGTATATACATTGCTGATTGCAATATCTTCAGCCTCATCACTAAAGCGACATTTTCGATGGTGTACATTCAGATTCCTAACTTCCTTTGTTGCATACATAGACAAAGTCTTTAATCTAAAGACCATATAGAAGAATTCATCATTGTGTTCTAGTTGATCTCCATGTATTGGTATATCCCATGGGTTCTTAAAATATACCTGTCAATAAAAAAAAAGCATTAATAATTTTAATAAATCTATAGGGCATTTTTATATGACCTGTTATTAAATAGCTGCCAAAATTAAATGAACATATAATAAAATTGTTTATAAACATTGCATTATGTAATGTTATAACACGTAAAATGCTTATTACCAAGTTGGTAAGTGTTATAAGATGTAAAGGAATACAAAACCTATATATACAACTTCTTAGAAGTGCAGGCTGAGGTAAATAAGCAAAGTGATGAATCTATTCTGACTTTGAGTTTGATAGGATCACAGTTTACTAACAGACTAGAAAGAAAAATGAAGGATGCAGATAAACGCTTTAAGTTAAAAAAGAAAAGAAAACTAATAAAATGGATCATTTTAAAGTTGCTCATAGTGTCTTTCTAGAACTCTACATATACAAAATGGAATACTATTGGAGTCTATTAGATTAATAACTGAATAGTAAAGTCAGTCCATTAATGTGCATCTTGATTTCTTTAGGAGAGATAAAAAGTGAAAATAAAGCACTCAGACAGTGTATACTGGTATCTTTAAGCTGAAGAACATATTATTAACCACTACTGCCACCATAAACATGTAATCATTCGGTTTTCATTGAGCTGCCAAAGGTCATGATGATGATGACAACCATGCATTAAAGATACTGTGTGGTGGTGATAGCTTTAGTGGTGTTGGTATATAAATTGGTAAATGCAGTGGAACGCATTTGTTATAAACTGTTCATTTCTTTCATGTATAACCGGCCAGGAACCGAGAAGCAACTACACATTCCCCTGATCCAAAATATTTATTATTAGCGTACATCAGTTGCTAGAAATCTAAAGAAACTCACAAACTTTGACACCTTTCTTTCCCATTGTGTCTGGAATATCTGTGCTACAATATTCCCCAATAAAGGTTCCGGATCTTTAAATTAGCGAAATTTTAGGAGATATCTGCAGCATGACCTCTAGAAATCTTATATATAATACAAATAAAAATAAATAAAAAATTACATTGTGAATAATGTAACAAAAATAATAACTAAAGAAGCAGGAATTATCGTCAGCTACACTTTGAACAGCTCGTGTTCTTTGATGAGAAGAAGACAAGTGAAGTTAGCAAAAATAAATATTGAATCTCGAAGGTAACGTAATGCATGGAAACAGATAATATTAATACATAAGATTTAAACCCTGTGATTACGCGCTATATGCAAAAATATAGCTGCCACCCGTCTATCTCTGAGCAAACTTTCAGAGCTAATGGTTACGCAGCAATAAGTGTTAAATTAAATGCATCATCGAAATCCTTACAGTGCATGTTGGGCAACAGGCAAGTGAGACTTGGTTTTAACAGAACGTCTATGATTGTTCATACGGAGCGAAACAATGGTAGAAGTTAAATCAATATAAAATACTTTGCAAAGCTTACAAGATAACAAATATTCGACATTCTTAGAACAGGTTAGCAAATGAAGAAATTTAAAATTATCCGGATAAATTGGGGCTGCATAATGAATGACACGGCATAATTAGCGCACAGATTTTACATTTAGGGCGTTGGCAAGGATATGAGTATGCAACGGGACGAAGTAATTTGGAAGGAGAAAGGTTCCGGCGAAATATACTTTTAAGGTTTCGGGGTGTTTTAAAAGTAAGGCAGTGTGATTTTCAGAAAAATCTCTTAAAGAGGAATGCTTCAATTAAAGTATCGTGATCTTCGTTCAATATAGGTGTGATGTTTACTACCGTAAGTACTAACAAGGTTAATGAAGCTCTTATTGAAAGTTTTAGGTTAGCATTGGAAAGATTTGTGTGCTGGAATGATAGGGGATTTTAAAAGAAGGAAAGGATATTTTTGGTCTTAGAACTTTTGAGCTAGATTTTTAATATAGGTGCCAAGAAATGAAAAGTTGTTACAAAGACGGTGGCCAGGAATTGAAAGAGAAAAAGGAATAGATCTTTTGGTATGCAAGGGATGACAGCTATCAAAATGAAGATACTGTTTGTAAATTGGTAGGCTTAATGAGCATGGACGTAAGCAAAGAATCATGGCACAAAGAAATATATCTAGGAACGTAGCATCATTAGGAGAGACAGAAGAAGTGAACTTAACTGAAAATTTGGAGTTAAGATTAATCTTAAACTGATCGAGAGACTCTAAGCCATGGGTCCAAAGCACGAATATATCAATAATAACATATCTCAACCATAACAATGGTATCAGAGGTTCTGACTTAAGAAATTCCTTCTCTAAGCGAGTCATAAAAAGATTGGTATAAGACGGTGACATTCTGGTGCCCATTGCAGTGCTTTTAATTTGTAGATAATATTTATTGTCAAAACTAAATGCATTGCGGGTGAGAACCAGATAAACTAGATGACAAATGAAATCTATAGATGGGGTATGAGGAGGTTTTCGAGAGTCCAAGAAATGTTTAATATATGCTAATCCTTCAATATATAATATATAGCTAGAAGATGGCTTACTGACGCTTACGGAATTCCATTGAACTCCATTTTTTTTTTTGTTGAATATTTAGTTTCGCGGGAACAGCGGTATAGTAATAATATAGGCAGAAATATTGGTTCCCTTGGGCAATGCACTTCGTTCATTGTTAGGTATCGATATTTAATTCTCATTGTAATTAAATTAAATGCGTGAAAATATTTTCTTAATTGAAGTATGATATAGGGCGTTTTACTTACATTAACTGCACTGTTCAAGTAATCATATAGTAATGTCCTTCCAGTGTTCAGGAAGGATCCTTTTATGAAGTCAGAATCGTCTTTAGCGGAACTGAAATAATGAGGATAAAGACACTCTTAAAGTGATACATATTCAAAGAGAGAAGAGAATTATTTTATTAGTACAGTGTGCGAACAGAGTATAATATAATTCAACCCTACCTATATCCTGTGGCTCCTGACTTTAGAATCATTCTGTATAATATTTAATTGAACATAAATACAAATACCTTTGAATGTAGTACCCAGGAAGTGAATAGGACATTTAATGAAAACATGAAGTTTTGTTTTTAACGTTATAAAATAGTGTCCATTTTCCTTTATTATAAAATGCATAACTAGTGTCCGCATTTCATTTTTAAATTTATCCTCTGCATGTTTTTAAATACTCTTGTATCTGTAATGTTAATTATGTGCCTTTGTCACTCTTTAACGCTCGAGTTTTTCTTTCCTATAGTATGAGAAGTTTATGCTACAGACCGATGAATTTGATTTGCAAGTTTAAAAAAAAAATACTTAAAAACTACTTACAATAGAACGTTAAATGAATATGCTGATTAATTTACAGATGGAATTGAAATTACATCATTATCAATGACGCTGATTTACAGTAAACGGTTTTCAGTGGAGATAGGATTGGCGGGGGGCGGGGTCTCTCCTTCCATTGTCCAGTTGCTCGAATTAGCTACGGGAGTGTCCAATCCATTATCTAAATCATGCTGTAGTATCCGAAAGTTGTTGCTCGATAGATTCCACTGAGTGAAGAACAAAACTATGCTACTTTCCCAAAGGCTATTCTTGTACTGCTATGCTGTGATGAGATCTGGGTGTACCAGAGTCTTAGAGGTCTAGTAAAGAGTGACGAAGCAAAAACTCATTTTTCAGCGGGAAAAGTCCTGGCAACGGCTTTGTCACAATAGAGGGTTATTGCTTGTAGATTTCTCTCGCAATCGCAGAACCATTTGGAGTAGAAGCCTATCGGTCAAAAAGAAGCGGCTTTCTACCCAGACATGCTGTTTTATAACAACGTCGACTCTATACCGTTATCCCACACACAGAAAAAGTTTGCTGAAATGTTTTGAACTGCCGTTGAACATTCTTCTTACAGCTCGGGAGATTTTGACATGCTTGGGCCTATGAAGGATGCTCTTGGAGAAAAGCGTCTTGTTGATATCAGGTAGAGCAGTGCTTGTGTAAATGGCAACAAACTCTTTCTTTCTACGACACAAGAAATATAAAAATTCCGATCTGCATAATGATTGGTGGAAACTATGAGTAATAAGAAATATTTTATTTTGAGAAACAAAGTTGCAATAAAATAATAAATGAAGATATGTTTATAATAATTTATTCATGCTTGTATAAACATATGGATACTGTTAAGGAACATCAAGCAATGTGAAACGAGCAAAATAATCACTTCTTGGAGCGAAATGTATTATACTTGCTGTTTTCTTGCTAACTACAGATATACTAAGAGATTCCTGAGTATTATCAATAGCTCGCAGAGTCTCTCTTGGGTCAAGTAATAATGTTGTAAAGGACTCTTCCTATCCTTTCTTGACTTCATGCAGGTGCGACTTTCCTACTGCGAATTAAAGGTTTGAACTCATGAAAGACACTTCTATATGCACACGACTATTTTGAAAAGGAGCCCTGGAGATTTAATTTTGAGACACTTGCACACAGTGGTGAAGATATGGTGAAGGGTACAGGGAGAAAACCTACAGAGCCCCCCCCCAAAAAAAAAAACCCAACTTAAAATGAGATCTTGGCAGCACTGTAATAAGATGGTTGATTTTTTTTTGGCCTTCGCGGTGTTGATCATTTGTCGAGGTGCCCGCTTCACCCGCGCTATGAAGCCATCGCTAAATTCGTCATCTATGTCTGCGGATATCTTAATCGAAGGTTAAGCACTTTTTTTGTTGTTGTTGATGATTTGGTTTATTTACGGACGCTCTTTAATATCTCAGGTCATCAGCGTCCAATTCCATTCAGCCATGTGAAACGGCTTTCAGGCTCGAGTTTTTTTTTTTTCTTGCCGTAAATCTATGACACGGAACCCAGGACTTTACTTCCCTTTCGTAGGATTCCATGCGTACGATTATTACACCCAAGGTTGTAGAAGGCAAGAGGTAGACCAGTTGTCTGGCCTGCACACTTCCCCGATTCTCTCCGCAATAGAACTGTGGAAATTGGCAGCCAATACGCAACAATTTGGGGTTTCATCTACATTCTAGCACTGAACGTTAGCTTTGAGGTAATGTGAAGAGTTGGGTGTCATTGTCAAAATCTTAAAATATCGGATTTGTGTTTCGAACTTATATTAATACAAACTATTTTTATTGTGTTGACCTGAAGAATCCATTACTGAAATTATGCCATGAGAGAGGAGAGAGAGAGAGAGAAGGCTACAGATAATTTTCTTGATAGAAATAAAGAATTGCTAAACTAGTAAATAGCAAGGGCTTTTGTACTTACCGCGCTACTATAGAGTTGTGGGCGTAACACATGCCCACTTCAGTCATTAATTCATACAGTTTTGGTCCGTTTGAAAATGAAAATTTAAATTTTGTCTGAAATAATACAAATGCAATTAGCATGATGTTCACACAATGTAGCTGAAAATGAAATACAAATTTCGAAACTTAATATTGTCGCAGTGTATAGACACCGGACAACTCCCTAATTTCTCAAGAAAAACACCACACAGTCAGACATTATTCATCCAAGTTAATCTGCTGCATCCTTAAACAAACAAAATCAAAGGAAAAAAAAAAAAAAAACCAGAAGGGAATAAACATACAAATAGACGGAGATTAACAAACACTTTAATTATTTAGATATCATCCTTACATAGCAGTTGTTAACTTTACCTCCTCTAACCGTTTCCCAAGATGGCCCATCATGAGGCAACACGTCCTACTCTTTCCAAGCTTCACAAGCAATAGAGGAAGCGTCACCACGTTATGTAGGAAAAAGTAAATAGGAGAGGAAACGTATGAATATTTGTAATTGCTGCTGCTCTCTTAGCTAGGAACACCCAACCCATGTCTAGTTTAGGCATAAAAAATCCTGACTCCCCAGCTGCTAGCATTTGAGAAGCCTCATATTTAATTCATCGTCTATTTTAAGTAAAATGACAGTATTCCTTAGCAATAACTATGAACGGGGTGTACCTGTCTTGTCTTAACCTCACTTGCAAAGGGTTCGAAACATATCCTGCTCACACCATTCATTAAAACTCGTTATCTCGCTCAAAACCCGACTCATTCGTTCTTTCGGATCTTTCCTTTTCATTAATCCTCACTGTCACATAAGATAATACATTAAGGAAAATTGCACCAAGAAAAAATGTCCTTCCTAATTTTAATAAGAAATGTTTAATACACACTACAGTTTCATCATTAACTTAAAAAATTGCACAGTGTATATTCTTTATCTACTCCTCCTTCAATTACTGCTATTTAGGAAATGTAAATATGATATTTTGCGGTGCACTGCCATAATTTAGACATATAAGAGCAACTTTGTTGTACTAAATACTTTCTAAAGAACTAACAGGCTGTTGTTGATTTACTTCCACCTATAAACCACTGTAATAAACCAAATAACTGCAAGTTAGTAACGCGATGATATTAATACACGGACCACATATTCCACCATTTTGTAAATTATCGATATTTAACTTGGGGTCTAGTAAATGTAGTGAGTCGTGCACTGTGCATGCGCCTTACAACAAATCCAACCCCCCCCCCCCATCTCTCAAATGCGTTCTGTGATGTGCGGAGCGAAACGACCACACACCGCATATGACCGCAACAAAACACATGCAAAAATATTATGAAGCCATTATTTATTAACACATTGTTAACGTCTATGTGACAATATACTACAAAATAATTATCATTCATAATAATGCTTGTAACACAATAAGAACATTTCATTTATTAACACGAATTGTTTAAACTTTTTTAACGTTTTATCACTTCTATAGTTTAAAAAAATCAAAGAATAAGATCTAATATCCAAAATTACCGACGTCCTGTTCACATACAAAATAATTAAATAAAGAAAAATGAACTTGTGATTGTACTCAATTTATATGATGTTTTTCTATAACCATTTTCTTAGTTGTCAGTTCTGTTTGTCTATAATAGAGGCTATCTGTCTCTAAGAAAGATAGAGCTAAAACTAATTTGTGCAACATCGTAGATTGTTCCTTATTCTCCAGTCGATTCCTTATAGAATAATTAATTGGGTTTAAATATGGACTAAACGGTTTTCGTAAATATGATCCTAAAGTTCGGCTAGCAATTTTTGTGAGTGTTAATCACAATCAGTTATATTTAGAAGTTTTTCCTCGAGTGCACATTCACATTCCTTATAATAATTATGCATGTACAGAATATAACTTTTAACATATATTCATAGATGGAAATAACAGCCCCAAAATATAACGTTCAGACTAAAATTATATTCTTTCAACTCAGGGTTATACCTGTGTCATAGTTTATAGTGATCTAGTATTATTTGCGCCTTTCACATATGTGAGTGTGTTAAACTACTTGGGAAAATACTGAAAGTTAGAACTTTTCAGACGTAAATCGAACCTACAGTTATGTCTCGCTCAGCGACGGTCAAGTTATATATTAGCGATCGATTTCAAATGTTCCTGGGATGTTTTCTTGACTGCAGAACCCACAACTTACTAAAACAAATTCATTGAGATCATATGTTATCGCAGTATACGAGTATACAGCGCGGAGGCGTGGGTATTGCGCAGGAACAACTTTTGAATGCGCATGTCATGAAATTGACTGCATGTGTATGCCATCGAAACACTAATGATAATTACTGCCGAACGTGAACATTCCAAAATATTTACTATTGACGCTAAAGGTTAAGTCCGCGTTGGTGGTGGTTGGCGATTGCATTGGGGCTACCCGTTGTAGTGAATTAAAGCCTGTGATAATTTTCTGATTGCACAGCTTACGGAAATAATATACATTTTGATGCTGAGAGGAATTACTCTAAACAGTTCTTACCAAATGGCTCTTCAAGTTTCAAGCTCATGTTTTTTACAACTGGAAACATCTAAAAACACTGGAAAACATTCCACGAATAATAATTAATACTGATACTAAAATAAATCGCGTGACCATTGCTTCGTTATTATTATTATTATTATTATTATTATTATTATTATTATTATTATTATTATTATTATTATTATTATACCAGGTTAAGTCGCTCTTATAAGGTAAAATGCTGCCAAGAAAATATTTTGATTGATAATTGCATGACTATAAGTCGAAAACTAGCTTTGGTAATATGGCTGCAGTGCGCTGCTTTTTAAAATTATGTTTTTTGGAGGGACCAAGTGGTATTTGATGACATTATAACTACAGTTATTAAATTTTTTTGTTTAAATAACTTAACAAGTCATGTATGTATGAAACGTTTCTGTGAAAATATATTTTCTTTGTCTTGGGCTAAAGCATCTGCCATGCTGGACCGAAAAGCTGAACTTGAAATGGTATTTAAATTTCGGAATTTGGTGATTTTGCAGTGTTATAGTCATCACTTAGAACTTTTAGTTAATGATGTTAGAAATGGGGTGCAAGCGGTACTAATTTTCATATATATTTTTACAAATTGCCATTATGGAGCTTTTCATAAAATAGAGGCTTCAGTTTCAGTGTTAATCTTCATTAGACGAGAGAATTTAAAAAACTAGTAAATTTCTAACATTAAAAAGAGCGATATCTAGCCCCAAATTTGTTAATTCTTTGAGTACCAGAAATAAAATATATTCCCAAAAGATTTCTTTTTCAGTGTGTATAATCATAAGTGTAAGTAGAGACTATGTCTAATAAAATATTTTTGTAGATTTGCACTATACTTAACCACTGGTACTAAGGGGATAAAGAAGATGCATTCTCTTAGTTATGCTGAAAATGATACAACTGAATTTATTTGAAGAAATAAGCGAAATATAAAATTGATAGGTTCACAAAGAATTGTTACATAAAGTAAAGAGAGATATCAGCCTCATAAACGGAAAAAGGAGCATTTTCCCCTCCATTTTATTCATTTTTGTTATACTTTGCCAAGTGGTTTTTGAGTCGTTCATGCACACACTAACCCCACATATTTCACAGCATCATTTTGTTCCGCTGATGAGACCTTCGTACAGGCATGTGTGTGGCTTTATCGAATCTCTGCTGAAGAGTTTCATATGGTTCGAAAGAGTTTTTCATCTTTTTGAGTGTTTTCACATCTCTTGGATAAACTTTAGATGTTCCCTTGAGACCTGCAGTCACAACAAGGCGAAACTGCTTGAGATTAATCGAAATATTGTTTTCGCTTCTTTCTTGTAATATCAAAAGAGAGTTCACAACACTTGCATCAAGAAAGTGTTACATTATTTGATGCCACCATTTCTTAATCCCCGTCAATGTCGTACAGGGATTTTAGCATATCTGTGTTGTCAACGTGTTCAATTTTTGCATTATAGTCTCTGTGGTCGTGAGAATTCTGTCATTGGTCCATCTTTGTTTTTACTTAAAACGGATGAGACATCTTGAATATCGTGGAAATTTGATAGGAATAAAATGGCTGTTTTATCTTTTCACATCAAAGCTACACACCGAAACTAAAAACTCTCTTCTTTGCATGCTGTTCTCACTGGTAAAATATTCTGGCATACCTGGTGAACTTCCCACAGACATACATTTGATTATGTAGTAAATGTTTCATCAATTCTACCGATGTAAAATAAAAAATAACTGTCGAAGTGTTAATAGTTTAACCCTTTTAGACACTGCGTCAGTTCTTTGACAATTCTAGCTTTCAATATGTTTTATCTACCCACTCTCCCACACTATATATAAAATCACGAACTATAACGACTTTTATTGACTGTACCGATAATTTGTTATCCCGTTTTATGATTTTTTCAAGAGGGGTATGGATTGCCTAAGGGCCAAATTATCATATTTTTATGCATTTAATGAGTTTGCTTTATACATACCTCATTAAATAATTTCCAAAAACTACCTTTGGGTATAATTGGATCACCCTGGAATTCCTTAAGAGTGTGAAGGTTAGTGTAAGTAAGATTTGAGAGTATTCTGAGGAAATTGTTCAACCGAAGGACATTATCTGTGTTTGCTTCCTGCGCCAATCTGAAACAAAAGACAACAGATACTTTTCCAAAATCGAATATATTCTGAATGGAAGTGAAGTCGATAATAAAATCAATGTAAGAAAAAAAGATTCTGAACACATTTTGCGCCATTCTTTATGAATTTAGAGCAATACTAAATGTTTGATTAAGCAATGGAGAGTAAAATATTGTACTGTTTTCCAAAATTTAATTTGGAAAGATCCTTAGTCTGTAAAATATTAAGCGTGTAGCACCATTCATTTTAAAAACAACAAAATAATAAGGTTAAAATGCTTGGTAAGTGTTGTGACCTGGCATGTGACAAATTTTAAAATTTGCAGGAAACAAGTCTTCTAATAAGTTTTCAAGCCTGCAGATTCTTTGAGAAGGCGATAATTATGAAATGTATATTGTTGTTAAAAATAGAAGTGGCAGTGTCGCTGCATTTGACGAATAAAGATAAACAAATTTTAACAAGAAAAATAAATTTTGGGACGTACAATGTTGTATTATGCTTTACATGCTACAAAAAATTAACCAAGTTTTTTTCCAGAACTTAAATAAGTAAAGTAAAGTAATAATATTAGCATTTTAGTGCTTCAGTTCAGAAAAAATCAATTCTTAAAGTTGTACAACATTTTCTTTATTTGTAGATACCCTTTTGGCGATTAAATAAATGTATGATAATAAATTTATATAGTATATAAACAGAAATAATAATAATAATAATAATAATAATAATAATAATAATAATAATAATAATAATAATAATAACATGCCAATTGTAAAATCAAGGGGACTACATTTTGTAACGTTTCGTTATAATATAGCATTACATTTTTGTGCCGATATGTGTCATGTGTTCTTATTTTCTTTCCTTTCCTACCCTTCTTCAATACGTTCATTAACAGCCATTTGGTTCCTTCCTTATTGGCCCGAAGAAAGCCATGGTAACAGCATTGATCTTGTCGGCTATGTAACATCTTCCTTACCGTGTTATAAACCTTAACACAGGTCCGTGGCCGGTATACAGACAACGAACGTCAAACGTGAATACAGCTTATTAAAAGGATCCAAAAGTCGAACGATTACTTTTTTCTGAAACTGTACATGCTGTCCCATTTTATTAGCAAGCCATTTTTATCAGGCATTTAATTGTGTTGTTTTGGATATAGAAGCACTCTTGTGCTGTTCGTTCTGTAATGAGGATATAACATATTGCAGTCTTTAGAAGTCGAAGGTGTTTCTTCCTTAAGCAAATTCAACGATTTTCTTACAAATTAACATTCCTTGCTGATAGAATATATTTTCTAACGCTAGAAAAAATTACAAACGACAATGAATAAATAAACTGGAAATGCATTAGCACTGATGTGATGTTGGCAAATGTTTCCTATACAACGACCCTCATAATAGCAAATACAGAAGCTTCTTTCAAATACCAACTGAAATGCTTTAAATACCGCTAACAAAATGCATAGTACTTTGTTTTGTAACTGTAAATATGTTTAAGACGGTGGTTATGTACCAACCTGTGTGCAGTGGCATTCACCTGCTGCTCATCATATTTTATGGGTACTGGACAAATGAACGTTGCAGGAAAGGTCGTATTCCATTCTCGATAGTTGCTCTCCAAGGCAATGACAGTAGGATGCAGCCAGTAATTATTCCAGGAAGTGTAGCATAGAAATACAGTACCACATACTGCCATCAGCAAGAACAGTCCCCATACAACACTGCAACATTATGCATCATCTTCATTCTAATCTCATATTCGTTAATGCTTTTAGTGTTGTATAGAGCTTTATTTATTTATTTATTTTTTATTTATTTTATTTATTTTTTGCAGTATCTCATTTATCTAAAACAGCTCGTAATGAAAACAAGGACACGATTTCTGTCAAAATTCTGCACAATTATTTATATCATTATAGAGATGTTTGGATTTAGAAAAATGCATCCCTACCTATGGTAATAAATAATTCGATATTTAACTATACTAAGATGTTTGATGAGCGTGTAAACTGCTGGCTTTGCACACTAATAACTTACGATGGGGTGACAATTAGAAAGTTCTAAACCATACAATGGAATTGCGGCATATTCCAAATGTAAGGACAATTCTTAGATATTTCATTGAAATTGTTATGCACAGTCAGAAGGTAAAGGGCATATTCGGCGTGAAAATGAATAATACATATTATTAAATATATATGAAAGTTAATATATGCAATTTAATATATTTTCTCTCTCTTAACTATCACCTGTGGTGACTCAGTAGTAAAAACGGGTGTTAAATACCATTCAAAATTTTTTCTATATCTTAAGCCATTCAAGGTAAAAAAAAGCTGCAATTAACTGAGTTGATTGGATACCAGTTAAATCACAAAAGACAGTTAAAAATGTTCTTTGATCACATTCTATTGTAACTTCTGAAATTTATGATACAGGTATTTAATTGTCTGAATAGCTTCCTGTTTAAATACATTTTTATTTGAAACAAGTACATTTAGACAATGAATGGGAAATTTAAAATGAATGTTTTTGAAACTTTAGTTTTCACCCCCTCGCGCACAACTTGAAATTTCAAATTGCGCCCCCTTCTTTACGATACGATGTATAAGTGTGCGTTTGTAAAAGGCAACAAACAAATATTGTAAGTACAGAGGAATTTCTCTTTTAAATTCCGGGTGTAAAATATATGAATATAATAAACGGTAAGATACAACCAATAGAGGAAAACATTTTGGTGGAAGAACAGTGTACATTGCTTGAAGGGAGGTGTTGTATTGATGCCATTTTTACATAAAGCAAATGATGGAGAAACGAATAGAACACTGTTTACCACTGTATCTCCTTTTTCTAGATTACGAAAAAGCACACGATAAAGCAAACAAATACAAACTATGAAATATATTAGGGGAGTATAAAATACCACCCAACAATAACGTCCTTATACGGCCAAAACAGAAATCAAAAGTAGAGCACAAAAAATGTAATTTGAGTACAGAGATAAATACAGGTTTATGACAAGATTGTGGACTCTCCCGTTTGATATTTATATAAACAAAAATTTGGAAGAGTGGAAATTAACGGAGCCAAAATATATATGTACATAGAAAGAAATAAGGAAATTAAAACTACATTATTTGTGGATAATCAGGCCCTGATAGCTATAAAGAAGACGATCTCCAGTATGAAAGGAACAAGAAGAATATCTAGAGTTGGCGATAAAAAGCACACATGTCCAAAATAAACTTAAGTCAGTCTTTAATATTTAAAAACTGCGCTCTTTGAATTTCTGTGTTATATCTTGTACAGCAAATTAAAGCTGTATTTGGCCGGCTGACCAGTGGTACTGGTAGTCTTTGCTGCAGAGCGAAGGCGCAGGTAAGCAGCATAACTGCCTCCAGCCCTTCCCGGGGCGGGGGGCTGGTTTAAACTCTAGGTGCCGTCCTATTGGAAAAACCACCAAGGGAATGGCCTCAGGCGTGTAACTTGCTGATTAGGGGGTTCGCCCGTTGATTTATTGTAAAGCCAATCCATTCTATGACGTTTATAAGTCAGAATATCATTCAAATGGAACATCAATGAATTTAAATAAACAACTGGAACATCAATGAATTTAAATAAACAAAGGCTTCTATAGTTAACGTGCTTTTATTGATTTGTGTTTCCCCCCTACTCTTGAACTATCCTGATATGGTGGAGCTGGCTGTTTTCGGATTAAGTAGGACGCTAATGATCCATTGAACACCTGACTAGCTGCGGCTCATAATTGGAGAGAAAACAAAGCTACATTACTGCTCTAGTGGATGCCGTCTAATGTAGGTGAAATGCACAAATCCGTGAACGGTGATGATTCGAAATATTTCGGCCAAGTAGTCGGAGATGACATCCTTGCGGGACTTGATGGTCACGCGTGACTGTGGCGAAGGCTGGCTATGCACGACAAATCTTCTTCTTTGCAGTCTTGACAGCGGGACAACCTGACGCTGGCTGTGGTACTCCTGCATGACTGAACTGAAGTTGTACCTCTCGCCCAGCGTAACTGCCGCCGCCAAAGTAAACACATTTAGACTCGCGTGAGCACATTTTGACTCTGAGAAATGTTTCCTCCTATCTGTAGTACCTACTCCATAACTGCATGCAATGATTGAAGTAATCAAAGTAGCATGAATTCTGAAATATTTATAACTTGGATATAGTAGCGTTATCCAGTATCGAAATTAAATGGCGTGCACTAATTTGTTGTGGCTACTGCAAAGAGTTGACTTTCTTGTACTCATAGCGGTTGCTACCTGCGTGTCACCATAAACAGAGGCGAATTATTCAACTCTTAGAACTGAAATCAAAATCTCAGTTTTAGGGTTTATATGGCTTCGAAACCTGAATACCGCCACGGGTAGCCGAGTTCGTTAAGGCGCGGACTAATGGTCGGGAGGTCTGGGGTTCGATTCCCACCTGAACCGTCCTACACACGGCTGTGTGAAATAACAATTTCCATGTATGAACTAATGGATACTTCTAGTGTTCAAAATCATTCTTCTTTTGATCCATGCGCAAGTTAATCAAGCTTGCAAATAGTTTTGATCATCTTTATGGATTTCATAAAGCGTTACTGTAAGAAACGGGAAAAAATTAGCAATAAGTCGAAGGAAAACGGAGAGCAAAGTTATAGGAATAAGTTTGAAGGTTCGTAATAGGGAGGGATGAAGTAAGGAAAAGTTTGGACATCCAAGATGCACATCAGTGGACAAGATGGCAGAAGAATTGAAGATCTTCGGAAGCCGATGGGTTTCTAAGGAGAAAATAAAGACAGGGTGGTAAATACTAATTAAAAATTAAGTTTGGCTCCCTGAATGGCTAACCGTGTATGATAAGATAGCTACCTTACTTTACCAAAAGAAGCACAGGAAGAAAAAAAAAAAGTGGTTCTGGTGATTGATCCTGTAAGGGAAAAAGTACTCCCTTGCATTTTATTCAGAATTACGGTTTCATAATTATAATTCTTTCCAGTCACGCATCTGCCATATGTAAGCAAACGCCGTAGTGATAAATATCAGGCATTTTATCTGTGACGCACTGGCACAAAGAGGCCTTATAAAATATTCACGCAGCAAACCTTTCCACTGAGTATCAAAACCGTGTCACGTCAAGCTTTTAGAAAAGAAAACTGTCCAAAATATAAATAAACGAATATTGAACTCTTCTTATGTTAATGTTTACGAGTAAATGACACATGAATTCTAGCCTCTCATATTCACTTCTTATTCGGAGTCCACTTGTCTTCTGCATGTAGATTTATATCAACAGGGGACACAACTTTGGTGATCCTCTTCAAATGCTTTACTTATGCTTTGGAACTATTTGTATGTTCTATAATTCTGTTACTAGCAGAGTTAACATTTCATTTTCGTTTCGTTTCTTCATTTGTAATGCAATACTTTAAAGAACAGTTTTAAGTGCAATTCAGAACTTTGTTCCAAATATTTATATTCTGTTTATAGTAGAGGCAAAACTTGTTTTCAGAGCTAAGGTCTTGCTTGGGTGTAAAAAACACGTAATATTTGTTAATACTTTAATCACTATTTTAATATAGTCTGAAGAGTTCCATTAAGAATAACGAAAGCTTGTTTATTATTTTGTTTCTTAGACAGTCATGTCCAGCTTCACTAGATACCTGCTGATATTTTCCACCCCCCCCCCTTTATACTTGACCATAGTCGTTCACTGGCTAACGAAACTTTTTCCAGACCAGTTGCTTCTCTTCTCCTCTCTCTTGTAGGTCCTGGCGGTGTAGTGGTAACCATACTTGCCTGCTAATGAAATAAATGAATAGTGTTTAACGCCCGTTTTTGCTACAGAGGCATCACAGGCAATGGACACTGATGATACATGGGATGAAATGATAAATTGGGGAAAGGGTTTATTTTTAAGGGAGGAATCGTTCCAGGCCTAAGTTTAGGGCACCTTTCCGGCATTTGCCATTTATGAGGACTGAGGAAAACGTGGAAAAAACCTCAATCAGGGAGGACGGTCCTGGCGGTATTCGAACCCAGACCTCCCGCTCACGAATCCATGCCTTAACGACCTCGGCCACCCGTGGCGGTTATACTTGCCTTCTAAACCCAAGATCGCGGGTTCCATCTGGGCCAGGATCGATGGATTTTTTTTTCGGGCGTAAAAATCCTAAGTATGGCTTCCTTCGGAAGGGAAGTAAAGTCGTGGGTCCCATGTCGTGCATTTACGGCACGTAAAAGAACCTCAAGCCTGGAAGAAGGGGCCTGAGCAAAATTGATCAGCCGTTTCACGTCCTAATTTGAATGGGACTCTGATGAACTGAGATGTTGAAGAGCGCCCATAAATAAATAAATAAACAAATAAAAACTTCTCTGTCTTTCTTGCCTTCTGTGGTTGTTCTCGGATCCCAAGCCACATCCAATTATACTTAATAGTATTTAAATTCTTCTAAACTCCTTAAAATATCAACAAATAAGCTTTTATAGGCATACTTCCTGGCGCTAAAATTTAACTTCACAATCTTTTTACAGCTTAATTAGTCATTGGTTTCGGCCTGTGAGGAGTGTGTTAGTTGAGACATGTTTTCAATGCCGCTTACACCAACATGGAGTGACGCATGACAAACAATATGCTGCTCTGAAAATCTGTTTTCGTCTCAACAGTTCAGCTGAGGCCTATGCAATGTTATAGGAGGCCTATGGAGAGTTTATTTTTTCCTATAGCACAGTTCCAAATTGATTTAAAATGTTTAAAGTGGGGAAGCAATCAATTTCAAGGCAAGATGGATTCGGCGCTCCAGTTTGTGCTCTGACGGAAGAAAATTTTACAAGGTTGCTGTCATTGTGAGAGAGGATCGTCGAATAACATTAAGAATACTTTCAGAAGGTCTGCAAATTTCGCTGGCTGCCACTCACGCGTTGATAACTTAAAAGTTGCAAATGAAACGTGTGCGTTCCAAAACTGCTGTTTTAAGCTCTTAAGGAGAAAACAAACAAACACAGAGTGAGAGAAACTAATTAATATATTAATAAAACTAATAGTGTAGGTTTGCATGTAGTTGAAGATGCTGTTACAGGAAGATGCGGAGTTTCTTTCAAAAGCAATCACTGCTGATGAAATTTGGCTACCTTATTTCGATCCTGAGAACAAATAGCAACGTTCTGTGTGGAAATCTCCGCCAAATAAAACAAAAGTAAATGCTTCTGTTGCGAAAGTTATGGTCATCTCATTTTTCTATATTCAAGGAATGGTTTACCAGCATGTCGCATCTACACACACACACACCAATTAACTTATGGTCATCTTCATTTGCACCACTATTCAGCACGATATGCTCTCACTGACAGAGGATGCTCTGAGACCTGGGGTAGATGCGGACGCCAATGGTGGAACCCTAATAATGGTTAAGGATGTACATGAGAATAATATCTGAAACATACCTTATAACTACTTGTGATTGAATAACTTCGATGTTCACGATTTGTTCAAATCTAAGGAAGGAAAAGACCTGCGGCAGATGCGGACGCCAGAGATGAGACCTTAATAATGACTAAGGATGTACGTGAGAATGATATCTGAAACATCTTACAACTATTTGTAACTGTATAATTTCGTTGTTAAAGATCTATTCATATCTAAGAAAGGAAGGAAAAGAGGAGAAGAAACACAGAAAAT
This sequence comes from Metallyticus violacea, assembly GCA_030762175.1. Lineage (NCBI taxonomy): Eukaryota > Metazoa > Arthropoda > Insecta > Mantodea > Metallyticidae > Metallyticus > Metallyticus violacea. The sequence continues at coordinate 13,966,134 of CM060838.1, read as the reverse complement.
AATGAAAATTACATCCATACAATAAATAGAGCGATCATTTTTTGTAAGAGTAAACAAAAGACCATTAAGAAGAGCAAGAAAGGAATGGGAACGGAGTGAATGAAAAATAAAAAGAATGAATAACAAAGATGAAGAGCATAAGAATAGAGCAGAAAGAGAATGAGACTAAGCGTTTTCCGCTATTCCAAATAAGGAAACGCTCACCAGTTTATATCATTAGAAAGCGGTCGATGTATAAAACATCCGTTGTTCATTAGTATCCGCTACTTACAAATTGGGAGCAACTCTTTGTGAGCAGGAAGATTATACCTGCAAAACAAAGGAAGCGCTTTGGGCAATGAATTAGTTCTAATGTCTGTCCCCTAACACGGTCCAAAGTTTGTGCGGACGGAAACTTCTCGAAACTTCATCAGAGATTCTTCAAGCAGAACGATGTAAGGGAGTATTGGTACATACGTGGGGCTGTGGCATATAAAATGGAACACAAGGAAAGTCATCTTGAAAACCCAAAATTTTGTCGGGACTAGAATTTTTTCTTTGGCTTTATTAGAAAATGCATAATTTACGTATAGGTTCCATAGCCAAGCAGACGAAAAATATCAGTGCTGCCATTGGTAGTAAAATGAATACTTTACTGTTTAATGTAGTCCTGAAACAGTATAAAAATCGGATAGTTGCTCAACAATTCTGTTTTATTACACACAGAAACGTATAATGATACTATTATTTTTTTACTTTATTTGAATACATATTTTTAAAATAATAATTGTAGGTTAGGTTGGTATACACAATTCTAGCAGAAACATTCATGAAACACCTCAATGTGCAAGTATAACTTTGTGAAACTAACTAAATGGCATAAACATGAAATACAACCTGCATAATACATAGATAGCGGTGATGTAGTATTATTCAAAGCAATAAAAATATTAATTTTTATAAAAATGGCACAACCCTCGAATTATTTATGGAGACCTTCTTGTTCTTGACTACTAGTTATATCAAGGTGCTCACTGGATTTTTTTAGTTTGTATCTATAATCCTTTATATAATTTTAGATCTTTTAGTAATTCTATATTAGTTCTTATGCGTTCTGTTTGAAACGCTTCTCTCGTGTTCTATATATGTATGCGATCCCTCTACAATATTTGAAGGTTTTGCTTTAGCAAACTTCCTCTCTTTTTTTACCTGCTTGGTTTAAACAGAAAATTACTTTATTTAAATGTTAAAAGATAAAATTAGTGGCATTTTGTTTAACAAAAATCGAAATTTAGGGCAAGTTTTATATATACTGCTTTTTCAATGTATTTAGAAAAAGTTTCAGTCAATTCGATGAAAAATTGCACCACGTGGGATTATTTTTAAGCGAAAAATGTGGAAAAGAAGTTTCTAAGAAAAGGAAGTCTAAATGTGTACAGAAATCAAAATTCTCACACTTTAGTCCAAGAAACTCGCAGCTCTTTGCTTTTCTTACAATGTAAGTTTATATAAATTTTAAAATTTATAAAAACACAAAATAAACAATCTAAAGTATCAATTATGTTTTTAGCATAGTTTTTATTGAATAATATTGGTTATCACCTGGTGAAATTGGCAGCTGCAATATCGCATAAGTTGCTGACTATAGTTTTGGCATAGGTAATATACTTTATATGTGATTTCCAATTTAAGTATTTGTCAACTTGACCTATAAATTTGGCATCATTGTATGTGATTATAAAACTTACATTTAATGAGATCTCAAATGAGTTATGTGCTTGTTTAATCCACATTTAATAACAATTTTTATCTTTGAACCAGCTACAAACTGTATTAAGCATATAATTAATTTTTTTCATCAGATTATCAAAGTTATTGCTAGAAGCCTTTACATTGATGATGTCATCATAAAACATTACAGTAGTACTTGTATGACAACGAGAGATCATTTATATAAACTAAAAAAACAGTGGGCCAAAAATTTACTCCGATGCAACTCCATATTCAGTAATTTTACAATTTGGAATACTATACTGATTATTTTCTGAGCTTTTTGAATAACTTAATTATGCCATTTGTGTTCTGTATCAAGGTAAGAGGTGAACCAGTTTAGACGTTTATTCCATAAAATCTCAGTTTTCTTATTAGAATTTTATATTTAACACAATCAAATGCTTTAGCTAGGTCACAGAAAATTCTACTAATATGTATTTTATTATGTAGTCCTGGCAGAATTTCATTTGTAAGTTTATTTTCTCCATTTTCTTTCCTGAAACCAAAATTGTTCTTTTGCTAGAATGTTATGACTTTCAAGATAATTATTATAAAATCTGATATGCATTAATTTTTCAAATACTTTTGAGAAAGTTGTTAAAAGTGACATGCATCTGTAATTGCAAACCTTGAGCTTATCTCCTTTTTAAACAATGGTTTAACAATGGAGTGCTTAGGCCTCTCTGGCAAAATGCCAAATGACAGCGATTCATTAATGGATAACTGAGTGACACACTTATAGCTGATGAGCATGCTTTTGAAATTTTATTAGTAATTTCTCCTATCCTGATGATTTTTTGTTTTTGTTTTGAGTGAGTTGATAATTTTGATTATTACTAATGCTGTTAATGTTAAATTATGGAATGTTTGAAACATTATTAAAAAGGATGCCTTTAACATAATATCTAATAAATCTTTAATTCCATAATTTATATTTATATTGTTGGTAATATTTAAAAACTATTGTTAAATATAGTCGCAATTTTCCCTAAGTCAATAATTTCTTTTTCTTCTATTATTAATGTGATGAAATGTTGGCGATGCGAGTTTTTATCTAATTCCCTTTTTTCATCCAAGCCAGGGTCAATGGATTTTTTCGGGTGTAAAATTCTAAGTATGGCTTCCTTCATAAGGGAAGTAAAGTCGTGTGTCCCATGTTGTAGATTTACAGCACGTAAAAGAAGAGGTCTCTGAGTAACTTTATCGACTGTTTCACGTCCTAAATTGAATGAGACGTAATTATCTGAGCTATTAAAGAGCGTATTACCTTTTTTATAATATGCCAGATGGTTCTTATTTCATTATCAGGCTTCACGATGAGTTTTTTTTTTTTTATAATGAAATATTTTTGTTGCTTTTACAGTTTTCCTAAGCATTTTACAATATCGTTTGTGTCAATTTTATATAAATATCTGTCCGCAAGGAATTAACTGTCCCTCAGTATATGTTGGATGGGATAGTTTTATGTTCACTACCGAAATCTCACTCTAGAGGTGAACTCCGTAAAGAATGCACGTCCCCTGTCATTAGTTTTATGGGTTTGACATGAATGCTAGTAAAATAAGAAAGAAATGAAGTAAAAGTATTAGAGAGATTGTGAGCAAATGTGTTTTGATTGATGGCTAAGCTGATATTATCAGAAGCATAGAATTCAGCTGTTTGAATCCACCTTGTCAACAGCTGGCAGAAGCCGTGACACTGTCACAGGCAGAAGACTTCCCACGTTTGATAGAATTTACTGTGATCGTTGATATGACGCAGGGAAAGGCATGTGTGCCGTGTGTCTTACGAATCAATGGAATGACAAAAGAGGTTGACGTGCTTTAGACACAAATTCCGAAACGTCCTTCGGGGGGGAAGGAATCCCAAGGACGAACTAAGTCAAGAATAAGAAATGCTTTACATTGTTATTCAAAGTATCTTCCGGCACGAGGAGCATTCTTTTCTGGAAGACTGGTGTGGGATGAAGAGATGCACATGGTGCAGCTGGTATCTCGGGAATGTAAATAAATAGCAATTAAGCAGCGGACTCACAGGGCGTACACTTCACTGGGACGTTCTGTTGACGAACTACTGATAACGTACACACAGTCTAAGAATGCCATTTCGTGCTTAATGTATTGGTAATGGTGGTACTTTTAGTGTGGAATTTTACAAATGATAAATTGAAAAATATAATTATGTACTTAGCTTATGTTTAGGCTTTCAAGGACGCTTTTTGATTCTCTTAAATTTATTAATTTACGTACTGTTTAATCCAACAATATAGCAAAACAATTCTTATAATCAAATTTACTCACCAAAGTCTGAACGCTGGTTCATAAGTGCTTGAAAAAATGGTGCATTTCCACAACAAACGGGGGGGGGGGGGACTCTTTAAACTTTTCTAACCTCGTTTACCCCATTTTCCAGTCTTCCATTATTCTCACAAACTGACATGTTTAACTTTTCGTTATGTTACATCATTTGCTTACTTCTGTAGTTATTCCAAAATATTCATTGTCGTGATATTAAATAGAACTAAAGGTTTTGTTTTTTTCTAATGTAGTCATCTAATCTAACGTTAGAGTACCTATAATCGCGTTATTGTTATTGTAGTCTTATCAGTTGTTAATAGAACTAGGAAAGACATGCTTAAATTTTATCTTGAATAGAATAAAGATGTGCTGATACACAAAAGAGTTGCTGTCTGTAACTAGCAATATGTAGGGACATCGACTATTTTGGGGGGGGGGAAGTCTTTGACGTTGATGGTGATTGGTAATATTGGAGAGCATACAAATCTTACAGGGGGAAAATAATTAAAAATATTGTGCATTTACTTTGTTAATTGTCACGAAATACACCACGTTTCTTATCATGCGTGCAAGAGTACTGAAAGTTATTGCACATTTTGGCAAAGAGCTTCAGTTTGCAAGAAATAACCTTATGTAAAATGATAGTTTTCGCACGGTGAGCCTTGCCATATGTGACAGCAACATTCCTGTTCCAGAAGCTCTGGAGTTTGTTTTTAACCTCAATAAATGTTAGGAATAATTCCCCCTCCCCGGGCTTCCGTTTTTAGAAAGGAGCATAGGTTGCCGATATGTTGATTAGGTTTATTTAAAAATGTTCCTTAACATCTCAGGTCTACAGCGTCCCAATCAACGACACGGGACCCATGACTTTACTTTCATTCCGAAGAAAAGTGCATAGGTAAAAGAAGAAATGAATAAGTAAGAAAAATTCCGAGTAGATTTAGGCTATTGAATATACTGTTGCTTTACTCCAAGCAATAGATTTCTTTATTACTATTTCGGACTATTTATTCATCCGCTGGATTACCACGAAAGCCATTTTAAGAAGTATAAATAAATGAACTAAAACTTAAATTATATATAATAAAGTAGATCACGCTATTGTTAATTTCATCATTACCGGGCTATTTTACCGTAGTCGTTGGCTGAAAATTAAAATAGGGGGAGGGTTCCGTGAAAGACCCAAGGGATATTCCCAGGTTCACAGGAATGTATAAAGTAGCCTGTGAGTGTGGAAAAGTATGCCCTGGTATAACCGGAAGCTCCATTAGAACTCGGCTCGTACAACGTAAGGGAACATTTACACCTTAATCAGACAGGAAAAGCTGTAATTACGAAATATATAATTCAACATTACCATGGAACAAGATTTGAAACATCAGAAGTAATGCAACAACAAGGCTAGAATATTTTAATTAGACTAGAAGAGAGGTCTTAGACATAGAACAGCATTCAGATAATATAAACAAAAACAGAGAATTTCCAATAAGCAACACTTGGAATCTGTTACTGATTAACAAACAACGTCTGCACCACAACTCTCCAACCCCCTCCCATTTCTAACGGTTCTGCCTTACCTGTCTTTCCGGACACTTTCAGTCCACTAGTCCTAGAATTGGCAAAAAATCCGTTTTTTTAAAAAAATTAATTTAAACCACCGACCACAGCAAAACAACCGGTAATGACCAATTTCAACAATAACAACGGCGCCCGTGAAAGCTTAAAGAAAGTTATAGTTTATGTTTTTTATTTACTTTCCCAGAACCAATCTGCTTCAGCATTATTGATTATTGATTATTTTTATATCCCCCCAGATTTCCTGAAAACAAGATGGCGAACTTCCTTATAACATGTGTGGATAAGTATAGTGTCTGCACTGTGACATATGTTCAAGTTTTTAATGTCTATTTGCCGAATGCAACATTTTTAGTGTCATAATTTTCCAGAGGTAGTTGAATAGAGGCATTTGCTCAAAATCATACTTTCTGGAAGCCGATTAATAACGATCATTGCTTTTTTATTTATACATATTATGAGTATTGATATACATGCATAGCGGTTTATATAAAAGTAACATTTAACAATGTTACATTATTCATATACCGCAGGTATCTTTAGACTTACATAAATTAAGAAGGGATTTGTAAGTTCAGTCTATTATACAAAGTAGAATGTATTTCAGAACGACTGTTTATTCATTCAACGTAATTACATTTTAACTCTATGCACTTAGCACAACGTTCATAAAGGATTTCTAATCTTCTTAAAAGTTTGTTTTTCTTTTTCTACAAACTACTCCCTCCCAGTACTTATCACTGCTTCATTAGATGAAAATTGTTTCCCTTGTCTTTTTAGCTTTGGAAATAGATAGTCGTCCAAAGGAGCTAAATGTGGCGTATAAGGAGGATGGTCACTCAGTTCAAAGCCAAATTCATAAATTTTATGGATTGCAGCCAGAGACTTGTGAACGGGTGCATTGTCTTGCAAAAACACACACATTTGGAAAGTTTACTCCGGCGTGTTTCTAACATTTTTCCCAACGCTTGCGGGTTTGATCCCGGCCAGGATCGATGGACTTTTTTCGGGCATATAAATCCTAAGTATGGCTTCCTTTGGAAGGGAAGTAAAGCCGTGGGTCCCGTGTCGTACATTTACGGCACGATAAATATCCTCAAGCCTGAAAGAAGAGGCCTCTGAGCAAAATTTGTCGGCCGTTTCACGCGCTGATTTGAATGGGACGCTGATGACCTGAGATGTTAAATAGCTTCCGTAAATAACCCCCCCCCCAAAAAAAACCTTTTTACCCACTTCTTAATAATATGTCATTATAGTTCCTTCTTTGTTCCCACCTCCAAAAATACATAAATAAAACGCCAGAATCTTTCCTGCCAATTTTTAACACGACATTTCTTTGGGCGGGGAAAACCACTGTATTCCTTAGATTGCTCTTTTGTTTCTGGCTCATGGTAATTATTGATTGCATTTTGTCCATAGACGTTCAAAGTTTCTTTATGCATTTCAGCTCTATTCATCGACCCTCCAAAGTCATGTAATGCCCAATGTCAATACATTTGGGAGTGGATACAGAAACGGATATTCTAATACGTTGATCATCTTTGACAACTGTTCCTCTTTTAAATTCTGCACCGCAATTTTTTTTTATATAGGCATACAACGGATAAATTTACTAGCAGGACAGATCTTTCAAAATTAAATACTTTTTACCGAACAATTCTGAATTTTCTCAAAATTCAACTTCTTCTGTCCCATGTTTACTTCAGAATAAACATAAATATGATCATGATTTAAGAATTGCCGTCGTAAATATAAATCAAACTCTTTAATTCGTTTACGGAAAATTTATGGAGAAGCATTTCCGAAGAGTGAGTAGGGTGGCAACACTGTAAGCAATATACACGTGGAGACCACCCACTCGCCACGCGCGTATCCTCCCACTCCTTTACACACCTGCCCCGTGCTTTAATCACCAGCACTATATCACCATTTGTGGTGGTGATGAAACGCTCCAGCGCGCGAACAGAGGGGCCTTCACAATGTCGTAATTAAAAGACAGCCTTCAAACATGAAGATAGTGAATGAGGCTGGACAGTACCAGCAACGACAGAGCTGTAAACCAGGGGTTTACAAAGTGCGTTGACAGGGACAATTGCTTTCGGAATGGAAGTAAACAATCCACAATTTGTGGCTTTCCATTCCATTTACGCTGTTTACATTAACGTACAGAATGTGGTGCTGATAGGTGCAGTCGATTACTGAGTGATGTTCAAGTAATATTATTTAAACACATTTCTGGTGCAAGTATACGGCCTTAAAAATGTTTACTTACCTTTGTGAAAGTCTTTTAAGCGTAGGATTATTTTCTTTGACACTGCAGTCCTCAAAGAGACATTTCAGGACATAATGGAAATGTTGATCAAGACAAAGTAAAGTTTTGGTTAATGAACAAAAGATTTTGTAGCAGTTTCTGTTCGATTTGATTTTCTGTTTATGATTTAGAGGGTAATCAGGTTAGTGTCTCTTTGAGAACTGAAGTGTCCAAAGTTATCTAGGTGGCATTGGTTCAAGTCATTTTAGAGGCAATAAAACTTAAAAAAATTTAGACAAAACGTTTTCTCAATAGATATTTTTGTGAAGTGAATATCCCATTTAATTTTTTAACTTATTTCACTTCGAGAAATTGAAATTCTTTATGTGCTTTTAAATATTGTAAATAATCGCAGAAAACTTTATAACGATCCTAAAAAGGGGGAAAAAAAGTTTTAAACCTTAAGATAGGTAACAGAAGCCAAAAAAGACAAAATAAAAACCGATTCCTATCGATCGCAAATATACGAAATCATGTACATTTCTATCCACCCAGATAGAAAAAAGCATTTTTTTAAACTTCTGGGCTCTGTTCATAAACATAAATTTTGTTTTAATGATCACCACCAGCCTTAAAGCCTTTTAGGAAAGGAACTATTAGGTCGTTCCGAAACCAACAGCGGCCATCATAGTAAATGTATTAAAATAAATTTATGTTGACCTCTCAAAAACTTACTAAGGAACTCAGGCTTGCGTCTTCAATTGCTTATGATCACTTGAGGGGGGTAAAAACCCTTTGTGAATGGATTCCACATGAATTAAACATCGAGGTTTGAACTATGTTCTTAATTGATTTTTGTATAATTTTAATATTTTTGAATACTTGTGATAAAAATGGGTTCTCTGCGACCACCCCAAACAATCGCCACAATGGCTGAATCTCGACGAAGCACTGAAACACTTGGAAACCCAAAATTGCACCTGAGGAATGTTATGGCAACTTTATAATAGTCTGCGACTAGTTTAATATACAATTGTATGTATGTTAGCGAAGCATGACTTTGAAGTATTTTTAAGAAATTTACAAATTGCATAAAAAATTGCAAGAGAAACAATCAGCATTACCCTTTAAGAAAGTAGCTATCCTTCTTAATGATAACGCCTGGCCAAATACATATAGAAAAAAAAAACAATCCAAAACTGAGTGTATTATTTGTATATTTAAGTCTTACCTTCATTGAGAAGGACTTCTTGACTGACAAATCCTTATTTGTAACTATTTTATAGCCTAAAACTTTGATCTCCAGCGTGTTTAGTTCATTTTGAAATTCCATTTTTCCTGCGTTTCCTGTTCATATGACTTTAATCAGTCATAAAAATAAAACAAACTTTTGACATAACATATCAGAATAATTATATAATAAACATATCTTATTTCTGTGTTATTAACACGTAAGCATTTATTTATACTGATACCAAAAATATTATCAAATTTCTTTTTCAGGCTTAAGTTTAGGGTAACTCACTGGCATTTGCCATTAATGAGAAATGAGGAAAACCTGGAAAAAGGCTCAGTCTTGGTTGGAATCGAACCCCAGACCTCCCGCTCAGGAGTCCGCGCCTTAACGAATTCGGCCACCCGTGTCGACAGAGGGGAAATCAAAATAAATGATGGCCCATTGCACATTTCTTATGAGAGAACTTGGGTTTCAGCATCACTGCCCTCTTCTGGTGATCTTAACAGTCTTTACAGTCTTATCTAAACCTAGTTCTGTTGACATGTACGTTCCTTGGCCCTTGGCACATTCTAGTTAAATATATACTTTTTTACAAATTTGGCAATTTGCACCTTTTTATTGTTAAGTATGCAGCTATAAGACGATTTTTGTAAATCTGTGTGATAAAATTTAAAATTAGTAGGTAATTTATTTTGGAATACATTCTATTAATAAATTCAAAATTGATCAGCGATCATCCCAATTGATTCAGAACCTACTTGGCCTCCCAAAAATTTAGGACATGCTGCTACCAATGTTTCTCATAAGAAGTACACTGACATAAGACATGACAGTACTACCTGCAAGAGGCAGGATAAAACTTGAATTCAGTAGCTTAGGTATGAATTAACGAACCTTCTCTTTTCATTACACAGAAACAGCTCAAAAAGATGTTTGGATGCCGTACGTGGAAGGTAGGAGAACATCTCATTGCATATAGTGAGCGATTATCAAATGCTGGATGATGACACTTAAAGAAATTCAAAACACAGGGTCGTTATTCCGCTACGCATTCGAAAATGCATATTGCTGATGAGAAGTTACTGCGCAGCATTCTCGCCATATGTCGATCCATTTTTTGTCGCGCTAACAGAACTCATAGCACGCATTTTTTTTGTTTCTTTTGTTATTTATTAGTAATAAATAGTAAGTAGTATTGTACTCGCCATCGTAATAGATGCCTAAAGTGTCTGCTTTCGGCTGTGAGGCATGTCTGATTTTTTTTGAAAAGATTCTGAGACACTCGCGGAATGTCTCTTATGTATTTTGTTTCAGCGTCCCCCCCACCTATTTTATTTTAAGTACAATAGTAATTTTATATGGATGAATTTGCAGCAACTGAGTGACTTTGTACGCACTGCCGACAGTTACACCAACTTGTTGGGATAATTGTGTTAAAGACTTTGGAGGTGAAGGTTCTAATTGATAGCGTTTTTCGTCAAGTTTCTTCTTTGTTAAACCATAGTTTTTTTGGTCTCGTTTCTTGTTAATGAAAACGACTTAGATTCGAACTTTGTACCCCAATCTGAAAATTGCACTTCCTGATGAAGATGTTACTCCTGGAAATTTAGCAAGAAATTCTCTCTCACAGTACTTGTACGATTTCTTTTTCATAAATAAATATTCTTTGTTCTAGCGTATGTCTCATTCCCGGTATATTCCACAATGCACAAATACATAGTTGAAAGTAAAAAACGCACTTCCTATAGAAATGCAACTGAAACAGAGCAATGGAAATAATTCGTTCAAAGTGTTATATACAATGGGGTGTACATTGGATCCACTGAGGTTTAAGTAAATTTCCGTTTTATTACTTCAGATTACGGAACATTATCATAAAAAGTATTTTTACTGATTTTCAACGGAAAAATTTTCCAAAATTTTTCATATTCAGTAATTTAACATTCATTATCATTAGTCATTTTAAATATCATAAATGTTTCTGTCAACGTGTCGCACCTATTAAGAGCTTCATTATTCACAGCGAGAGTGTGGAATTGAGTTCTTTGGGCAGATATATGACAATTAGCTGTTGAGCGCTTAAATGCACGTCTGTCATCAACCTTTGAGAACTACAATTAAAAGTTACAACCTTATTTTGCACAGGCGAAAATCAAATTAAGTGTTAAGTTATAGTTAAGATATTTTTGTTTATTTTATACTCATGTGTCTCAGTTAAGTTAAAACGGTATGTAGAAAATATTTTACCATTCTGTTACGTGATCAACCTTAAATGCCTATCACGCTTACCAAGAAAAAAAATTCGAGAATTATCTTTTTCCATTCATTTTTTGTGAGAATTCACCGGAACGATGGTCTTCTGGGTCGGTGACTGCAAAGAACCCGTCAAACAAGCAAATATTGATTACGGTCCCTTTCCTAAGTAAGCAAGGCTTCTTTAAATAGACATTTCATCAATTTCCTGCACCCTCACGACGTCTGCGTTTACCAGCTGCTGCCTAAGAGACCAATATTAAGTTAATCTTCTAAAGTTTGCGTTTTTTTTTATCTTGCATTAAGATAGGATTGAATCAATTCCTCTCTACTGCAGGCTCACAGACCTACAGATTTATGTAGTTCTTTACAGGATTTTGCTCCATTGGTTATTTGTCTAGAGATGGTGTAAGATAGGACAGCGTAAAAAAGTATCACTAGTGACATCATTTAATTTTACGGGAATGTATAAAATTATTCAGTAACTTATCACAGCACAACTTGATTTTATACCAATTGAGTTAAATTCAAAGTTTGTATTTAGCGAATTCCGAAGAAATGTAGCTATTACGGTTGTATCTATGGTAGACGTGAAACGATTTTTGAAAACTTTCTTCAAATTTTCAACGATCCTCTTACTAGGCAGCAAAAATGACGACGAAAATATATAAGTGTGTGTGTGTTAACACACTAGCGGCCGCAATTTTTGTTTTTTTTTTTTTTTCTCAACAAAACTATACATATAAGGATCAATTAATAAACGGTTCATCGAGTTCGTTAACCAGCAAAATTGGATAATTTGAGGTGGGGGTTAACCTAAAGCGAAAATTTATAATTTGCCCTAGTGGCCGCAATATTTATTTTTTCTCAACGAAACTCGGGATATGTTATTGAAATGAAACAAGAAAAATAGTTCAGGAAAATCAGAAAAATCAGACAATTTGGAATGGAGGTGTACATGGAAACCGACATTTAAAGAGTGGGGGGGTTAACCTAAAGCGAAAATTTAAAAATCACTGTAGCTGCCACCATTTTTGTTTTTATCAACAAAACTCGGCATATGTCATAGAAATAAAACAAGAAAAATAGTTTCTGAAATTCAGCGAAAGCAGACGATTAAGAGTGGGTTTATTTGAAACCACTTTAGCGGCCACAATTTTTTTCCCTCAACGAAATTCGGCAAATGCCATTGAAATAAAAAAATAAAAATTAGCGAAATACAATTATTAGAAGTGGGGGTTTACCTGAAATCCAAAATTTAAAAATTTAAAAAAAAGACACCCTTTCTTCCACTTTATTAAGAGACGCGAAAAAGAACAAAAGCAGATGCCAGCTGTTGAAGCGACGCGTTTGAATCGGTAATCCATCTTGGAGCTCGGTAACCCTATCCTAGCAACATCTGGCTAAGTATTTCCAGTCTGGAGCACACCTTGACATAATGCCAATCTCTGTAAGTGCTCTGTTTGTTTTAATATTACACAAACACTGAGAAACGAAGCACTTGATATCAGCGCCGCTTGCCTCTAGAGGGAAAGTAGAAAAAAGCTTAACAAAGACAGAAATGAAAGAGGAGACGTAATAAAGACTCCGGTAACATCATCCTTTTGTTTGGCTCTGTAACAAAGATAGATAAAAAAATGTGGGAAGTCGCCACCATCATACACGTGTGTCCTTGAGCATCATTGTTAACTTTTTTTATTGACCTCACAATCTCAGCAGAAGGCTTGGTGTTGGTCTCTGGCACAAACTGTTTATTTACTTAATACTGGCGTTGCATGCCGACTACTAGATCTTCAGCACTACGCAAAGGTCTGATTTTCATGAACCAGAAGAGCTACAGGTGTTTGACATTACTTTTAGACTGAAGAAAATTCACAAAAATGTTCTCGAAAAGGAAGCTTGACTCCAAGCATGCGAGTTGCTTTGCCCCCGATGTGTGAAATATAAACGTGTTCATTATATCGTAAGTAATTCGCATTTACAGTGTCTAAAGAGGGAGAGAAGGACGGAGAGAGCAAATGATTAACCCGTGAAGAAGAAAAAGAATGATAAAAACAAAGGTGGTTTATACATTTTTATATATGTGTAAACTTATTTATTATTTTTAGAGCAGCATAAGTTAGATATGTTTGTTGTGTTTCCTAACCATCATTCTACTTTATTTTATTTGTTTTTCACGTCGAAGTTTTTTATACTTATGTTAATATTTTTTCTAGCCATACTCGTTTGTACATACTGCATAATGCACTGCTCCATTCTGTATGTAAGAAAGTTCTGATTTATCTGCGGCTCATTTTTTTCCCAGTACACACTACAAACACGGGATGTTTGATATGATTTGATATTTTTATTTGAACTTGACCAAATAATTCAAGCTTCTATGTATATGTATAAAACCATTCCTTAGATTTTATTGTTAATGTTAACAGTACACCCTCTGCTCATATTTTGCAAAGAGAGAGAACATCAAGATTGGTGTTTCACCCTCGGATAAAGAATTGAAAAAAATCAAACTTCAAATAGTGAATTTCACAAAAAGCTTCACCATTACTGTTAAAAGTGAGTGAAATATATGCTGATTAATTCTTTCTTTATTTTGTTTTATAAGCATAGCATAAACATAATATGGCCTGAATATTAAAAATGGTTAAGTGTGAAATTGTAAACATTTCGATCCCCAACAATACTCTTCAGTAGAGCAATTTGAATGCGTTTCAGTATGAACAGGAAATTTGCTTATTCGTTTTTAGTATCATTTAACGCCTATTTTAATTCTGTGACATCACAGGAGGTGGACATTGATGATAAATGATATGAAATAATAAATTAGATTTTTTTAGGGGGAAGGATTTTAGACCTATCCGTTATATCTCCGTCTATTATTGTACTAGGGGGATTAAACGTAGTTCTCTAAGAGATAGTTGGGGTCCCTCCCACTGCTTAACTCCGTTTTCACCATACACTCTATTAAAATGCGCCAGTCACCTTCCCGGTTCGATGTTTGCTCTTTTTTCATACTTTACTTTTTCTAAATCAAATTCCACATATTTATCGTATTCCTCCAATCGACTGCAGTCCTCAATCCCCCGCCATTTTTCTCCCATTTAGATTGGGCACTTTCTGATTATCATATAAGAAAGATGCTTTTCCTTAACTGCCTCTCTTTTGTATGCCGTAAGCGTTGCCTTAGCTTTTATCTTTGTTTACATTTTGTGTTGTACCATCATATTTTTGTATGACATTTACTTACATTATTTTAGATTTTAATGTCTGCCTGTATTTTCTGTCAGTCTTCTAACAATACCTACCCGGCTTCCCCCCTCCCATTCAATCTATTTACCCAGTTATGCAACATTTCCACAAATTCCTCCATTCCCTCTGGGATCCACCGGTATTGCAACAACGGTTACACAGAGGTGTCATTAATTTCCATTACGCTATTTACTGAGGTACATGCTATTTAAAGTCAGAAAGATAGGTGAACGTTTCGATTCCATTTTATTTATAATTTTGAATTCCTATATAAAAGCTAATATCCTTTGAGCATAATATAAAATCAATATTAAGAATATCTCCCAGGCATTAGCCAGTGAAATGGACTGAGGAATACTTGGGGATAAAAAATCAATTAGATAAGGCGGTCTAGCTCATTTGTGTTGTGGTCACTTATAGTATTACTCTCGTATTACTGCTAACAAACGATATTCCTGCACCAGCTAGTTTATCCACAATTTCTTACTTTTGTAAGACATTAACGGGCTTAAAATTCTTTTAGAACCGTTGTCTTCCATTTATGATTTACGACAAGTTTTAAACAGCAGAAACTAGTAATTATTTCGTAATTATACTAAGTACATGGCGCATTAGTTTTATTTCTTTGTAAGGCTGCTTAAAATAAGCAAGCCAGAAACTTCAGTGACTATATATTTACTCGCCATCTCCTATTACGGGAGGTACTAACATATGACACCTCAAGAATCACGCATTTTCTTTAACCATCTTGTAAAATCAGATTGGTAAAAGTTTTTATTATATTACGCTTTTTAAAAATTCTTTAGAAAAAGGTTTCCCTTTTATATATTATTGTTGTTAATAATTGTGCACTTATTGCTATATATATTTAAAATATTATAATAATAATAATAATAATAATAATAATAATGTTATACTGTTGAGCACTTTACTATTTAGTGAACCTTTACTAAAATGGAACTATAGGGTATAATAAACAACATTTTGGCTACTAGTAAGTGGGAAGATTATTAATAAACTTAATTATTAAATAAAGTTTTTAAACACATTTTAATGCAATAAATGTAATGTGAGAAAACGTTTAGAATTTTCTCAATATTACATTTATAAATAGTTCTTCTTTCTGTTAGTACTACTTAACACCCGCTGGGACTTGCACACCAAAGCCTGGGTCAGTCGCCTGTCAGGGAACTATTTTCTTTTGACGCACATAGTACACAACACACAGGAGCATCCTGAATAGATGGTCAATTTTATGGGAGGATCGTCGATTTTGACACGTAAACACAGAAGACGTAGACACAAATAGAAAGATGGAATGTAAATGAATGATCAAATGGAAGCACATAGGAATACTAACCTGTCATTAGTTCTTTGTTAAAATGAACTGAGGAAAATCTCAGTCAGATTAGTCGGCCGCAGAATTTGAACCTGGTGCCTCCAGAATATGAGTCTGGAGCGTTTATCACCCAAGATAACCTTTCGGTCTAAATAATTCAGATTTTTTAATGTACATGAAAAAGGAACATAAAAGTTTACATAACATTAGATTTCTGAGAAGAGAAACATTACACGAATATAACTTAAGTTTGTAGAAAATGGCCAATAAAATGCTTCATTTTATACCATAAGTTTGCTTTCTGACAGATTTTGTGATAGTATTAATGGGTTACAGAGATCTTTAAAATGATGAATTGTTTTCAGGTCAAGAAAGTTTCCAATTAAGGGGCATATCTCTAAAAATACATAGATAGCAAATGAGTCCAAAATAAACAACAGTTCAAGCCTTGTGGAAGTAGGCGTGGTTGTGTGATACAGCCATTTAAATGTTGAGTGCTTTAAATTTTGAAAACCTGAAAGAAAGTTTAAAAGGGTTAAGTTGAAAAATTATTTAGTATAATATGCAGTATTAACAAAAAAGACACTTTTTTCATATTAATGATCCCATTAATTATTACGGCAACAAGACGGACTTTTAATATTGGCTCATCTAGAAATTAAAATCTGCGAGTTCGCTCCTAATCTTTTCAGAAAAGAAGTCATGTTTTTTTTCCATTCTTTTTTGCGCTTGAATACGCGTTTCTGTGACATCGCAGGCGGCGAACATGAAAATGACACGATAAATTGCAAAAATACTTCTTTTCGGAAGACAGCGTTTAAGCCCCAATTTTAGGGTACTTGTTCGACATTTGGCATTAATAAGAACTAAGAAAAAACTGAAAAAAAAAACTTCAGTAAGGGAGGACAGTCATATCGGAACTCGAACCGAGGACCTCCCGTTATATTCTTCTTAAACATTTCCTTTCTTGCACAACGTTTTTCATGTGTAATCCATTATGAAAATAAAACGAAACTGCTCAGTTGAATGATCGTTGCCTCTGCTATCGCGCATTTTCATTCGTCTGTCAGTTAAAATAATATCACGGACTTTATCGATGATTCATGGACTCACAGTTGATTTTGGAGCTCCAGGATGTGGTGTGTCTTCAATGCTTGTTCTGCTAAACTCATTTTCTCAAGGTAGAGCCGTTTCATATGAAGGACATGTGTCGCCCAATGTAGGTAAACATTTCTTAGTATTTATTTTACTGTTTTTCCTTACTTAAACAAAAAAAAAAAAAAAACAAATTAATCATACCATGAATTCAATCATATCCATTTTTCACTGCCAATCGAAACGGTTGTGTTTAAACAACTGCCAAACAATGAATTAACATCATAATGACTTGTAATATAGGATATTAGTACACAGAAAGAAAACTTTATGATTACATATAAAGATATTGCTGTTGTTGTTGTCTATTATTGTCGGTCCTTATGGTCTAGTGGTAACCATAATTGCCTCGTGGGGTTCAATCCCGGCCAGGATCGATGGCTTTTTTCGGGCGTAAAAACCCTAAGTATGGTTTCCTTCGGAAGGGAAGTAAAGTCATGGATCCCTGTCGTACATTTAAAGAACCTCAAGCCTGAAAGAAGAGGCCTCTGAGCAAAATTTGTCGGCCGTTTCACGCCCTGAATTGAATGGGATGCTGATGACCTGAGATGTTAAACAGCGTCCGTAAATAAAAACAAATAAAATATCTACTATTAATGCAAATCTAGTTACTTATCAAACACCCCCCCCCCCTACATTGCGACTATTAGAAATCTAAAAGGAAAACGTTGCTAACTTGAACTTGTGGGTTTAGATAAAATTTTAACGGTTAGCTTTCAGGTCTTTTGCATGTTTTAAAATTGCGAGACTTGCTTTCAAATTAATTCACAACAGAACTAAAACCCTATAGACTCTGACCTAAACACTTTTTGGAATATAAACATCTAATTAATGTATACTTTATTAAAAATACATTTCATCATTTGCGCCAATTCATACGTTTTGAGTTAAATTCTTCCCAATACTCTTGAACTAAAATGCTAAAGGTTGTAGTTTATAAGCAGCGAAAACCAAGTCATTGAACTTTTTTTTTTTTAATGATTTATTTATGGACGCTCTTTAACAGCTCAGGTCATCAGCGTCCCATTCAACTCAGGGCGTGAAACGGCCGACAAATTTTGCCCAGAGGCCTCTCTTTCAGGCTTGAGGTTCTTTTTCGTGCCGCAAATGTACGACACGGGACCCACGGCTTTACTTCCCTTCCGAAGAAAGCCATACTTGGGATTTTATGCCCCGAAAAAATCCATCGGTCCTGGCCGGGTTCGAACCGCGATCTTGGGTTAGGAGGCAAGTATGGTAACCACTACATCACCAGGACCGACAGTCATTGAACTTGAGAACTTGAGATGCCGGTAGTAATGACAAAGAAGAATTTCTTAGAAAAATCTTGTTTTCAAATAATATAAAAACCAGTTACTACCAATGTATCACAACATTCCAGCGTTACTTCCCTCCACACCGAACTTTTTTCTGTTTTCTTTGTACTACGCCGGAAAAAGGAAACAAGGGAAACTGCTAGAACATTTTGCGTGTTTGTGTTTGCCGTGCAGGTATTTCTCATATGGTAGTACACCTCAATAACATTGGTATAATTGCAGATGAACAACTGTAGGAATATTTCAATTTGACTTTTATTGACTGCTTTTTCTTGTATCTCATACAGTGAGGAAATTTTACTTTCTCTGAGTTGCATGGGAAATGATTGTTTGAGTGGTTTAAACGGATTTATAGATACGGATAAAGATTAAAGATAATTAGAATTATTTTAAAATTTTCAGTACATCTTACTCTTGGAACCAATGTTTTAAACTTTCAAAACCTGGATCAGATAGGACATTTTGGAGGCCACGACCGGGATTCGAATAATGAATATTGTGTCCAGGATATACAGAGTGTTAATGAATACCTTGCAATAACATAAAACATTGTAGAGGGGTTCGTAGATAAGATATTTCAGATATACAATATTTGAGTTATCAGATTTAATCAAAATTGAAAGATGATGGAATATAGTGTGAAAACTATCAACACTAATACCAAAGTCCATATATGACATCAATAGTGAAAATTATGTTTATTTCACCTTTCACTCCGAGAGTCTCAATCTAAATTATTTTCTTGTTCACAGCTTCTTGAGGTCGACCAGAGCAGGGTCTAGAACCTCTCGTCCCTCTTCAATTGATCGAATTCATCTTGCCATAGTATTAAATGAACACACTTATTTACCCTGAACTGCTACCAAGTATTTTTTTTATTTTCTCTTTTGATTAGCTTGTAGTGTGTAAAAACATAGAATCCAAAAATGTTTGCGGGCTTCCAACAGCTTTTGTAACACGATTGAATTCAAGACAATCTCCAGATAGATCCATGCAGATTTAAACTTGCATTGATGCATGTTTTTATAGCGTTAAGTCTATTGTTTCCAGCTGTCTTAGTTACGTTGGAGTGTTTATTACTACCTATCAATGCAAAGGTGATACTTTTAAATGAATGCCCCTAGTAAGTCTTCAGTAGCATCGAAAAAGTGTAAAAGTGTAATGTGTAAAACAGTGCTTTCTTTTGAAAATTATAATGACCATGTAACTTGAGATCTGTTAATTAAATAGATCATAAGACAGTCGTTCCACATGTTTCATTGCATAACACACACACAAACACACATGTAAGAAGATGCTAAGTAGATGTCGAGACTAATTTTTGCCATAAAATTAAACAATAATGACATTATACACATGGAGCAATACAGACGGGTCAGATAGCGGTGACCGAAGTGCCAACCGAACTAGCAGGGCTTCCCGCACAAATAATGCGGCTACTTTGAGGGCGGACACTCGTTTTGAAAAATTTATTACACTTTTGTTTAGCCAGTCCATTCCCGGTAGTTCAACTGTCCACTCCGCACAGCTTTTCACAAGTCCCAAAATGTTTCGCTATTTATGTGCAAACACGCGAGCTCTCATTCTCTCCCTCCCCTCCCAAATAAATACAGGAGGTTGTAGAATCACTTCTACTGTGTGTAAAAACTAACTAATAAAAGTATTCTTTGCTTATACATGCTTTGAGCACGTCCTCCCCATATTCTGAAATTTGAAAATGTTGATACGTTCCATGGAGCAGGTTTCACTTTGCAGTCGCCTGAATATTTCTCACTAGACACTAGACACTAGACACTAGACACTAGACTTAATAGCCTCTTATTACTATACAAATTGACATACATACTCTTCATTGTTATAAATTTGAATACAGTGACATATTTCTCTTGGCTTGACTCTGTTTTCCCTTCTTATAAATGACACATTTCTTTAAATTGCAAAACCAATTAAAACAAACAATGTGTACACATCACCATCACACACCGCTGGTATGATGTCTCGAGAACATTGAAACATCGATTTGATTGATAAATAGTTAAACAGGTCTATAGCCAACTGATAAAGAGAGCAGACAAGTCAGCGAATTGTGGGAAAAAAAAAACATACGCGTGGTAACCCTACTTAGGACCCTTGGCATTCAATCCTCTCCGGTATAGTATTTGTGTATCATTCCATGCGTATATATTGACAGTTAGCCGACAATCCTTGCATTTGAGCAAAGATCCCCTTATTTTCATAGTTTTATATAAGTTGATTGTTTGTTTCTGCAGGCTGGGCAATTTACAAAATGGCCTGTAATAAGGGAAATGCCAAAACAAGATAAAGCTCTTTCAGGCAAAAATAAACGAACATCAAACCCTAGGAGTAAGAGGTCATAAACTACATAATCGAAGTCAGGCACAAACGTTATGTAACACAGCAGTGTAATAATTTAAATTATTACTTAGAGAGTTTCTAGCAGAGGAAAAACTGACATACTCTCGTACCGTTATAGAAGAGATCTATCAACCAAAGGAGTGAGTAAGGAGGCAGAAATAAAAGCAGTACCGACAACGCAGAGGGTTTCTCCAGGCACATAATTTCCACTGCAAAAATAAAATAAAAACCGAGCCAATTAAATGCATCATAAGAAAACTATTTACTTCATAATACAACACCCAAAACATGGCAAGAAGAAGATCTGTACCCGATTGCACATTAATGATCCAGAAAAAAGAATCTAGGTCATTGTTATGCAGAGTATTACTCGAGTTATACAAACACATACAGTTTATGACCTAAAAAGAATGGCATTGCTCATGATATTGGACATTAACATCTTAAAGCCGGATACTTGGCTTCAAATTGATGATATGACCACCAACCGTAAACAGCAAAAGTTTTATAGCTGCACGAAAGAGTTTTTACCTAGTTTTGATTTTAATTTAGTCTGTAAGTGATTTTGAACTGCAAGTTAATCGCTTGAGAACATTGTATATCAACAATGGAAAAAAAAAAAAAATTCAGACACTGCAGTGAATATAAATATGACACATTCCTATAAGCACTGCATTTAATTAATTTATTTTAAAGAGAAAACTGTATTTTCATTGTTCTCAAGGAAAAGGGTGATATAAAATTGTACGCTAGGTTCAGCAGAAAATTAAATATGTGCATATTCCTGCATCAACATGAACGAGAATGCTGCATTGCTTCTGGTCAAATAAAGGCGACAAGAGTTTACCAATAGCACAACATCGTTTAACAATAAACAGGTGCTGCTACTACGGGGGTTAGTCATTTAGTAAGTTACCATTTGATGCTGGGATACTAAACTAGGGAAGAAATTACCTTGTGATTGACGTTACTACTGCCACGTGGCCGCGCCGGCACGCTGTTGCCACATCCCGCCACTCCGTTTGCAGCGGCTGCATCATCAACTTTATGTTGGTTTCAACTTCCATTTCATTATGTTCACTATCACTGTCACTGGAATCACTGGAGCCACCCAAATTTATTATAAAACGTTCCACTACATCTTTTAGGATGCCTTCTTCTTTCCACGCATTCTCTAGCCTTCCCTTCCCTTCAAAACCAAGTTCTGTACCTCACTAATGTTTATTATTTTGGCTAACATAATCCTTTACATGTGCTTAAACGAGTTCCATAGTTAAAGTGATAACGATCAGGGAGCAGGCGGATTACGCCATGATCTTTCTCCTTAACAAGCTCAACTCTGATGTACCTCGGGAATTGAGGCTTATGATATTAAACCTGCTCCATCAGTTCCATTTTCTTCAGTTGCTCCAATTCACCCCAGCCTGTTTCTGTTTAGGAACCTGTACGTTTCTTCTTCGCAGCCAAACATATCTGTTTTAGCGTAGCATCGTAGAAGCCTTATCAATCACTTCTGAATGATGTGGTGCATTGTCCATTACAATTACAGAAGGGCTGGATGTGTAGCACTAGTGCTCAAAGCACTTCCTAAAGCGACTACTATCCATTTCCTAATGGTAGTTCATGTTTTCCTCGATCTGAACAACAGCAGAGAATTAGGGACAAACCCAAGTGAGCTTCCAGCATGAGTTACGTCATTTTCGGCACCGACCCTGCGGTAATGTGATCACAGTCCAATCCCTTTGTACGAGCGTGGCCTGTGTTAACTCGTTTCATCAAGCCAAATAACATGGGTTAAGTTCACCTTTCGTATGCTTCTTAAAAATCGGCATCTATGCGCCACAATGTCTGCCTTTTCTATCAGAACTTTTCTGTAGGAAAATATGTTCCCCATAACTATTAAAGCCTTCCTTATGAAAAAAAGTGATCCTGTGAAGATATCAGAACTTTTAACAGAAGCCAATATTTTTTAATGGTTGGTTGTCCTTTTCTCTTGCAGTAGTCGTACATATGACGATGCATATAACATTCTTTGGAATTTCATCTAATTTTGTCAAACGTTTATCAGTTTTTTTTTTTCCAGGAATGGTAATCGATGCTGTAGGACCTAATTCTTCTTGAGCTTTTGATTTTCTTTGCGTATCTTTGCAGCAGTGTTTTTATGAACATTTAAAGTCGCTGTGGTTTTCACAAGTACCTTTTGTATGGGAATTAAAGAGCCATCATTAACTCTTTCTTTTTAAAAATATTCATTACGATTATACAAAGTCTTGAGCTAGACTTCTAATAGTTACGCCTTTTCTTAATGCAAGTCCTGCCTTTACCACGCCTATAAGACATTTTAAAGTCAGTTATTACCTAAATCTATGATGAATTTAAGAGAATTTTTCATCGACAAAATATAAAAACAGAACGAAACAGCAAAGTTTAAAATGTAGCCTTTGAACTGTTTTTATCGAAACCCTACTAAATCACTTTTGTTTGATGAATGGTACATAGCATAACCACTACATTTAATAAGAAACTTGCATTAGATCAGTGCACGCACTTGAAAATGCGTTGTTACTGGATAATTCACCATAACTGTTGCAACACCAATGATGTCATGACTCTGACGAAAATGTAGTTTTGTTACCTGATTGGTCAACGGTATGAACAGCCTCTCGCCAGCAGAGTTGTCAGTATAAACACGGCCCAAGTGTCAATCACAAAGTAATTTCTCCCCTACTTTACATGTTTGAGGCTATTTCAACTAGATGGCAGCACTAGTCCGGTAGCAATTAATGCCATTCGACGAGACACAATCGATGTTTGCAATAGCGAAACAGTATTTGCATGGCGCCTCTGAGTGAGTGTACAACCCTCGAACAGTGCTCCGTTGTGCGATTTTGAAGGGCAAAAGGTAGAGAACCAAAGAATATTAAAAAAGAAATGCTTCCTATCTATGGTAATTATTTCTTGTCAAGTTAAAAAATGTTTACAACTAGGTGCAGAAGGATGGACTAATATCGCTTCGGCCGGCCAAAGGAAATTGTTACAGAGGCGAATTAGCAAGTTGAAGACTTGATCCGAGCACACAGAATAGTAACTATAGACGCCGTAGCTACGGCTATTGGTTTTTCACGCGGTATAACTTACCTCATAATGCGTGCACGATAGGATAGATTTTCACAAAGTCTGTGCACCATGGGTTTCTATCTGTTCGGTCCTTTTAAACATCCTCTTTCAGGTGGATATTTTCCCGACAATGAAGCTGTAGAAAGGGAAGTTACCGCCTACTTTCGACAGCAGCCAAAAGAATTTTATAAATCAGGTTACATTACTATTGGCTTAAATTACTAAAAAGTATACAAGTTAAATGTTGTAACATTTGTGCAGATTCGTTTTTTATTACTTATAGTTCATGGTAAAGTTTTCTTTATATCATTTTTTTGAATACTGAAGACCTGCATTTCTCTAAATGCTGCAATTTTGTCAGTTACAATTGTCAAAATTTCCAATAAATTCACATACAATCTATTTACAAAGTTGATATTTCATATATATTTACCGGATTCTCTGTGGTCATACGCAGTTAAAACGTTTGCTATCGTATGTACTGTAATACTTTCAGAAACTTTTCTGTTAACGTGCCGAACGGAATATGTATTTAACAAAAACTGCCACTGGTAATGTCATTCTTACATCGCTCTACTGTCCCTTTGATATTACTAGAAGGAGGAAACATGAAAACAATTTCCTTCAACATGCAAAAAAGGTAACCCTGCTCTTGAACAGACAAGCGTCTCAAAATACACTAAAATAATTAGTAGCAGCAAAAGCATTTATTCCATTGGTACTGTTACAATAAAATTTGAACAGGCGTAAGGGCGCAACAAGCCATGGCTTATAATGCAGTTGTCCGTTTGATTTAATAAATGCTATTGAATTAGATATTCCATATTAAAATATGGCATAAATTTATATAAATTCATATATAAACAATAAAATAAAATAAATAAATAATAGTGGGAATACCACACACATACACACACAGAGCAGTATTCACTCTATTTGTTTCCTACTTTCCTCCTCTTCGATCAGCCTTTTCAGGTATAAGCCTTGATTTTTATCAGTAATTTATCTATTCCCTGCCTGCCAGCTGAGTCCAACATATCCATCAAAATAAACGACTATCAAAATGTTGCCTTGCTGAACCCCCGTGCACTTTATTCCTTCACTTTGCACTACTGCACACGTTCCATATGCTGTTCCGAATTATATGAATGATGAAGCATTACATAATTAAAATCATGCAACTTTATGTAAAGCTGTTGCTAATAATGACAAATGAGTTACGTTAATATGTTTCAAATGCGAGTAAATGACGCAATCTCATCTTTATATAAATAGAGTAGCGTTTCAAGGTATTTTATCGCTGTCTTTGTCATCATTAAATGTAAAGCCCAAAGTTAAAGTGGGAGTAACGTATACAATCAGCATTTGTTTCCAACTGGCCAATGAACTTGGTGTTATCCCGGCATCATTATTTCAAATAAAAACAGTAGCTGCTATAGAAACCGTAGTTCATCACAGGAATGTGGTCCCGGCTGCTCGTTAGAGCTACAATGACATTCAGGCCGCGTTCTCTAAAGCCATCCCTAGTGAAGTAGTTCTTCCTGTTCCGGTCCAATCATTGCAATAAACGCAGACACGGCAGTATCGCTGGCTCATTTAGTATATGACGAAATTTAATTGGTTCGTGTTGCAACAATGCGTAAATTTGAATTGCTATCATGTTCGTCTCCGCCTAAATGGTTGAATTCATTTGATGGAGTCAATTGGTGTTTAAGCAACGTTATAGGAAACACTTACGGAATTTATAATGATAACAATTTGATAACAATTCTAAGCCAGCTCTATATTTAATAACTTTTCAGTAATGGTGATACTTTTAATATAGTGTCACTGTAAATAAAGTGACAAGAATCAGTCTGAATGGTTATAGAAACAAAGTGATCGATTAGTAAATCGAATGTTATTTTGCTTGTTAAGTACGTCTCTCCTGTCGCCATGATTTATCAACACACACAAACACATATATATATATATACATATATATAAACAAACATATTGGTAACCATATTCAATTAAATGCGTAATACCTAACCTAACAAATATATTTAAAGGGGAGTATATGTTAATTTAACAGAAACAAAAATGCAAGGGTGATCTTCATTATTACAAGCCATTGAATAATAATAATAATAATAATAATAATAATAATAATAATAATAATAATAATAATAATAATAATAAAGTGTGTAACGCCCGATTTTACTACAGAGGCACCATAGGCGATGGACACAGATAATACATGAGATGAAATGATATATTGGGAAAGGATTTTATTATTTTTTTAAGAAAGGAAGCGTTCCAGGCTCAACGAATTTTCCCTGTCTGACCTAACACTCTGCTTGTATTATTACCATGAAAGATAAAATAAACAGGATTTCCAATACGAGAACTGAAATGAATTAACTGAGTAGGAAACATGTTCTTCGAAAATGTTGGCATCGTTGTAAAGGCCCCTTCTACTTCCGAAACTCTGTATTATTCGTGTATACATATGCTTAGCGTATATATGCGTGTGTTTTTTTATTTAGTTTTTATTGTAAGTTTATGCTTTTTGCAATTATACCAGTTAGGATGCCAACATTTATCTGGAGTCTGTGGCAGAAGCAAAATTTCTTCTTTCTTTTTTTTCTTTCCCTCCCTCCATTATTTCTTTGTTGCTTTTATTCAAACAGTATGCATGGAATGGTCTATCTTACGGCTTCTGAGCATATTATTTTTGGTGTACCATTTTTAATTCTTAAATTTGTGAAGTACCACAATCTATCTTAATTTATCGTTGTATATTTCATGCATTATTTGGATTTACATCTTCTCTAATACTTATATTTGCCTCGAAAACCCAAGATTGCGGTTCAATCGGCCAGGATCGATGGCTTTTTTTTCTGGCGTAAAAAACCTACATATGGCTTCCTTCGGAAGGGAAGTAAAGCATGGATTCCATATAGAAGATTGACGGCACGAAAAAGAACCTTAAGCCTGAAAGAACAGGCTTCTGAACAAAATTTACCGGTTGTTTCACGCCCTGAATTGAATGGGATGTTGATGACCTGAGATGTTAAAGAACGTCCATAAATAAAACAAATAAAAATGCTAAGCAAATTTTATTATCTATTCTTGCTTTGGCAGTTAATTTATGTATCCAAAATTGTAGAGAAAATATTTTCCGAGAAAGTTGTTGGGCTCCGGAAGAGGAAGTTCTGGCACAGAGGAATAGCTAGAGAAAATTGGAATATAAGTTAAAGAGCCAAGTAAGACGTAGGTCTAGTACGATGTATTGATATTTGGTGATTCCTATCTGAAAATGTGCGTGTCTAGTTGCCTATATGGTTGGGGGCAGGGTAGCTCATTCTTACAATAAATCAGATATTGGAAAATTACTTTAAGGTCCCATAATGTAATCTCTGCATAGAGTAAAAGCACTAACAAAAGTTCCATCTGGGTAGCAGAGCACATGACATATATCATTATAACAAATGTTATTTTTGTATTCTGCAATATAACCTTGAAATATCTACAAAACCATTTTCGTGGCATTCCAGCAGATTAAATCAGATAAAAGATAATAGCCTAATAAAGTTATAGATTAGGCAGACTGCTATCTTTCACTGTGTCAGTGAAATGATAAGCGAATTAATAACATTTCAGACTATTTGAGTAACAATAAAACGTATTTCACTTACCTTTTATAAAATATTAACACACGAAAATCCAAATTTAACAAAATGGGACTCAATATAATTTTAGAAAAACGTAGACCCATATGCTGTTGAAATTAACAAATTAAACACATACATATTGGGGATTTTTTTTGATGATTTATTTATGGACTCTCTTTAACATCGCAGGTCATCAGCGTCCCATTCAACTCAGGGCGTTAAACGGCCGACAAATTTTGCTCAGAGGCCTCTCTTTCAGGCTTGAGGTTCTTTTTCGTGCCGTAAATGTTCGACACGGGACCCACGGCTTTACTTCCCTTCCGAAGGAAGCCATACTTAGGATTTTTATGCCCCGAAAAAATCCATCGGTCCTGGCCGGGTTTGAACCCGCGATCTTGGATGTAGGAGGCAAGTATGGTAACCATTACACCACCAGGACCGACCATATTGGGGAATGTTATATAATTATATAATATAGATCCCAAAATAAATATGGAAAAGCATATTTAAGAAGAAATAGAGTTAAATTGGAAATGGGTCTAACGTTATCAGCAAATAACTCTAAAATTTATTATTATGACGGTAATAATAAATAATAACATAATTATAGCTATATTTCAATGGATGAATGTGCAACTGAGGGGGTTAGTGCATTGCTCTGAGAGTTCTGTATATCACTCACAGTTTAACGCAAGCTATATAATAAAATAATAAGAAATTATCAGTTTTTATTGGAAAGAATAAAATGCATTTCAATTCCAGAGTAGTACCGCCACGGGTGGCCGAGGTCGTTAAGGCGCAGACTCGTGAGCGGGAGGTCTGGGTTTCGATATTAAAAATACAAAATTTGTAAGGTTTTGCAATTTTTATATTACCCAGTGTATTAACAAATTTTTTTTCTGGAAACACAATATCATTAAGTGCAATGAAAACACAGCACATTAAATACGCGCTATTTACATCTACAGCAGAACATACCGTTCCTCCTGACAACTATTCCTGACTTCTAAACTATTTGTGGGAGCAAGCATAGCAAGTCGCGATATCAAGCCACAGTAGAGAGAGAGGGGTGGAAGTGAGAGGCATATGAAGTAATACAGGAATGTACAATACCCTCAAAGGAGGAAACGGAGGGGGAAACTATTCGAGCTCTAGCTGGGGTGACATTTGTGGGAGGAATTTAATTACTTTTAGAATATTTACTATTATATACATAAGAAATTTTATTTTTGGGCTTCTATAATCTGTATTTGAAATATATTATAGAATGTTGTATCAAGTTATTGCGAAGAGTGTTAATATATATTTTCTATTCACCCACTGACACCCATTATGAACAGTGCATACCACTGGTGCATGTAGGCTTTCGTATTCCAAAAAATGAGCATTTTAAAATGTAATAGACACAAATACTGTGTAATGATTATTTCTGACATCATAAACTAGGAAAAAATGTACATTCACTCCTGTTTTGGAAATTCTTTATGGTGTGCAGTCTATGAATAATTGCAACGTATGTTTTATTACATCATTCAGGCTAAAGTTAGTTCAGTATGAATTCAGAAAATTCTTAAAAATTGACGAAACTATCAGTTCTAATTCATAATGACCATGTACTTGTAACTATTTAGTTCAGTTAATGGCAGTGAATGAATAAACTGAATAATTCAAATTCCCTTGCTAGAGATTTGGTGTCAAATTAGATGTTTTTATTTTATGTGTAACATTGAAATATATTTTGTACAGTAATTAAATTACTCTCTGCAGATATTTAAATATGGTGAGAGTACATTTAACTCCTACATTCTACTGAATATTTTCCTTGTAACAGGAGTGCAAATTAGTACAAAGGGTACGATAAAATGATCAACCAACAGAAGAGTTGAGTATGTAGGCCACTAGATGGGCTCGTTGTACATATGCCCCTTAAGGGAACACCTCCGGGAGGAAGGGATGAGATGAAGGATACACTGGACGGTCAGGAATTGGAGAATGCGCAGGTGGGGTCCCTAACTCTTCCACAGATAACAAGTCTAGATGTCGGCGGTCCCCGGAAAAGCTAATCCCGAGAAGCCCGAGGAGTTTCCTGCTGAGCCCACCAGACTCCAGGACAGAAACTTCTCCCGAAAGCAAGCACCGCCGCACCACAAAGCACCATTCTGCCTCAGCTGTCACTTCCGATCCTGTAACTATTTATTTGGTTTACTTACGGGCCTCTTTAACATCTCAGGTCATCAGTGTCCCATTCAATTCAGGGAATGAAACGGCCGACAAATTTTGCTCAGAGGCCTCTTTTTTCAGGCCTGAGGTTCTTTTAAATGCGGTAAATCTACAACATGGGACCAAGGCTTTACTTCCCCTCAGAAGGAAGACATACTAAGGATTTTTACACCCGAAACCTGTAACTCATACTATGAAAGTATTATTAAATGGGGAAAAAAGAAAAATAACGTAAAATGTAAACCATTCCAGCATTCGTCTAAGTGACGAGTGAAAAAAAAAATCCAATTGAACTCGGGTCTCCGAAATGTGAGTCTCAAGTGTTACAGCTTGAGCCAAGCCACTGAGTAAATAATAATATTATATTTCTATTTTAAGCCGGATGTTTACTAGAAGCACAGCCTTTTCTTGTTGCTAGGCGCTGCTGCTTTCTTCACTACAACATGTGAATGTATTATTGTTCTTTAGCTCTAGAAGCAGTACCTTTTCTTGTTGTTAGGCTAGAAATCAACTGGAAAATTTCTCTTCAAATGAAATTATAAAATCTCATTTCAAGGAAATACTTATTTACAAGAAGTGTAATGTTTATTTTATCAGTAAGATTAAATCTAAGAGCCGTAGACTCAAGGCCAACGTAACAGTTCGACAAATCCTCTCACCCGGACCCATATTACCCGGGTAGCTTTAAGTAATGACTTAGGTCAATGCAGCCCTCCGTCGCCGCAGCTGTCAACAGATAATTTGTTTGATCCAAAAAATAGGCCGTGTTTCTG
The DNA here is from genome assembly GCA_030762175.1 of Metallyticus violacea. Taxonomy (NCBI): domain Eukaryota; kingdom Metazoa; phylum Arthropoda; class Insecta; order Mantodea; family Metallyticidae; genus Metallyticus; species Metallyticus violacea. The sequence goes on along the minus strand of CM060838.1, from coordinate 13,935,565 downwards.
TAAAATATGGCTACTGTGATTACGAATGTCTTCGCTTTTGAGTGTCTCTGCATACTTGGCATCTTTGTTTGACGTACTGTGTTCTATCCCCTTTAAGTCCCTGAGAACGAAAACACAAAGAAGTGCTTCTACTGCGTACGATTGCACCTCAGAAAAAATCACTGCATATAAACTTTACACCTTATCTCTATGCTGCGAATTAGATAATCGTAAAGGAGTCTTTTATATTTGTACTAAGTAATTATTACAGCCCTAATTGTTATTACAATGTCCAAGATGAGTGGTAGCGCGTCTTTACTCGTTCACATCTCTCGATAGAATCCCCTGCAAATAAGCAAAGCTAAGCACATATTCGTTGGTACGCATGCGCAGACATGACAGTTTTAACACGCCAGACAGACGCGGGATTAAATAGCGATTATTGCATTTGTGATCTCAACAATCCTTGTCAACTCATATTATTATTGCACTGTTATCGTTATTAAAAGTCACTATTAAGCCCCCCTATGCAACGATATACTGTTATGTATTCCTAACATCTTTCCCTTTTCTTGTTGATATAATGGTCAACAAACCTCAAGCGTGTTATAGTTGTTTAAATTTTTCTTTTCTGTCAGTATGGTAGCAGCCATTACGTTTATTATAAAAAATCCCTTAGTGCCTTCATTCAAGAACAAATTAGTTTATCTTTGAAATCAAAATGTATAAGTTAATTTTCATACTCGAAATAATTATAACAATTTTATAATTGTTCATAATTTTTTAAGTATTGACTTAAGCTCACAACTTTTTATATTTGCACATATGCAAAAAGCATAATTTTATGTACTGTATACATCTGGGTTAGTTTATCACAATTATTTTATATCCTTTTTGTGACCCTCTAGTTGAAAGTCATTGAGAGCAGTAATGCAAAGAGAGGAACTGAAAGTAAGAGAAATTGCTAAATGAAGTACAATGACGAGTATTTCAAAACTTATGGGGAGTATTTTCTTTTCATACTCCCATATTAACTACGTCATTAATTTGTTAGCAATTATATTTCTGATGAAGTTGGCATTTTTAATTTTGTTAAGATGAAATTCTATTCTCCTATTTAAATATTCCGAAGTTCTTCACTTTGTTTACTCTTAAACGTTCTAAACTTCATTATTTGTTATTTATTTATTTTTTGCAATTGCCTTCAGCCTTACAAGGTCAACATTGTTCAGAGAATGCGCAATAAATACCAGCCGTACATTAAGGGAATGGCAAAAGAAAACGCTTTCTCGGAAACGAGCGGTCAACCAATTACAGTAATCCTTGCAAGACGCGCAAATTAGAGACTGGAACGCAACAAAAACAGCGAACTGTTGCAGCAACACCACGGAGGATGGGCCTGAACTTGACATGCATCTTGCATTTTACTCATGACAACGATGACACGGGTAAAACAATGTAATTATCATAAAAAGTTACCTTATGGAAATGAAAGGTAAAACTTCTAGACAATGGACTTGACGCTGAATAATTTTCACACGCATTTTAACCACTTTCACCAAATAAATGTCTCGCGATGATTTAATGGCAAAGCAACAGACATTTTCTCTGAGCTCATATAAAGAAATTCTTTGGAACAAACAGTGTCTGCGCTCATCCTACTTATGTCTTTCAAAGAAATTAGAAAGTTTTATAGAGTTACTTGAGAAAGTTGCACTGAATACAAATATGTTGTTTTGGAGATGAATATGAGCATATAGGTATTCGAAAAGAAAATAATCAATAATAATTAATAAAATATTAAATGTTAAAGTAAACAGTTGAGTAGGAATTTGATATCATATATGCAATTAAATTTTTTCTAGAAAACGGCCGTAAGTTTCTAAAAAATGTGACATAACGTGGAAAAAAAGAATTAAAAGTTTCATTCATAAGATTTAAAGTGCTTTTTGGTATGATATCAGCTTTAAACTTAATTTTTGTAATTATTATTAGAAATTTAAAAACATTTTCCTTAACACTCTCTTTCTACCATGAATTTAAATGCCAAGGAAAATTTATTAGTCAAGAGATTAGTTTATTCACAATCGTTATAAAAAAAAAAGGTATTTGTAGATTCTTACACTTGAAGTAAGAAGGCCTTTCAGACCCTCGCCGTGGTCAAGTGTAGCATTAGCACTTCTTATGAGGCGGGTTGGGCTTCGATTCCCGATTGCATAACTTTTCTGACAGTTTTTTCAGGGGTTTTTCCTCAGGTTCCTTAAGGCGAATGCCTGGGAACCTTAGACCACAAAGTCCCCTGAGTTCATTCGGCCAATTTATCATCTATCATCCACAGACAGATATTGTTTAGATAAATCGTGCGCCTTTCGGGCAACCCAACCTTAGAAGTCGGCTACACTCTCCTCAGGCTGGGGTAACATCCCATAAGTTCTAATGGGCAGTGATGGGTTTGGTAAAAGAAGGATTTATAGTTGCAAAACTCCTCTCCACTGTAACTGATGCAAGAGCAAGATCTGTTACTGAAAATGCTCTTCTAAAATGTTCATGTTCAAATTTGCACTGTGCATTATTTTCTTTCCGTATAATCTGCGTTCTTTACTGTACTTTTTCAGTTTTGCCATAACATTCCCAATATATCTCCGGAAAGCTGTTCCAAAATTGTTTGACGTCTTTTATTTTTACATAAACACGGTGAATGTTCTCGGTAAGTTACTGCTATTATTGCTATTTGAAAATCTACCCTTAAGGGGAAATGGTACAAACTTTGTTGGCAATATTAAAAATGAAAATGTTTGTGCACATTTTCCTATAAATGAATCTATCCCATTTTTATGAAATATTGTATATTAATAATTTGATAGTTTCCAACTTTTAGAATTAATTTAAGATCATATATATTTAATAAATAATTTTTAACCAAGTAAAAATCTTTATACATTTTTCAAAAGGTTTTATTCCATTACTTTGTAAGTATTTAGGTTACAGACTTACAAAAAGGGCAATATTTTATACAATAATCATATGACTGCTGATAACATTTTCAACTTCTTAGTGTGAATAAGAAAAAAATCTTTTTTTATTTCAGAAACATTTAATTAAAGATGAACAGTACATTAGTACATTCCTGTTCCATATTCAGAACCATTTCGATCATCTTTATTAGTTCTTTTTTCCTCCTGGATGTTTAACGATCATCTCAGTTTGAAGGTATTTTTTCACTCTTTCTGTATCAGTTTTATTTATATTTTCTACATGCTTTTTCCTGGGTCAAATCCTAACTTTTCAAGCACCTTCGTGGACCTCTTTGAATACACAAATCAAATATTGCATTCATATCCATTTCGTGTCTAAGCAGAACCGTTAAACTCATGTTTTAAATCATAGTTTATACATTTATATTTATTTAGAAGCTAAACTTTCCCTTATAATCCTTATACATCTTCATGGTATTTTTTCATTGCAGTTTTTACACTTTACAAAAATATTGAATAGTAATTTAATATTAATCATACCGTCATCGGTGACAAAGGCACCGCCACGGGTGGCCATGAGCGGGAGGGTCTGGAGCTCGAATCCCGTCAGGACTGTTCTCCTTGGCTGAGTTTTTCCTTAGTCCTCATAAATGGCAAATGCCGGGGAGGTACGCTAAACATAGGCCTGGAGCGTTTCCTTCCTAAAAAAGAATCCTTCGCAATATATCATTTCATTTCAGGTATCAATGTCCACCGCCTGTGGTGCCTCAGTAGTAAAAATGGGTGTTAAACACTATTAAAAAAAAAGTGACAGGGACCCTTAAGACACGGACTAGTCAGTGGGAAATCCGGGATTCGATTACCATCGGGAAAGTCCTCTGAGGGTTTTTTCCCTAGATTTTCCACAGTCATCATAAATAGAAAATGCCGGAAGGTACCCTAACATTAGGCCTGGAACGTTTCCTTTCTTAAAATTTATCCTTTGCTCATTACATCTTATGTAATGCATCGCCTGTGATTCTTCAGCAGTAAAATGAGCGTTAAGTACTATAAAACAGTGGCACATTAATTCTTTATCACATTTACTATTTACCCCAGATCTATTATTTATGCTTTTTATTCTTAAGGAATTATAAAATGCTTATTTAATACTACTGCAAGAATTTTGAATTGTCACATCTAACCTCAAACTTATATCGCACTTTCGCTAACGCTACTATAAGGTAATATATAATTACAGTTGTTTTATGTTTTCTTCCAGAATGTTAGGTAGATTTCTGAACACTTTTTGTGTTCTAAGCATTGAAGCGGAAAATATCCGATTTAAGGCCGTAAGCACTCATTGATAGCAATTGTTTAATTATATTAATTTAATATGTTCATTTTCATATGTTTTATATTATGTAAATGATATAATGCTGAAACAGTAAATGAGGAGTACTATGCTGGCCTACTGCACAGACTACGTGCTTCCATCAAAGAAAAAATGCGCGGAAAGCTGAGTGATGGTGTGCGCCTTCTTCACGACAACGCACCTGTGCACACAGCTCTTGTTACAAAGGAGGCTGTGAAGAAATGTGGCTTCAAGGAGATCGACTATCCACCCTACAGCCCAGATCTAGCTCCCAGCGACTATTTCCTCTTTTCAAAACTCAAGAAAGACCTTCGAAGAAGGAAATTTAAGTGTGACGAAGAAGTGATGGATGCTGTTTATGCCTATTTTGCAGACAAGACTTCTGGGTAGTTTTTTGGGGCGGGATTGAATTGTTAATTCAAAGATGTGAGAAGTATATTGCAACAAAGGGTAACTATATTGCAAAGTGAAATTCAGTTTCTGTCTTTATCATACCTAGAAAATGGTTAGACCGGAAACTTATGGATCTACCCTCGTACAACATATTACAGCAATACAACTTGATGGAGATATATCACTCATGATTACCACAAATCATTTGAAGAAGCACATGCACTACCAATGATGACAATAATAAGAACAATAACAATAACAATAATAATAGTAAGAGTAATAATACTTGTGATATTAATAGCGACATTAATTGTAAGTTTAATAGTAATGGGGTGAAGCCGTTAATACTACTTCAAGGTATATAGACAATGAGTTCCGTGGTTGCTAGAGGGAGTTAGTGGATGAGTGGAGGAATGAAAGGACAGCACGTCACCTTCGCGGTGCGAGCTCTGTTTACATTCACCGGAAGCACTTAACCTCAAACTGCAATATTAACTTTAGCACATGAGTTACGAATTAGCTACTTCAATCTAATCAGATAAGATTTTTAAAACAAATAAAATATATATATATATATATATATATAAATTAACAGAATTATAATAGTAGAAAAGGATAAAACACTAAGAAAAAGTCATACTTGAGATCGCTGAATTGCCACTTGTCTTCTTGCCATAGAAGGACTCCACGAGTCCGAAATATAGCGATCTCAAGTGTGACTTTTTCTTAGTGTTTTATCCTTTACTACTATTATAATTACTGTTAATTTGTTACATTGTTAATAGTGTTACTTTATTTTTCTTTTTCTTTTATATTATATATATATATATATATATATATATATATATATATATATATATATATATATATATTTAAATAGACTATACAACTCAAAGATGAAATAGAAATGCATAGACGGTAACTGTAACAAAGAAAGGAAAAGCCTGTAATTAACAAAATGTTGACTAGAAAGAACCCCAAAGCGACTTTAAAAATCAGACATAGCACACCAACCAGACTAAACTACAAAGGAGAGAGCATAGGCACTTAATCCATTAACCGAAATGATTGTCGTGTTGTACGCCCTGTTATAGTTTATTTCCATAGTAGTCGCTGCTCATAATTGGCGCACGCATGAGTATCAACCTTCATCGTTGTGAAGTTGACAACGTAAGGATATCTTCTGGCGCCTCAAGCATTCAGAATTTCCATCAGAAGTTAGTAGAGCGTAGCATGTTATGTGTAGTGCTAGAAGGCTTTTATTACATTTGAGACTGGGAGTAAACATGGATCCTTATCAAACCCAATCTTGTTTTGGAAGCAAGTCAACCCACTTGTTGTTTGCATTGGTCTTTACTGGTAAATGAAATTTCGTATATCTGGGCGACAGGGATTCCGGAATAATAATAATAATAATAATAATAATAATAATAATAATAATAATAATAATAATAATAATAAAACACACGTTTTAATGCATTTCTCAGTTATGGAACTATGAGAAACGAAATTCATGAGTGAATGTTAAGTAAAAATTAAATTATATGTTAAAATGATGAAACTAGCCTTCATTCAAAGTAGAATAGGAAATGTTATACTTTATTTTTTTTTATTATTTGATAAACAAAATAACACATTTTATTTAATTAGAAATGAATTTTAATTTCTTTGGTTATGAATGAGTTTGGTCGCATGTACAGAACTGCAATTTCAAAACATTTCAATGTAAGGTACTTTAAAATGAATTTAAATAAAAATGCCAATTTAGACACTGGGGAAGTTTGAAATCAACATTGATCATTTTTAGGTGTCATGCCCTCATTCCCAACCACCTCACTTAGAGATGTAAAATTGTACCCCTACTTTTTGATGCGAATTTTTAAAAAATGCAACAATTATAACATCTTTTATTTTAGTTTTCTATCGTTGCCTGGACTGTTGTTACTATTGTTTGAGTTTGGACAGAACAATACTTTAAAAACTATTGCTCGTTTTATACGATATTTGTGATTTTTACTAAATTATTTCAAAAGAGTGTGTACCGTACAAGAAAGAACAGAATATAAGTGGATTAGCCGAAATTTCCGAAATAGGCTATTGTTTTAATATAAATAATTATAGTTTTATCCAAAATAAATATATTTTTCATTCCTCGATGAAAACAACTTACCTTTGTATTTTGTCCAGCTTGCCAGACAACAATAGAAACGAAAAATAACAATTGAATCGTCTTTAAACTTTTAATAGCAAAAGTTAACAGTGCATTATGAAATTTTGAAGTGAGGTTGGCTGAACATGGGAAATACCTAACATTTAATCAACGTTGCTTTTAAACTTCGGGTTCTTATTTGAATATTTTAATTTAAACAGGATAGAAAATTCAAAGAATCTTGGCTTAAATTACAATTATTAATATTACAACAATATAACTAATTTTGCTACTTCTGACTACTGCTTACATTTTTTTTGTAGGGACACAGCATTTTTAAATAATTAATTGCTATTTTTTAAATGCTCAGTAGTATTTACAGTATTATTCTGTTTAAATACAAACTACAATAACATTTGCTAAGCTGCTAGGTAATGACAAAAAATAAAATAAAGGAAAAAACAAACAAATTTGGTAAAATTTGAGTTCACTTTAAAATTTAAACATTTTAAGGGATCGGTGCTATTTGAAATTTCAAAGTGAAGGTGCTGGGGGAAAAGGATGAAACCTAAAATTTAATAAACAGTGCTGGGAAGCGTGTACTAATCCCAAACGTGGGCATATTCTTCAGAGTTCATGTTATAATTAACTTAAGTCATTTCCTTCAGCTGTCGTCCATTCCAGAATGCCACCTTTATCCTATCACTCCAGGCAGCTTGGGGTCGATTCTGTGTATGGACGATTCCACGTGAAACCGTACGGAAAGTTCGCGAAACTGATCTCACGTTTTTCATACTACTACAACATACAAAAACGAACCCTTCTGCGAATTTTTATATTCCGAAATGTAAAGTTTTCATGCCAAAAATTCTCCAGAGATATTACATTTTATTAAAATGTATTTAAATGTATTTAAATTTAAAATTTTATTAAAATGATAAGCTCTTGAACCCCTTAAAATTATACTCCGAACAATGACTCTTTTAAATGCACATTTTGCACAAACATAATGCTTTGTGACACACGGTCATTATGTTACAACATTAGGAGAAAATCTGTAAGGCATATTTGATTAATTTCCCCATAAAGATATGGAAAATATAAGTATAATAAATTTCAAATTATTAAGTTATTAAAATGTGTTCATATTTATGTTGTAAGGTAATGAGTATAAAAATAATATCATACCTAGACGTAAAACCCTTATTTCTGTTTTGCACGCTGATAGATGTGTCATATAGCCAGCGCACATAGACGAACTAGCTAAAGCAAATATAATTTTTGTGGCCGTTGACACATTTTTTTTGAGAGAGAGAGAAAGAGCAATCAGCACTATTTTTGATTTTATTATTTTCCGTCGGGAACTTTAGCAAATTTGAATTAATTTATGTATTATACTCTTCCTCTTAAACTTTTATATAAAGTATGACACATACGTGGCACTTATAAATATCCAGCGTTAGTTGTTTTTCTGTTTTATTATATTCGAACTTATTCATTTATACGAATATACTAAAAGAATTTTAATGCAACTTTAAAAACCATATTAGTTTTAAGGTTCCTCAGTCTCCAATTTCATATGAAGGGTACAGGGAAAAACCAAGTCAAAAAAAAAAAAAATTAAAAAGAGATATTGTTAGCACTACGTGCTTCTGGTCAGCTGTTTCATCGTGTTAAATCATTACAAGGAAAGCCTAATACGGTCCACTCTATAGCTTAATGATATACACAGTCCATTTAAGTTACAATCGGCACATTTATCGCCACGGGTGCCGAGGTCGTTAAGGCGCGGACTCATGAGCGGAAAGTCTGGGGTTCGAATCCCACCAGGACCGTCCTTCCTGACCTAGGATTTTTCCAGGCTTTTCTCAGTCCTCATAACTGGCAAATGCCGAGGAGGTACCCTAAACATAAGCATGGAACGCTTTATTCATTAAAAATATCCTTTCCCAAATATACAATAATTTCATCAGTGTCCACCGCCTGTGGTGCCTCTGTAGTAAAAACGGGCGTTAAACACTACTCAAAAAAAAAAAAAAAGGCACATTTATTGTACTGACTCTGATATTATGTTTGAGGTCTCAGCATTGTTATTGTTTCAGAACTTTATCCTCATCACTTGTTGTTGCATTCGAGATTTTCTGACGATGAAATTCATTTTTAGAGATATATTCAAAAGGACTTGACAATGATAAGGTAGACCTCTCTTTAGGCTTACAGAATAATGTCTGTCAACTCAAACCTATGCTCTGTTTTTGTAATTACATAATACAATTAAAATTAATTTTAAAGATCTAAGTATATTTTTGTCTTACAAAATTCAGAGAAAAACCAACAGAGTCCAACCACAACTTAAACAAAGTAATGTTTATGCAGTTTCAAGTCGAAACAACAATCAGTAACATTTAAAAAAATTATTGTCTCTTGGAAAGGTCCAAAGGTATACGAGTTTAAGCGTTTGAAAGTATTTTTTCTCCCCTATAAAATTACGGTTTTTGTACTGTTATTTTTCCCCCTGTACCCTTCACACGGATTAGTCCATGCTTTTTAATTTTACAGATAAAAGAAATTATCCTCAATTGATGAGGATATTTTTCATGCGAACAAATTGTGCAATTAAAACATTCCTGGTCTTTTATGATGTGCTGCAAAACTAAGCCTGCTCCGAACTGTCGGTGTTCAGCTATTTGAATGCATTTGCTACTTCATCTCTCATGATGGATATCTGGAGTGCACGTCTAGCAATTCCCACAGCCGAAGAAAATGGACTGACCCGTTTAATATCCCGAATGACGGTTCGTTTCGTTCGGTTCGGTTCGTTTCTGCGGTCGTCTTTTCCTACACGTCCAGACTTTTGGAGAGTTCCTGAAAGCGCTGTAGCAAGTTTTGCCTTTCTAGAGGTGTTGGCACTCTGGGTTACTGGATAACCAATCTCTTAAAACATCCTCGACAATACTGCTGGTGTATGTATACGGCAAACAATCTAAGTTTAAAGTCACTGAAGTGTTCATAGAGAAGGCGGAGGAAAAGAAAGTGCATGTTAAAGAACTAGAAATTAGTGCTGAGGGAAATTATCTTTGTTCAAGAGCGTTTTGCAGGGAAACAAAGCAGCAGCACACGAAGATCAGCAACAGCTCTTCGTGCACGAATGTTGTTTATTATTTGTACGCATTGTGCAGTGCAAGAGAGCAGCGACCTACCCAGGCAAGACGGAGGCATATTTCACTCCGTGTCGTCCATCAATCAGCACAGTCGCTGCTGCTGCTTGACCTTGACCACGATCATTACACGCACATACATTCAACGCCAACTGCTCCTGAGATTTCTGAGGCCCTTCATGCCATATTTGTCCTCATCTTTTGAAATGCCGAGAGTCGCAAGTGGCGTGCGTTTCGTTTGTACTCCTTTTCCATAACAGGTCTTCGTCTTTCCTAATGGATGAGTTAACAAAACAAAATATTCCGGACAGCATTTGCTTTCCCCCCTTCTTTCCTTTTTTTTTAATTATTTTATATGCCACCATTTGGTGAAATGCACACTTCTGGCTACTAGTAGTTACACTTTCTTTTTTTTTAAAGCATTGGTTCATATTGATTTCGATTATCTCTGTATCAGACCCAAGGGTGTCTACAAATAATGACGGTGAAAACGTCGCAGACATAGCCATGTCGTAAACAAATATATTGAAACATATGAGGAATATTTATATGAAACTACTTCACTTATGTGACGTCATCATAAAATCGACCAATGAAATGAAAGTACATTTTGAATTTTAACCATAGCCCGATATCGCAGTAAAATTATCATTAAGTTTTTTTTTTTTTTTTTTTTTTTTTAATTCCTATGCCTCGCGAAGTACATTTGTCTTCTGGTCAGTTTAGCCACCTCAATAATTCCTGAGCATTATTCAGATTAATCATTTTGTAATGAAATAAAAATACCTGTCTAAGCAACCATACATTTTAATAAACACGTTGTTCAGAATGGTAAAATGTTATCTGTTTTTTTTTTTTTTTTCCTAATTGGTATTAATGAATCGAACGGTAGCAATTGTAACGTTCGACTTTCGTCTATTTCATTCTCACGGTTTCTGAATAGATAAGTAAGTATAACATTTTATACAATTATTATTCTGTGCTCGAATTTCAAATATATATTACTATTATTTCTATTCTATTCATGCAATAGTCCTACATCCGTATTTGGCCATTTTTCCATTGGCATTACTCATAATCCACATTCACCTGTTACAAAATGGCTTGAAAATATTAAATATTCATAATGCAATATTTAAAATATTGGAAGCGAAGTTTAGGACGAATACACTTAAATTCTTATTTGAGAGAAGAGAGTGAGTATATTTTAGAATAATAAGAGAAAAGGGGTCAATAGTAGTCCGGTTGCCTGATGAAGATGCTAAAATATCAATGAAAAAAATTGTCTTTAATCGGATACAACTAGCAAGAGAAAAATAGGAAAAACCTGGGAAATCATAAAAACAAACAAATAAAAAAAAATAAAATAACGCTGTAAAAATAAGAAAAACCAGTTTGTAGCCCACGAAAAGCCACTCCTGCCACCTACCGACACCTCACATAAACAACTACTACTTCATAAAAGTGACAGTACGAAAGCTAATTGTTGTGAAATACGGTGTTCTATTAGGAATTAGCATTATTGTATACTTTTCTGTTCCAACGAGTTTCCGTTTACTTTCTCATCCTTTTATGTTAACTCGTTCTGCTATTAAAGTTCAACTCCTTACCTTTTTCGTTCTTGTTTTAAAATATCTTGTAGATGTTTTCCAAGATCGACGTTCAATTTTTTGCTTTGCGGAACTTATTCTAAAAGCATTTCCCCTTATATTCTGTATAGCAATAAGGTTAGTATATGTCCAAAATAAAGTACACCGAAAATAGGGAAAGGTAATTTTATTTCTGAAATATATAATTACATTTTAAACATCACGTCTAATAATTGCTTCTATAGTCTGCTCTGAATGTATATTGTAGTATTGTTAAACAGCTGCTTGACTGAAGCTAGATGGGACGTTAATCTGAAGTTAGCTGATGGAAACCACAGTTCAAATTCCACTTGGTTCAAGCTGCGTATTCAAAGTTTCTCTCGTGCTCTCATGAGAAATTTCAACTAGCTTTAGTCTTTATATTTCTGGACTCAAACAAGGTTTATACAGTTTTTTATTTAGATTAACCACTTTCCTAAAATAACTAGTCATTATATAACTACTTTGCAAAATTAATGATTGAATGAAAATCTAATGTTTTAACTGAATGGTGACATCTTTAATATTGCACTTCTGCACACACGTTTCCTAGAACCCAGGACCTCAAAATTAGTACTAAGTGGTGTGAGACTGGATGAACTCGCAGGAAATATACAATTAATAACTAGAATCGAAAATGTCGCATATAAGTTCTAATACTTCATATATATTAGCCCGCTCTTCTGTGGCAGCTATTGTTAACGAAAACGTGACAAAATTCTCACAAATTCTTAACTAAATATATGAACAATCGATTTCACAAAGTTAGGTGCCTCATGTGCTGGAGGAACCCACTAGATTGTGAATTTCCCTGATAAGAATTTGATGCTCGCATATGTGATAGATCATTTAATTCTAAATATTTTTAGTTGTTGACTACTGCATCGAATATAATTTTTTTCCCCCAAAACAGACATTGCTTAAAAGTTATTACTTATTATTACGACAATTCGAACATAATGCACGTCTTTTAATTTAATTTTCTTCTTTTTTTTTTTCCTCTCTAATCTATTTTTCTAGTTCTGTTGCGTAGTAAGTTTTTCTGCTAAGTTTTAAAATTTTTTTTCTATGTACATAGTTTCTCTTGACTTTTTCTTTTACTTTAATACAACTTGTATACCTGTTTTCATTCCACATTGTTAATTTTTTAAACAAATCTTATTAATTATATCTTCAATGGTAAATATCTTGAATATCATAAGATTTTTGCTTTTAGTCTTCATTTAAATATTTTTTCATAACGAAAATTTGCTTAGTATCAATTTAGTGTAAGGAACTGAATATAGTACATAAATATCAATTACATTTTCATATCAAAGATTTGCATATACACGAGGATTGAATATCTCATAAGTTTTAAAAATTAATAGCTTCTCTGAAAAGGAAGAGTGATGAATATAAGCCGAAGAAATTAAAAATCTTCACGAGAAAAGTGTTGGAAATACATATTTATGAATGAAATACCATATGACAAATTCCTTTCTATGAAAGATGTTGCAGTATTGGGCAGGTGTGTTAGACAAGAAATGAACTATTTACCTTGCGTCACGTGGTATGAATAGTAGGGCCTACAGTTAAGATTTTTCATCCCGCAACATTGAAATAAGAGCGGTTGAGCTGCAGCTGTTGTAAAAGTTACTATTTTACATTATGTAAATTGCATATTGATTTTCTTTGGTTTTGTCTAAAGTTCACAATTTCTTTTTATGGCCCACTGCTATCGTAATTTACACACTGGAAAAATATTAAAGAAGGTTCTTGATTTGAAAAATAAATTTGGTTAATTCACGTGAGATTTTTATTTATATTTTAATTAGTTTTTAAAACAGAAATATATTTTTCTTTTCTTTTGGTGTACTATACAGATATCTTAATTAGATTTAACCATATTTATTAACGTAAATTAATTAAATTAATGGCAGTAGGAGAGAATGAATCGAAGAAAAGAGGGCGTTTATTTCATTCTTTGCACAATTCGTCACTGAGTGCAGTTTTTCTAAACAGCAGCTTCTTCCGTCTATGTTATCTATTTAAGTATGCCTGGTGTACACCAGAGAAGATATTATGCACTGAAAATGCAAAAAGTTCACCACTTTGCTCATTCCTGTACTGCTTGAGTTGTAAGCACTGGTATCAGTGAGGACCATAACTGCTTTTGAAGTGCTGCGAGTAAACATTAAAATTAAAATTGTGTTAAATGAACATGAACCTTCAAAAGTTCAATGTAAGCGCCACTGACATGGAAGTTATGTGTTTGTTTAAGTTCAACTGAAGTGAAAGAGAGGATGGAACTGTACAATACTTTTAGTGCATGATATCCTACCTCTGGTCTACTACTGATCCTGTTGGTGTGATGGACCAATGCGGATCTTGACTGACCTCAGCGATCGCTGCGTCCTCTACCTCCGTCTTGCAGCAGAAAGCAATGTTGCAGGGAGGCGTGTGATTTAAAAAGCGACCCCAATTGCCTGTCACTCGGCCTCCGAGATCGAAGGAAGCCACCTCTCTATCAAGCAGCTCCCCAATTGTTTTCCAGACCCTAAATTAGAACAATTCTAAGCAGGTATGGGGAATCGAAACCGGTCAGCAGTCAGAAACGCTGACTACTAGACGAAGGAGGTGATTGGTGGTGTATTAGCTGAGTGTTCTTTTCATTACTGTCTGGTTGAGTTTACATATTGCATGCAAAGACAGTGTGACTGCATACCTGGCCAAAGCTTCTGTGTGAAAAGTGAGTGACAAGGACAATTATTTCCATAGTATGTGATTGATTAGCATCTATTCTTCCAACTCTTTGATTTTTACCAGCGGTGTGTATATGTATAAGAATAAAGAGTAAGCAATCAAACAATGCTCTCTCTTGGTATTTAACGAGCTGCAAATAGCATTTAGCTATCATTTATACTGACATTGACAGCAGAAGTTTTTCAAATGTTAGATAACAGGTTTACAGGTGTCAGCATTGGCTGAAAGAAATAGGACGTCACTCTGATAGACATTTTCTGCAGTAGCTTCAGATATAATGACTTTGTCCACGAATATAATGCAAAGACGGTTTGTAGACCTATTGAGCAAAAACTTACAGAGGAAAGTGCTGCAAAATACATGGAGTTCCAAACGCATGATATAATTAACAACCGTGATTAATATCAGCAAACCTAACATATATCTGAGTCTTACTTGTATTCAGAGGTAATATGTATAAGCAAAGGAGATTAAAGAGGAATGGGTTCAAACACAAAGTAGTTTACTGTATGGAAAATAACTCCTAGATTTTGTTATTTATATATCGTATTTTAAACATTTTCTAAGACTTTGGAATTGGAATAAGCTTATGAAATTCGAGGTCACGATAGAGAGTGAACCACAGATATTGAGCTCACCATGTCGATGCTCTAATTATTATTAAAGCCACCCTACCACGTGGGACTGTAGTATTGAATTAATTCAAAAGTTGTCTAAAAAGGATTTCCTCTTCTGCATTGGAAGTTAGTGCTAGGGATAAATTATAAGAGTGTAAAGTAGAAGATTCTTTGAATGCCAAAAAGCTGTAAGGAATAATCCAAGCATCCAATTCTTGTATTGATGCAAATTGAAAGGAATATGCATGCTGTAGTAAACGTATAAAGCTTTAGTAGTTGAGATCAACGAGACAGCGCAGCATAATCTGTAAAGAACACCCAACATTAATCTGCACCCGTTCCACGTATCTAGACGCTGGGAATGTCATCTGCAACAACTTCCCATCATTAATAGCAGACGAGTTTCCAGTGTAATAAAAACATTTCAAACCTGACATCACACAACAAATCGGATCGGGTGCAATGAATCCACAACTTTTTCACAATTTGCACATCATAACTTGATACGAGTTTATCAATACAAACTCATAAGGAGAAATTTCAACACGGAGGTACATATGTGGGTTTAATGCAGTTTAGCTCTGTATGAATTTTATCTTACACGATTCAAAATCGTCTGCAATAAATGCATGAAACCTTTGAGTGATTAACAGGATTTGAATGTTGATGCTGTGATTTATGAATCGCAATACTCTTTTACAACATCTGGAGTTTCTGAGAATAATTGGATTCGGTAATATAACCTTGGCCTACATCCTTCATTCTGAATAAATTTACTGCGCCACTGAGATGGTAGTTGTAATCCTTATGTACATATTCCGCGAATCACACGGTACCTGAAGTGTAGATTTCCTACGCGAGCGCGCTATCAACATATTAACTCTCTGCTTCAGCGATGAAACTTGCACGCCCCTACGTAATAGTTTGAGAAAATAATACCCGTACTTCGTAATAAGACTTGGAGTGAGCTTTGGAGGCTCGTGCATAATGGGACTTGAGACAATGAGCCGAGAGCAGAGAAACGGCCTCTTTATATAGCCTTTACAAAATTCCTTTCCTTTTCCTGACACCAAAGGGGTTCACGAATGTAAACGCACGCCCCCGCGATTCTTAAAAACAAAAAAATGTATAAATTTATTGACTTTCTTAAAATCAAATGATTTCATAACGGTGGATGACCCCAGGGTCATATTTCAACTAACCCAGCTGTGTCATCAAACGACACAAAACTTGTCTCTTGCTGTTCTCCTCTTGGTTACAGCAGTGATTTAGTATTTCTGTAACTCTTCCCTTATAGCTTTGGACTACAACAAACAAAAACATTCTTATTTTAAAATGAACATTAGAATATATATTTATATTTATACTGTTCGTGATGTTATATGTTATAATAAAATGTTATAACCATACACATTTTACATTATAATTTTTATGTAGGCCGACCACAAATACTGTCTACGGGTAAATTGTCTTACTCTTTAATTCAGGAAAACAAAAAGTGCAAGTTTTCGTTCATTCAAACACTTCCTTAGAAGAATTTCGACTTATTTCTTCATCTTCACTGAATGTAAGTTTCCTTGTAAAATTTTTCATTTCCAGTCTGCGTTTCATGAATGGGTAGCTGTTAATTGTTTTTATATTTCATTCTCATATTTAATTTTCACATTTCTTCATCATATTACTTCACCTTCAATAGCATCAGAAAAGAGCAGTCTCCTTATATTTTTTTATTTTTGGAAATTGGACGCAACCCAGAGAGTTGCACAAATTATGTTGTTGTCTTGTTCTCAAGTTTACAGGAGCTGATTTTTCCTCCACTTGAAACACTTTTTTATCCTATAAAAGTAAGTTTCACATCCGCAATTATTACTTCTATCATTATCTTCACCACTATCACATTATCATGATGATGCTCTTCTTATGCTCAGAATTTGAACTGTGTCTACTTTCAGTTTAAAAGTGTCAAACGCTCCATTATCATATAGTTCAAACATTCGTCAATCAAGTTTCTAATAAGTTCTACAAAATTATGGTCATTTCCCTTTATGACATGGAAGATCACATTGTATCCGTAAACAACTAGATGGAAGTTAAATTAATACAAGACACACCGAGCGTATAAAATAAGAAACTAAAAATACAGAGGGTGCCAAAAATGTATACACACTTCAAGCAAAGAAAAAACTGTTAACGTAACAAAACTGAATTCAAACAGAAAATGATGAGCACTAATCATCTTAGTAATTTGCAATTACTACATGCTCAAAATGCCTACCATCGACGTCGATACACTTCTGAGTACGTTGAACTACTGATTGAGCAACGTTTGCGAAAGTGTTCTCAGCGTTTGCAGCACATGCCGTTTCAAGTTCTTCCCGAAGTGCTGCCAGTGTTGCTGGTTTTCTATGGAATACGGTGCCACGAGTCTCAAATTTGTCTCGAATGCGTGCAATGGTTACTCCCGTTGGCGGTTCTGTTCTGTACACACGTCTCCATTGCCTTTGAACTTCAACAACATTCTTGGTTTTCCAATAACACTTCAAGATTGCTTTCCGCAGTTCAAACGATAATATTGGCTCTATTTTGTTGTAGCAAAGCTAGCATAACGTAATGTGAGTCACATCTGTTTACAGAACATCATACGATAATCTTGGTTTCATTTGTTCATTGTTGATTTACCTGTCACGTAGCAACGCTATCTAATGTATGTTAGTCACATCTGTTTACAGAACATCATACTACATATTACTGTTGTTTTTCGGTTCAACTTTGAAATATATTAAATAAATATCTAATGTGAAAATGTGTATACATTTTTTGGCACGCTTGGTATATGAGTTAAAAGTATCCCGTAACCGCTATGACAAGGTTTCAGAGACTGCTCACTGAAAGAATGCGATATATTAAACAATATTGGTAGATTAGAAAGTCGAACAAACACAAACACTAGCCTCTAAAGGAAAGGAACTATGAAGAAAAGACTGAAGGTACTATCGGGAAAATGGAGGCGAAAAGAAGATGGCGGTCGTCTCGCAGACAGCTATATGTCAATTTAAAGGTAACTGCACACAAACTCATACTGAAATTATGCAAAATGCATTGCGTTGCGCGGTAAGGACTATAGAACAAAGCTCGGCAATCATGCTCTTTTCGTATTCTTGAGATAACAAAATACTTGCCCACTTTTCGATATCTCGGCCAACACTCAAACATAAACAAACTATATAAACTGTATAAACAACTTATGGCAATAAAAACTAGTGTAAGACTTATAACTGTCCGAATTAAAGGCGTTCACTTACATTTCTAAGAATTCAGGTTTTAACTTTCAAAATAACACAACGTTGCAATTTTTATATTTTATTATATTTTGCTCTCTTGGTAACCTAGCAAGATTGGCAAATATTCGGGATATAGTACCACATAGATCATTTTGTAATGTGTTTATTGATTTAAAGTATTTAGTATTAGTACAGTTATTTTAGTAGTACAGTGTTATATTTAGAAAACAAAGCTAGCTGAATAAAAAGCGAAAGACTGAAACAAATTAAATTTTTTCAATAATAGAAAATGAATATAGTCACTTTCAGTGATAGCGATGATTAGTGGAGAAAGGTTTTCGGTTTTCGGTTGCCGTTTGTCCTGCTTTTATACATCTTTTCCTTTTAGAATATTACAGTAAACACGATTTTAATTTATTTTATCAACAACTATACTTCTATAAAATAGAAAAAATAACAATATATACGTTTACAAATTAGGAGAAACTATGATTTTACATTTTAACCAAATTAGAGGTGATTATTGTGGATATTAAAATAAATTACATTTGATGGACCCAGAGGTAAGTACCTACTTTTACCTCCATACACGTGACATAAAAGTTCTTCACAAATACCTTCCACATTCCTAAGCACAGGTAAACTGCAATGAAGGACATTAGAGAGAAAACTAGCCACAGGCTGTAATTTTCTATGACGGTTTTTTTTTTTCCACTGTAAGGAAATCTTGTTAATTTCTGATTAATCTTTTTCTGTATTCTGAGGTAAAAGAGTTGCTAGTTGTGCTATTACTTTTTTCAAATAGTAAGATGTTTGGAATATTTGGAATTCAACATAGACTAGAGCCGCATTTCTAGTTAAACTGTCTACATTGTATTGCTGGTTTTACATTATTATAAGAGCTATTAGTAAACAAATCACGATTTTCTTATCTAGTAATTTTAAATGTCATGAGACATCTAGTTTCAGAGAAGGCCAAGAATATTTTAGCATTTTTAAGACGAAGAAAAAGCTTTTCTTTATATTCTTCCAATCTATTACGTTCTATTTACATATGTAAAACTTTTACTGCAAAACAGTTTGAAATGTGAACATGATCGTGTTTGAAAGAAACAGTAGGGCTTGATAGAAACTTAACGAAATCTGAGAGAATCCGGACATTTTTGAAATGCAATTTCGACTGATGTAGAACAAACGAATAAATTAGCAGTTGTTTCTCTCTTTGTGCATTTAATTCCCTAACGCAACAGAAGTATATATTATTTATTTTGAAAAAGTTAGCTCAGTATCCATCAAATTGCACACGTTAAAGTATTTAAAGCATAATACAGCTGACCCGCGAAACACCGGCATGGGCCTGGTGAGCCAGCCACGAGCTTGCAAGGTCATACGGGACCAGCTTTTCCTGGGTCATCCATTTTACACCGTGCAAAATAAATGAAGCTTTTATGAAATTGGGCAAAAGTTGAGCAAATTCGTAAGTTATTGACTGGAAGGAAAATACAGTAGGGTTTGTGATAGAAAAAGTATTAAAAACTAAGTGTGCCGAAGATTAGAAATCATGAAAAGTGGTATGCTATAACTATACTGAAACCCATAAGTAGTTTATACTTTCATTTTTTTTCCTCTAAGGTTTTCGTTTGATTTGTGTCCTTGACAGATATAAACTACTTTTTGCATGAGAAATAACAGCCTTTGTCAGAGTAATTCATTTTAGGAACACATTTCTAAGCATAATATAAATGTAGATATTTGAATATCTAGAAAAAACACTTTAAAAACCTATGTTCAGTATAATTGTGTTGTAAACGTTATACAGAAAGATTTTAACGCATCGAATGGCTTTACTGTCAATCGGGCTGCAATTACGAATATTTGCAGTTAGTCTAAAAAATAAAAGCTCTCATTATGTCAACTGAGCCAACCTGTTCCTTCGGAAGTACAAGGGACAATGTCTCATGCAATTGTCCTCAACTGGCTATCAACCTGAGGTAAAGAGAAAAAGAATGTTGTCCACGTGGTATGGAAGACAATTAGTACTTAACTTCTGCTCATAATATAGCAATGCGCAAGATGTTCTGATCAGACATCTACAGAAGCAAGATCGCTTATTGTCTTAAAGATATATGCAGCATTTGCCATTTGTAATTAACCTTGTGCAATTAAACTCCTTGCATAGCTATAAAAATAGCAGTAGTATTTTAATGAAGTTGCCAGAATGGATGCATTATAAGCTCATCTCTGGGATATTAGGTTATACAGGAAGCAAATATGAAAGTTTCCTTATAGTTCAAAAGTAATCCGCTAGAAGTAGAAGAGTATAAGATGCATGTTCAACTAGCAGTTTCCTAGAGAATGCTGAATGAACCGAGCTTGTGTAATGGTATTGACAAGCGATGATTGTTGTTTTAGTGGAGCTTGCTTTTGAAAGTACTGAAATAACATTTTTGGAATCGGATAACAGTTACATATATTTCGATCGATATTTCGGAAAATAGAAGAAAATATGTTAAATGCATGATAATTGAAGAACTGAAAAAGTATGCTGGCCACGCTTAGAGTTTAACGTCTTTTTAAGGTAGTGAAAATGGGTGAAAGTGACTTCATAGACTGACTTCCATTGCTAAATAGTATCTAAATACCAGCAAGCTACGGATAACAAAAGTTTCAGCTATATTTAGAGAAGAAAGGCAAAATTTTCATTAAAACTATATTGTTTGGCAATGATTAAACTGAGTTCATTGTGTCAAACAAGAGGATAAAATTTAATGATATTCCTACCTTAGGATATATATCTCGTATTCTTCTGTCAAGCCAAATAAGTGCTGAAAAAAAGAAGGACCTACTTACCATGATTGAAATCCTGACGTAAA
This sequence comes from Metallyticus violacea, assembly GCA_030762175.1. Classification (NCBI taxonomy): domain Eukaryota; kingdom Metazoa; phylum Arthropoda; class Insecta; order Mantodea; family Metallyticidae; genus Metallyticus; species Metallyticus violacea. The sequence continues at coordinate 13,914,413 of CM060838.1, read as the reverse complement.
ATACAGGGGCTTTTATATCTCTTAGTGTGAAAAAATGAGACTGTAAGGATTTTGTTGCACATTTGTGTTTTATCGCCAAAGCAGCATGGCACAAATATCTGCACCAAAGTGTTCGTTTTTATGAGAGGCTGTATTCAAAACTTAATATGCTTTTGAAACGTTGTTGGTGATGTGGTCATATCAAAATTTCCTGTATTATTAAAGAAAATATTTGAAACATCAGCTTGTTAAATTTTTCCCCAACATTGTAAAGTATGACACTTTTCTATTTCCCGTGTTCAATTTGCAGAGACTACTCTCTCTGTGAAGCCTTTTGAAGCCTTTTGACAGTCCAAATGGGCCTGAGCTTTACCGCGACGATCACTGCGTCTTCTACCTCCATCACGTGAATCATTGGTAGAGTGCAGTAATGCAGGGCGGGGACATGTGCTCAGTACAAAGCATCCGGCTGATCGCTATATCGCGGCTTACTAGATCAGAGATCGCCACCTCTCTATCAGGCAGCTTCCCAATTGTCCTCACGAGGCAGGGTGGCTCCCGTTCCAGACCTCCCTGACTTAGAAACCGTAGGTGCCGGGAATCTAACCCGGGCCTCCTGGCCAGCAGTCAGCAACGCTAACCACTAGGCCAAGGATGTGGTCAGAGGGGCTACTGCGCTTTTTAAATACACCTTACAAAATTTATGCATTAATCGTCACAATACACCTTCATATAATTAGCAAATCCTTTGTAAATTAAAATCAACAAAAATTGAGTAAGGGACATACTTAACTACTTATTCATAAGAAAAATGGGAGGGGGAGAGGAATAAAATTTAATTTAAAAACGCATATCTTGTTTTTTGATTATATTAAAGTGTTTGATAGATCTTTAATACACAGCAGTTATTCCTGATCATCTAGTTGCTGTAATGAAGAATAAAACATCCTGTTTCCCATTTACGTTTGACGAGATTCATCATGAAATAGTTACTTCCAAGTTAACTGACGTCTATGGGAAAAACTCTGTCCACATAAAAAAAAAACTATTTTTAAAGGCTTAAATTATGAAACTTTTTGGCGTCAATAGTTCCGGATACAGTTCTGCTCCCATAGGACCATCGAAGGTGATCGCATCTTTGTTGGTGTCGTGCAGAGAAGAACACATTTTTTTGAGTAGTGTTTAACCCCCCCCCTTTTTTTACTGAGGCACCACAGGCGGTGGACAATGATGATACATGAAATGAAATGATAGGCTGGGAAAGGATTTATTTTTTAAGGAAGGAAGCGTTCCAGGCGTAAGTTTAGGGTACCTCCTCGGCATTTGTCAGTTATGAGGACTGAGGAAACCCCCCCCAAAAAAAAACAGTCAGGGAGGACGGTCCTGGCGGGATTCGAACTCCAGACCTCCGCTCACGAGTCCGCGCCTTAAAGACCTCGGCCATTCTTGGCGGTTTTTAATAGTTTACTTTAAGCTGATAATGCATCTAAAATGTTATGTTCATTTGAAATTGTTATGTTAAATTTTTATTTTTATGAAATAACCCACCACTAAAACTTTTTGCAGATGCAATGATACAAAAACTATTAAAAAGCAAAGCGAAAGAAAGAGTTTATACTGTGAAATATATTTTGAATAAATAAAACGAACCTATTTCGCGTCTAAGGATTTTTATATATAATGAACCTCTGTAAACGTTCTCTCCTGATATTTCGTGTGCTGTATTGAAGGCAGAACACCAAACATGACAGAACATGTAAGGACACAAACGGCGCAGTGAAATCGTGAGCAGGAAGGTTAAAAATATTTTTATATCATAAATACACAGCTCTAAATAGCTTTAAATATTTTGCTACACTGGTTTTCATATTCATTTTAAAGAGGTTTTGGATTTATGTTTATGATGTTTCACATAACTTGCCTTGTTTACTTTAGTGAGTGGAGAAACCAGTATCAAAATGCAATCTTTTTAAGGATAACATAGCTTTAATATACATTTAGTAGTGACGATAAAGTAATCAATAAATACAATTTTCATTTTAAATACAGTATACTTTAAATTAACAACATTTTTATTTGTGCTTACGATAACTGAATGGGATTCTCGTCCTAATATTTAAAAGAAAATTGATTAGCGAATGCTTTTCTTCGTATTCAAGTAAACTACCCGTAATTAGGGTCTGTTTAGGCAAGATTCTGAATACATAGTGTTACTTAAGCATGATGCGAACTTTCTCCGTTGGTAAACTTGTGCATAAACAAATGTATCTCTGTTAGCACGGGACATTGCAAAAAATAACAAGGCAGCGGACCAGTCGTGAGCTATCGGTAGCAATGCAAGAGTATAGACAATGGGACAAGCGGACAAGCACAGAATTCGCAAATAACCCAGGACGTAGGCCGAGCGAGGGAGTTCCTTTTATGACAGACGGGATCCCATCCCAGCATTAGGCCTTTTAAGGTCAGGCGCAATGAGTCGGCAGTGCTCCTTTCCTTAAGAGTCTTATTGAAATTTCTTTATGCTACACTTCTAGCTCCGAACGGCAACTGCCTTCCTAACCAGTTTGCCAGTTCTAGCCAACTCAGGTTTCTTAGCTAGCATACATAGGAAAACTTGTACTTATATTACAAAACAAGGCAGGCATTTACTTAAACTTGACTTTTATATTGTAAATACATGGAAGGAAGGAAGGATGGATGGTCGAAAGTTCCAATACCAAAAATATAATTCCTACTTTTAGAATTCCGTATCGTCCCAGCTCACAAAAAATTCTGACCTAAACCTAAAAGTTTCAATAATATTTTCATTAATCTTGTTACTACTTACGTGCCTAGAATTGAGAGCATCAAATCTGTTTTGAAAGAATGTCGTGACACTTTAATAATGCATTCATCTTTAAGTGATTTTCTAAATTTGTAACCCACTTTACTTTTAGAAAATTCCCTAACCTTAAAAAGGTACGAGATATTTCGCTACTCCTTCCAAATTACTTTATACCAGTCGGTCCTGGTGGTGTAATGGTAGCCATACTTGCCTTCTAAACCCAAGCTTGGAGGTTCAAATCCGGCAAGAACCGATGGATTTTTTTCTGGCGTAAAAATCAATTTACGACACGATAAAGCCTGAAAGAAGAGGCCTCTGAGCAAAAAATTTTCGGGCGTTTCAAGCCCTGAATTGAATGAGACGCTGATATCCTGAGATGTTAAAGAGCGTACGTAAATAAATCAAATCAACAAAAATACTTTATATGATCGCAGGTTCATATTCTTGTCGGCGTCCTAAATGAGAAATTTGTGCACTAATTATGCCATGCCATTCGTTCCATGCTCCATTTTATCCAGAGAATTTATGAATGCCTCATTTGCCACCTGCTCTTCTAAGAATGTCGCACATAGGTTATCTTGTAAGCTTTGCAAAACTTTTTACTTTGGTTTAACGTCTACTGTTTTTCGCGTTTTCTTAAGACTAAGTCTCCTTTGCCTCTTGCTCATTTAATTTAACACTTATTGACCCTTTACCGACTGATGACTCTGAAATTTTACTCAAATATAGAGAAATGGCAATTTTACTTTTGCATAAAGCCGGCACACCAACAGGTTAATATTTGACCATTTGACGTTCTCGCATTCCAATAAATAATGGGACACACTGACTTCTCCCCCACACATACTACATCTATCATTATTGTCTCCTCTATATCCTTTATTACTCCTGTACACATGCATGCCAAACCCATCCTACCCATTTGATCACAAATTTCAATACATTTCTCTCGTCCCCAATTCTGTATCATTCTTTTATATACAACTAAAGAACTTTTATCATCTAAATTAGCCCAAACCTCTTGCTTTTCAATATCTTCTATCATCTGTCTCACTATCTTCCAAAATCCATTAACATTACTTTCACCTGCTCTCCATATATTCCCCAAACCTATTTCTTCTACTACCTTCCCCACCTTCTCATACCAACTGTTCCTTCCCAAAATCTCTTTTTGATATTTCAAACATTCCTTTAATATATTTGAGCTGTCTAATTTGAGGATACGATATCAATACTTCATTACATTCTCTATAACCAATCCTTTCTTCCTCAGCCTTCTTGGACCTCCAAATCGAGCTTCCTTTTCCTGTAGTTAATTTCAAGCAAAGGAGTTTCAGGGTGAAACTCAGAATTTATCCATAAGTTGTCTGATTTTAGGAGATGATTTCATCTAGAAGACTACAAATTAGTAACAATTTCATTTATGAATCTAAATGAATATTTACACAAAGGCGGTTCTACCATAAGGTATAGCCATATGCCCCCCAAATTGCAAATGAAAAGGACATTAGTTCATGTTATCTTCTCTCTATTTTGAAAACTGCTTCCTTTTCTTTAAACATCTATATGTAACACGTCAGAACTGACAACATATGGATGATGAGAAGTCTTCTGAAAACCACCCACGTGTTGTGCACTTGACAACATAAGGTTAGATACATCTTTAGGGGCTCGACGGGCACAATCAGTCTGTGGCCGCATATCTCCAAAAAGTATCCACTTTAGAAACAGAATCTTACTTAGCTAACACATTGAGAAAAACGCTTACCTCTGTCAGTTCGGAGTATTAAAGATATTTTATTGACCGCCTTCTTGATCTTACATTCAGATGTCTGCCTGCAAAGCTGGAGGTCTGGGGTGCGAATCTCGTAAGGTAAGTTATCTGGGTAAGGTTTCTTAATGGGATTTCTCCTTACCCTGCAAAGGCGAATACTATCTAAGGTAACTTTTACTGTTGTGGACTCCTGGTTCGTTTACGAATTCATTTCATTAAATATTCATCTATTGTCTGTTTAGACCTTTTTTTTTTTGAGGGACGTTATACTGCAACTTAAATAAATAAATAAATAAATAAAAATAACAAATCTCATTACTCTGCACTCCAGCACTTTTACTCGTTTTCTCAAGTTATTTTAATAAATGAAACTTCTTTATTTGGCCTACATTTAATAAAAAAAAAAAAACAACAAGAATATTTACCTGAATGCTTTCTCTAAACTCACATTGTTGACTGAGGGCAAGCAAGCTTTGTGAAACATGGTTTCTATAGAGTGAAATAATTGATCTATCAAGCTGATCTCGAAAGATCTCAATATTGCTAATAAATTACATATGACTGAATAATTGACTCAGAACACAATATATCTACCAAACGTTTTTAGTTTACTGCGTTGAGTTTAATTAACCGAGCTGATATCTCCTGGGACTCGTATTCGGGAGGTCCTAGGTTCAAATCCTGTAGCCGAATAACCTATTGCAGTTTTCAGTGATTTTCCTGAGTACATTTTAAAAAAGGGCAAATATATTTCTCTGCTATAGATTTATTTTCCATTTCATCATTATCTTCACTCCGCCTATCTGTTGGTCCTAGTGGTCTGCTTCGTAGATTTACGGCACGTAAAAGAACCCCAAGCCTGAAAGAAGAGGCCTCTGAGCAATTTCATGGCGAATGGAACGCCTAAGACCAGAAATGTTAAAGAGCGTCCTTAAAAAACTACAGAATGACAACATTCCTTCTATCTGTGAGTATAAGTGTCTTCTGTGTTTGTAATGTCATCAAGGCGGACTGACCATTCATTCAGGGAAACCCTCGGTATATATTGTACTCTATATATGTCCAGTAGCTCACTATAGGTGACTGACCTGGGCATTGGTGTTAAAAATGAAGGGGGGGGGGGTAAATACAGAAGAACGAAGAAGAAATCTATTGTAAGCGGACAAAGTATAACTTTTATATGCTGGAAATTAATGTAGCAGCGTTCTAAAGATATCTAACTGAAAGCTCAGTTGCCCTCATATTACAATACTTGTTCATGATTTTAAGGACATTCAAAGCTCAGACATAAAATTCCTAAACCCGAGATTGACTGTATTTGCTGTTAATTGCCGCTGGCTACTGAGCTTTGTTAACATTTTACTGAATGTTTATTTTGTAAATAGAACGCTTTGAACTATTTTAAGGTGGAACTGCAAAATGTGTAAGGAGAGGTCTAGAGATTTTTCTTACACTTAACAAACATGTGTTGCTTAATGCGACAATGCAAGTTTTTGAAGTAAACGCTGATGTTCGATAACTTAAGACCGTCAGGTATTTTTGAAACACTCTGTATTCATATTTAGTAAATGCGCTAATTACGGTGCATAGTAATGATTTACTATTAAATTATTCCATTATATACTTTTATCAGTATTTTTTTATACTTTTTCTTAAAACTTCCATATAGTAATTTGTTTGCTGATTTTTGACGTCAATATATCAACGACCGTAAGTGGCATTCGTATTTTTACGCGGTACCACACCCAATCTTAGATCACTATTGTCTCATTAAGGCTACAGCACGGTATGAGGGAAATATTTAACATTTGATTTACAATAAAAATATTTTTATAATGAGGAAAGAGCCATTTTAAAATATGTAAGCTCTATGTTTTTTATTTATAGGGAAATCAACGTCTATAGGAGCAATCCACGAAATATAAGGCCTAGGAATGTAAAATCAAGAGATAATCACTGGAGTTACAGAAACCGAATTGCAACAAGTGTCAAACATTTTTTTGAAGATGTCAGGTAAGCTTGAACGAGCTTTACACTTATTATGTCATTCAAATTCGTAAGAGATAGATACAAACTTTTTATTTATTATTGTCATTTATTGATTATTATTTATATGTATATATTTAAATGCATATGTTACCCTTCAGTGAAGGAACGAAATGAGAATGGTGACAGTTGAAACATTCAGTACTTGCGCTCTCTACAGCGCACCCATGAAACTTAGCACAAAGTTATTGTATGGTCCCTCCTGTATAATTACGTTCATACAACTGCAATAATTTATAACAAACATTCTAACAAATAATAAATAACATTTCTTATGACTTATAATAGGAACAAAGTAGAACACAAAAGAGAATAAATAGTTAAAGTGGTAAACGTAAAATAAATCAGCTTTAATACATGAATGCACAATGATTCACTTTGGATACTAAAGCTCATTCTGAAGTTTTTCATAAGCCAGCTTCCAAACCTTTACTAGCGTAAGAGGATATGCCTCTCACACCCACGAGGTCATCTGATCCTATCAAACCGACTTTATTCGGCAAATCTTGAATTTTTGCAGCTGTGGTAGGTCACTCAGCACCCCAATTCAGCATTTTGTAACTAACTGACCTTCAAGTACAAACCTCTAGGATGACCACTTTTCTGGAGAAGTTTGATGCTGGCTGGGTGTATGTATAGTCTCGTCAGAAGCAACTAGAACGTATAAAAGTTCCCAATTCAAAGCATAAGAAGTCTCATTAAATTTGACAAATACAAACGCAAGTTGAAGCCGACAGCGGTAAAGGAAAAAGGCTTGGCATTGTCATAAAAACAATTTTACTTAAAGTATAATAGTTGAGCTGTAAATGAGCCGTTATAGTTTGCTTCCTGTATCGTGAATGCTCGTTACCCATTGAGGTCAGCGACTGCTGTGACATGATGCGTATGAATCTGTGTGAAGATTATGGAAAGCGGCATGTCAGTAACCTGGAAGATCTTTCGAATGAGATGGAAGGGTGTGATCGGTCCATTGAAGAGGAAACAAGTGACAGCATGTGTGCGAGATGATGCGAGGAATCGTGGCATCCCTTTCTCTTCTCTTTTATAACGGAACTGTAGTACGTTGCAGATTTAGGACTTGATCGTTAACGATTTAAAGTTTGCATTTGAAGGCTTTAATCATGTTATAAAGATTCCAGTGCATTATTGCTGTTGTACATTTCCCACAGTAATATGTTAAACTAATTTGCTGTTTTTCATAGGCTTTTATCATACTAATTTCACATTTTATTGTTAAATGTTATGAATTATCGCTCCCCATTCCCGCATTGTTGCGTTGCCTGACTGGAGGCTTTCCTCCAACACGTTCCTAAAGTTAAAACTAGCCTGACATAAACGGGAGGATGTCGAACTCAGGTTATTTCATCCTCCACTTGAGACATGGTGCAAGTTTATTGTTAACAGCATAAGAGGGTAAGACCCTAAGAATGCACACGTCTTTTTGCGAGACAGCCATACTTATAATGCAACACACCACTTCTTATTAGTTTAAAATAATAAAACTATAAGGCGTATTAACCATGACTTAAAATATAGCTTATGCAGTCAATTTGAAAAATGACATAAACCTCATTTGAGTTGCACGAACTAAAGTACCGTAATTCCGAGCGTATTACAAAGGTTATTTATTAGGAATATGTTTTGAAGTAATTGAGGTGAAATGGTTTCGCTCGTAACTTCACGATGTATGAACTGCAGAGGTTGTCAAGACTGGTTTTCTTACTGTTTAATGAAGCTCATTTTTCTTATAGAAATGCATTTTATCTATCTTCTTGCAGGCGCTATGTTTTAAACGAGATCATAAATAATGTTGCGTTTACTTAAGCTCATCACCAATAATGTTTGTTAAAGCTATGAAAAATACTCAAAACAGTTAAGTAATTAAATTATGTACTCATTAAAGAGATGAACATTAAAATTCCACGTTCACCTCCAAGACATAAAAGATAATGAATTATTTGACTTGTTGAGGATTGCAAGATCAATTCAGGAAGTAAATAAACCCTTTCAAGGTGCATTCGGTCCTCCTTGGTATATTCTTTAGAATTAATAGCTAGTACATGATCCTATAGGTGTATCGATTTCTTATTTTTATGCTCTCCATTTTAAGTGTTATACTGGAAATATTATGTCTTAATTTATATTTTGTTCTGTAAATAGTATGTACTTGCTATATTTGTTTAAGTGATTCTTTGTTTATATTTTGAAATGTATTTATAGTTCCCAACATACAGTGCGTTTAAAAAAAAACACATGACAGCTTCAGAAACGAGTTTCTCAAAAGCAGACAATTAAAATAATTTGTATCTCAGCACGTGACTGGAAATGTTCAAAATATTTACTTCCTCTCTTAATACAGATATAATTTGAGGCTCATCTCGGCCAGATGACGATCTAAAATTCCTGTCATATTGTCACAATTTGATTTCGAACTGTTTCTACGTCGTCCACCGAAGATTTTATATAACCTCATAAGTATAAATCAAATAAGGTATTTGGTTCACTTCTGCCTATCCACTGACTGGGAAAGCTTCAAATCAGATGTCTGCGTACAAAAACACAGCCATTTTCTTGAGCACCATCCAGCTGCGCTAAATAAAGTGCAAACCACACTCCTGGATGCGCCAAGGCTACTCTCACCGCAGCCATGAAAAGATAAAACCAAACTAAAACGTCTCAAATTCTTCAAGTGAAATAGAAGGATGAATCGAGAACACTAGACTAACTACTACCCAGAAACACAAACTAAAACACAAACAGCCTCCTTAAAGCGGATTGCATATACCGAGGTTGTATACACACTTTCACGGTAGATATCTATTTAATATATTTAAAGTTGGACCGAAAAACAACAGTAATGTGTAGTATGATGTTCTGTAACAGATATAACTCACATACATTATGATAGCGTTGCTACGTGACAGGTAAAGAAACAATGAACAAATGAAGCCAAGACTATCGTATGATGTTCTGTAAACAAATGTGACTCACATTACTTATGTTAGCATTGGTACAACAAAATGGGATCCAAGATTATCGTTTGAACAGTGGAAAGCAATTTTGAAGTGATATTGGAAAACCGAAAATGTTGCGATTGATTTTTTCGGCGTTAAAATCCTAAGTATGGCTTCCTTTGGAAGGGAAGTAAAGCCGGTGGTCCCGTGTCGTACATTTACTGCACGAAAAAGAACCTTAAGTCTGAAAGAAGAGACCTCTGAGCAAAATTTGTCGGCCGTTTCACGCCCTGAATTGAATGGGACGCTGATGACATGAGATGTTAAAGAGTGTCCGTAAATAAACAAATCAAACAATCAAGCTTTTGTCCTTTCAACGCAATGTGGTACGATGCCTACAGGTTATCTCTGTTGTGAAACATTGCTCCCTTTGCATCAAAACAGACGCTGCTTACCAACTGATGTCAACACCCTGATTGAAGAGAGACATCAAACAACACCCAGCTCCAACCATTTGCTTTCTTCACTGGACTGAGAGAAACCAAGCGGCTAGGCTCGGACGGCTCAAATACACAAAATCCTTTTAGATTAGAGCAGTAAAAACATGCTTGCCTAATGTCTTTTGGGCTTTTCTTTAGGAAGTCAAGGCAAGTAGATGTGCTTGAGCGCCCAAGTTAATGGTTGTTAATCAAAGGCGCACCACTGGCTCTAACGATCCAATCAAGACGCAGCAAACATTTACAATGTGAACTTGAATAAAAACGCGGATTGGGATTTAATTGACCTGGTAGACAATAAATAGTTCTCACCTTCATCGTGGCATCTGCCGCTTTCAATTAACTTCGAACATCAATCCTCGATGTGTTGTATGTAATAGTAAAAATAAACTGTCTTGTTAGGTTAGCTTCGGTAATGAATTCCATCTCCCTGTGCAACTGTCATTACTATTTACAAATTGAAGTTAAAAAAAAATGACTACGCAAGAGCTCTAGGATATTAACTGTTTTTGTATTGCGGAGAATAACACAACGTTATTGTCTAGAATGAAATGAAAAGTAACGAAAATAGTTTTTTCAACAAATTGCATGCTATGTAGAGGAAATGTTAAATGCATGCTAGCCATATCAAGATGAGTAGCCAAGAATGAACGGACAACTTGATTGTAAGCCAGAGCAATATATTAAAAATATCTAAGGCAGCAGTTCTCAATCTTTTCTTTACCGCGGACTCAGTTTAAAGACCTCTTGCTGTTGCTGATCCCCTTAATTTGGATTATATACTACGAGGGTTAGCCTTTAAGTTTTTACAAAAACTATGAAAAAAAGACATTTTTGAAACAAAACTGTTTATTGTTATTTTTTAACATTTCTCTTTAATATGTACACACTTTTGTAAGCATTCAAATGAATTCCCGAAACGTTTCTTCCACTCTGAAGCTATTATCTCAAAAACAGTTTTTTAAAGGCTGCAACAGCTTTTTGAGATGATAATAATCGCAATCCATGCATTTTTGTTTGACATTCGAGAATAAAAAGAAGTCGTTAGGCGATAAATGAGGTGAATACGGGCAACGAGACATTAACTCCATGTTTCTCTCCTTCGAATAACCAATTATTTGACGTGCTGAGTGAACTGGTATTGTTATGATGAAGAATGTAGCGAAGTTTTCGGTTGTTTTTCCTGATTTCTTCAATTACTTCTGGCAAACAAATTATTGTAAAGAATTTAGTATTAATTGTTCTTCGATCCTGTAAAGAAATGGTTGCGACATGTCCAGTACAACCGAAGGAACAAACTTTCTTGGAAGCGTTTCGTGAACGAACAACTTTTTGTGGGATTCGGTTCATCTCGAAACACCCAAACAGTGAATTGTTGCTTTAATTCCGGTTCATACGAATATATCCAAGTGTCGTCACCTGTTACTATTTTGTATACGGATTTTGCAGTTCCTCTGTGGAATTTTTGAGCATTTCGTTACATAAATTAATATAAGCTTCTTTTTTGGGGGGGGGGGGTCGGTCAAATTATGCGGAATCCATGGGAACAGATTTTTTTTCTCAGCTAAATGTTCATGCAAAATCAAACGCACTGTAGTATTCGATATACTTAAGAATGCTCCAATCTTACCGTAAGTCAAATACTGATCATCTTCATAATGTTGCGCACAGCATCGATGTTTTTGGAATGACAACCCATTTTGGTCGACCTTAACGAAATTCATCACTGACGGACGCACGACCACGACGAAATTCTGCAAACCAACTGTAAACAGTCTTTTCTGATGATGCTTCATTACCAAAGGATGAACGCAGCGATTCTATGCATTGCTGTTGAGTTAGAGCTTTATTAAAATTGTAAAAAATCGTCAAACGAAAACATTCCCGTGAAAATTTCCATTTTTTCGTAAAATTGCTTTGTTTAAACGCTCATTGTAAACAAACTATTCGCCAGTTTCTAAGTCGCAACTGTTTTCACAATAACAAATGTTGCGAAAATAGTGATGACATATCTCAATAGCTCCACCTAGTGATCGTTTGTAAAAATTTAATGGGTAACCATCGTAAATGTTGTTCATCACTGGTTAACAAAATACTGAACAAACATATAAATGCATATTTTTAAATATTTGCTTTTTATTAACACAGTAATAATAATAATAATAATAATAATAATAATAATAATAATAATAATAATAAATACATTCAAAAAGTGTATAAAATTCGTGATGTTGCTGGTGAAAGAAAACAACCATTCAAAATAAGGTAAAAACGGTCAGTATATTCTGCGGGACGCAAACTTATCATTTTCAAGAGGGAGTCCATGTCAGGAAATTAATAGTTAGGCGCTGTGGGATGTCGAATGTCATTGCTTTAGACATAGTGACGCGCTTGCGTTCCAGAAACTTCCACCAATCCAACAAGAGCATCACATTGTGAATTTAACTATAAAAGCGGTTCGAACTTTACATCCCGCACACTGTCTAAGACTTGTGGTTGGTTGTCTGCGAAGTATTTCACACGCAGCATGGATCCATGTGAATAGACTTTCCTTCTGGTTCTAGCACTGAACCTATGCTGATCACTGTGAGCCAGAGACCTCCTTCTACCCTCACATGGACCTTATAGCACGTTTCCATGCAGCAGGTGAAATAACTTCGCTCACAACCACAGTTTTTTGACTGCGTGCGCCAAACTCTGCAACGCCGATGTTGGAGGTAGACAAATCGAACCACTTTAATAAGCATTGTCTTACTTTGACACGAAAAAAAAAAAAATGGCACGTTTGCCATATTACAGAACGTACCAAGCGTTGCCGGTGTTATCTTGAATCATTCTGTGTACGAGTGTTCTATCTGATCCACATTTTCAAGCTCTCTCTGGATCAAATAGTCGCCTTGAATTTGTCTCTAATGTATTTTATCAGAATAAATATACTATGTAAATTTTATGTAAATATTTCTTTTTCTCGTCATTCATTGCTTGTATCTACAAATTCAAGAAAACCGAACTTCGCGGACGACATTTTGGGATCTTATCTAGGTTAGGTGTTTAATTGTTTATTCTCATTTTTGAAACGAATAATATCTATTTTGGGTAGCATTTACATTGTGCACTTGATGATTAGTCAATACGGGCACAACGTTTTTTTAATAAAATCACTGTTTACTATAGTTTTGCTTGTTGGACATATATTAATTAATTCTGTAAGAGATAACGGCCATAATCGTCCGATTTTTCATAACCAAACTTCAACAAACTGGTCATTAAAATACTGGCATAGAAAACAAAGAGGTTTTAGAGAAAACACATAAATGCCTTACCTTGTAACTTTAATTGTGATGTCGGAACATGAAATAAACTTACGATACACAGCGCTATTGTGTAATAAATAAATGAGAAACGTTTAAAAAAAACGTTCTATTTTATAACTACATTTCTTTTTATAAATATTGCATGCCCTTAGAAATATAAACAAACATGAATAGAATCTGGACTTTCATGAGCGTATTATAAATGTGTAATCAAAGGCTTATTTATCTTATTTTATTTGTCTCGGCCCTTTGAAACTTCCACTAAGAAGTGTTACATTTAGAAATGATAGGCTGGTGGCCTTTCTTTATATGGCTTGGACATTTTGGGTATAGCTAAATTAAAACATGCGCACACGCCTTGGCTGAAGAATGGTTCACGCGTAAAGCTAAAGCTAATATAACATTCCAGGTTTACACTCCTGCACTTAACTCTTTGTTAACAAGAGTAAGTTGTCTGCTCAAGGCCCCCGTAAAAAATAAAAAAATACTTGAGGTAACTAGTACAGGATTCTAGACACAATTTATGTGCGCGTTGAACTTGGCTTACCACTTTTCGCGTCGCAACTTCTGCTTCATTTCAAATAAATTTAAATTATACGGTGTCGTAAATAAACCTTGAACTCCAACACAAGGAAACCCAAAGAGTAGCGTAGCAAGAAAGAGAGAAGGAATAGGAAGAATGAAAGCAGGAAATTAAATGAGCTGGAAAATGCTAAAGCGTCGCTTGTAATTAAATTATGAAAAATGAATGCTGATCGCAAGCTAGCACAACGCTAAAATCATCAGTACACTTGTATCTCCCTGCTATTCCCTCTGTGCGTTTTTCTAGTTCAACTTACATTAAAGAAGGTACAGCATATCAATGTAGTATTACATATACAGTGTGTATATTTATGTACCCGATGAAAGGGATATAGATGTCATCGTCTAAGGAGATCATTCTACATATATAAACTAATGAAGAAATATAATACATTTTAGACCTTGAAAAACTTTTCAATAGGCACATTTTTCATGAACTTATAAGTCAAACACGGAATGAGTACTTTTTTTAATTAGTGTTTAAACCCCATTTTTACTACTGATGCACCATAGGCGGAGAACACTGCATGTTATGAAATGATGTATTGAGAAAGAATTTTTTTTTAAGGAAGGAAACGTTCCAGGCCTAAGTTTAGGGTACATCTCCGGCATTTGCCATTTATGAGGACTGAGGAAAACCTGGAAAAACCCAGTCAGGGAGTACGCTCCTGGCAGTATTCGAACCCCAGACCTCAATCTCATGAGTCTGCGCCTTAACGACCTCGGCCACCGGTGGCGGTCAGGAATGAGGATAGACAAGACTGAACAAAGCTTTTATACTTGAATATGTATATATAATGCGTATATGTGTGTGTATATATACATAATAACTAGATGAGAAGAAAAACTAGACGAGAAGAAAAAGGATAAAACACTTGGGAGGTCAAAGATTTACTATCGCAATATTTCGAACAGCTCATGTCCTTCTTAGCCTAGAAGACTTCCAAGTGCTGGCTTCGAGATTGGTTTAAGAAAAAATTCTCGACCCGACCAAGAAAGAAGACACAAGATTTAAGAGAAATGTTTTTTTTTCCCCCCTACCATAGTCACCTTGTAAATCAATACATTTAGTCCAACGACTTTCCAACGTTTTAACATCCCAGTAAAATTAGATTTATTCAACTGCAAAAAATAAGTGTCTGTATCAGCTTCAACCTAATCATTTGATGTGAATCTTCGTCCTCCCAGTCATTTCTTCAGATTAAGGAGCCAAAGCCGGCAAATATGGTGGAGTGGAATCACTTGGAAGCGAAGGGTCAAGCAGTTTTGCAGCAACAATCGCAGACGTGTGTGTAGGCGCATTATCGTGATGAAAAGGAAATTTCCTTTTCTCAAGGTGTGGACGTTTAGCCTGAATAGCAGTTGGCTTAGTTGGTCCAGTAGTGAAGCTTAATACTCCTCGGTGATGGTTCTGCCCTTCTGGAGGTAGTCTACGAGCACCAACCATGAATATCCCAGAAAACCGTAGCCATGACTTTTCCTGCAGATGAAACCGTTTTTACTTTCTTTGGTGCACATTCACCTGTTACCGACTGTTTGGACTGCTCCTTCGTCCCGGGCGTTTATTGATTAATCTATGTTTCATCTACTGTTATGAAACGTCAGAGAAACTCATTCTAAAAATTGTAAACACTCTTGCGAAATATCCATTCGCTTCAATGGAACCCATCAAGTGGATGGATAGCTGTCTCATATCCAAAACTTCGTGCAAAGAGTAATGGACCCGGCCTGTTGAGGTCTTTACAACGTCAGTCAACTCGCGTACCCGCAATGGGCGATCATTGAATACAACATTGTCAATTTTGTCGGTCGTAGCAATTTTGGCACGTCCTAAGCGTTCATCGTCTTGATTTTTTTTACCATCGAAAATGAAGGGAAAGAATCATTTAATGTGGAATCTAACTCCTTCTATTGGGGTTAAATCCTTCAAAATAACTCCGGCTATATTTTATTTTTATTCATTGCGTAGAAAATGTTAACACTAGTTTCTTTACACGATCGCCACAAACAAGTGACTACAATTACACTTCTGAAACTTTACAGCGCGCCATCTAAAGAAGATACTTAACAACTATCATAGTAATTTAGTCATTTTCATGGCATCTCAGGCCTAGAACTTTTACGACACCCCTCATGTGCATTTTAATGGTATCATCACCTTAAAGAAACCTTTAAAAAATATGCATATCATTTTAAGGAACAGAAAAAGCTGTTCTGCTTAAAATATGAAAATTTCAATCAAGTTTTTGTGTTAGTACTTTTAGGGAAGGATAAAATTATATTTTTAAATCAATTTAAATAAACATTTAATAAAAAAATAATAAAGATACAGTTGGAATGTTTTGGAACAAAAATGCATATTCTGGATGTAGATAATTTTGTTGAAAGTTATTTTGGGAAGTTGAGTTTCATAATAATTTTTAGACATATTTATTGAAAGCATATATGAAAAATTATAGTGAACATTAATGAAGACAAGTATCAAGTAATACAAAGTTTCGCATACGCTTAATGAATTTGTACTTTACACAGTTTATATTTATATCATTTATGTGTGCATAACAAAGCCACCTTCAACAACCAAAACTTCATTTCCATAGGTTTATCTTGATCGTTTTCCATTACTCTATAGTCCAGAGCAGTTGACACTGAATTTGAACAGTTTCGCTATAGTGGCTGTTTTTACAAGCCTATTTTGACACATAATTAGCGAGTTTAAATATAAGAACATTACTGTTGATAATTTTGGAGTTAACAAGTTTTGGAATTAAGCCATCCAATCAAGGAAAAACAAAAATATCTAGAAACAAAGACTTTTATTTATATTTTCAATACTCGTTTGAGATTTTTTTTTTGTGCGCTATTCTGATTGAACGCTCTATTATTACATCCCTATGCAAAAGTTATGTGCATTTTATAAATGATTATTACCCCATTAGTCTATGATATTCCTAGATCTGACCCTATTTTAATGAAATGTATAGCGAATTCAAGTAATTCTTTCATTAGCAGTTCGTTCACGAAACAGACTACTCATTGTATTCCATAACAGATCTTGTTTACACTGCACCGCTCAGTGCAGTGCACAGAAAGTGCTTTATTAAGAATTACGTGATCTCCCTGCCAATGTGTCTCAAATTTGTAGCATCTTAAAATCCATTTAAATTCTGGAAAATTACCTAATTGGTCTGTGGCACATTCGCTGGAGTTTGTGACTACAAAAACAGTTTGCAAGTTCGATAACTGGCTCCAGCCTGAACTGGTGTTTTGTTGTACGAGAAATAAAGTGGAAATAGCCACTTGTCGCATTTATCACATTTCTGTAAGTACAGCCCTCTCCCGCTAGTACTCATGCGTGAATGTGGATGTAGGAAGCTAAATGATGATTGAAGAACGGAGGAATTGTCGTGAATTGTGTGCCTTAGAATGATGCAGGAACAGAATTATAACCATCAGGATTAATAAATGCAATCGTTTATTAAAGTTCACCATATTATAAAATATATACACAATAAGAAAATGACAATAAAATAATTGTAATTATTAAAATTTAACAAACCGTTACGTTCAAAGTCAGACATTATCGTCATTGTTCAATAATTATTACAACAATTATACACACAAACAGAAAATGATGAGCACTAATCGTCTTAAGAGTTTTACAGTTACAACCGTTGCTCAAAATGCCTACCATCGGCGTCGATACACTTCTGAGTACTTTGAACTACTGAGAAAGTGTCCTCAGCGATGCCGTTTCAATTTCTTCCCGAAGTGCTGGCAATGTAGCTGGTTTTTCTACGGTATACAGCATCCTTAAGAGTTCCCCATAGGTAGAAGTCCAACGGAGTTAGATCCGAAGAACGCGGTGGAAACTCAATCGGACCTCTTTGTCCTATCCAGTGCCTTAGAAGATTGTCATCAAGGTAGGCAGGTACATCTCGGTGGTAATGTGGTGGTGCACCATCCTGTTACATACGGTGCCATGAGTCTCAAATTTGTCTCGAATGCATGCAATTGTTACTTTCGTGGCGGTTCTGTTCTGTACACACGTATCCATTGCCTTTGAACTTAAACAACATTCTCGGTTGTTTAAGTTCACTTCAAAATTGCTTTCCGCTGTTCAAACTGTAATCTTGACTCCACTTTGTTGTAGCAATGCTCACATCTGTTTACAGAACATTATACTAGATATTACTGTTGTTTTTCCGTTCAACTTTAAAATATATTAAATAGATATCTACTGTGAAAGTGTGTATGCATTTTTGGTACCCTCGGTATATAAAATAAATTAAATACAATTATGTTAACTGAACACAAATTAAAAAAAAATATCTGGGCTACTATGCTAACTTAAAATTAAAGAGGAATGATGATAACAAGAAGTTAGTTCTTTGCAATGGTCACGAGCTCCTTGCCCAGCCTGATAATCGAGATGAAAAGAGGGTAAGATAGTACAGTTGTGCCACTTGTGGTAAAGACTAAAATAAAACGCTCAAACATTCTAGAAAAGGGGTGGAAGATTAGGCAAACGAATCGACAAGTACGATGACGTCACTACAGCACACGCTTCTAGTCTTGGGTTCATTCATCATAATCAGAATGTCCTAGTTTTATCTTTTCACCATAGAATGGTATTTCCATTAATTTTTTCCTCATTCAGCAAGTTGGAAATTGTTATTCAGGAGATTTATAATGCGTTATAAGTGAATATGGAAATGCTTGATCTATATCAGCATGGAATAACATTCTGAATTGCTTTAGCTTTTAAAGTAGTTACATCCTGAAATACTTCGAAATGTGGCAGAAGATTTCTGGAGGATTCAAACGGAGCTGGAACATTGTAAACTGTGTAGCTGTCCTCCAGAGCATTTCAGATCAGAGATGTGTTATTCTCTGCCAGATTTTAGTATCTCATTTAGTTCGGACTATAGACAATTAATTATGGGGCTTGGTGGCAGGACAATCATTTCGCAAGATAGATGCTTATTTTACCAGTGCCCGTGAAATGAAATATTTTTATGCAGCCCACTGTAAAAATAATAAAAAAAGAGGTTGCTGTGGATACAAGTACTGCTCTGTTCAACAGAGCATGAAAATAATAACTGTTTGTTTTGCCCTTTACTACTAGGGGCTGACTCTGAAAATATAACCGGAAAGAATGACAAATATATGTCAAATTTCGATTTTAGAACGCGTTTCAGGTACGTTGCAGAGTATTTTAGAATATGGTTGGCTGCTTATGTGAATGTTATAGAATACAGTGTAGCAATCTTGTTCTATGTTGTTTAGATTACGCATTCTGGAGCGTTTTATAATAGGTAGGTCTCTGTTCCTAAATTTTAATTTAAAATCACAGATATACACTAGTATGATATTTTCCTAGATTAAGGTCATCCGAGGTTAATATATTTATTATCATTTCTTTCTCTCTGTTTCTCTGAAAATGTTTATGGTTTAGCTGTAAGTTTAGCTAAGTTAATTCCACAAAATCAACGAAATATTCTACTCGCATACCCATTTATCCTACTAGGGTATGCATTCAATACACTCTTGAGATGACTATGGGCTCTTACCTTCGCTTCCAAATAAGAACTTGAAGTTGTTTATATCTATTTTATACGCTATTAATCTTTAATATTGTATTCTGATAAGTTACAGTCACAAGACCTTAGAATGACATTAATTAACTTATGAAAAATACTGATTATCTTAATTCTGTCTAAACCTGTCTATGAAACTCAACTCACATTACCTTAAACTAAATGCTCAAACATGTGGATGTAATTTGCCTGGCAAAGGCTGACTGTACTTCTTAAAAATGTGATATCTGATCTTTTGGCCGACGTGCCTTTCATCTTTCTGCAGTAAGCGAACTTCATGCACGATGGGGCTCATGCATATTTTAGTATCCGTATCCACAGGTAGTAGAATCCAAAGCGTCTTGGTTAAATGTGATTGGATTGGTCGGAACAAAGGAGGATGTCAAACTTAAGGGCCGGTCGTTTTTTTGTGAGGGCACTTCTGGTAGGAAGGGATGTAGTGAGGGATACACCAAGCGGTCAAGAGGCAAGGACATGCACGGGGACCTAACAATGTATCCAAGTATAATATTCTGATGCCTACGGAGCCCCCCCCCCCTCAGAAAGGCTGTTTCCATACCAACCCCGGAGCAGAATCCGTTCCAAAGCGCAAACAACTGTCATACCGTACACAGCACTGCTGGAACTTTAGCAGAATCAACGGAATTAAATGGGAGATAACAAAGAACAGTGGAAAAGAAAGGCTCATCTCATTCGCATAAGCGACCATGGTATACCAAGATAAAGCCCAAGATCGGCTGTGAGACCTCCTGAATGCGCGTCCCAGGCCTTACCTGTGAGCAGCGCTGCTCAGTAGTGTCTTGGTTGCTGGATAGAGTTGGGACTAATTGCTTGATGGTACACATACCTGATTTAAACCCACAGGGATTCTACCTGTAGGAGTATTTCTGAAGTAATGCGATGCATTTAAGTAAATCTTTGTCATTTCTGAGTCAAGGAAAAAAATGCAGTATAAGAACTGCAAACCAGACAACTAAATCCAAGCAGATTTCAGATTGCGTTCTCCGGAATGACAATTGATCTCAAACATATCAGTCTCAGGTCTCAAGTTTGCATATTTGTAAGATAACTAGAGCATAACTCGTATGCTACCTTTGGGAATAAAATATCACATTTTATACATATGTCAAAATGCATACGTATGGTGTCTGGGCATCAAATAATATATTAAAATACAAGATCACAATTGAACAGAACAGTTTAATATGAAAAACATGTGAATGAGAAAGAATGGGTTCTAATACGCATTATATTATTTTTCAGAAGCAAACTCGAAGTACACCATGCGTACACAATCGTATCGAATTCTATTAAATGTAAGCTAAGACTTTTCTGAAATTGTTGCGATAAAGTGGCAAATAAAATGAAATAATTGTGTAGGGGCAATTTATCTCTCAACGCTTGTTTTACTACTTACTATCTGAAACCTGAAATAAAAATTTATTTGCGTTTTAGTTTAGATTTAATTTAATTTAGCTGAACTTATTCCACTTGAAATTAAGCGGAAGAAGACCAGGAACCTATGATCTGAGTTTCAAATAGTTAAAAAAGATCATGTGAGAGTAGCTGATATTAGAAATCAGCAAATTTACTTCTGGAACATAAACTAAGAGATAATACTGTCACGAACTAAGACTTTCCAGGGGGGAAGATAGCCCTAAGTTGTTTAACTATCTGGGAATTAACTACATTCACTTGGCTCTGGAAAGATGAGACGAAAATTCGTTAAATTAAACTCCTGCAAATTAACTGAATCAATCACATTATGCATTTATTACATCACACAGTTCTCAAAGAGTTATACAATTAATTTATATCGGCCTGAAACGACATATTCACGTTTCTGAGCTGATCATGTCGAGCAGGCGAAGACGAGAAAGATGTTGAAAGAGGCCCAATCCGCTTGGAAGCCATCTGCAACTCTCTGAAAGCGTTCCCCAAGCTTTCTTTAACTGTTAGATGAGGAGACATCTAAACGTTAAAGCAAATGACCGCTTGGCTCCGGAAGCTTCTATGACACGGCATTAACCGCCGCTTCCAATAATACTAAATAAACAAACAAACGCACTACAGCTATTTAAACAATGCATACCCTACAATACTGATAAACCTGAAATAATATTATAAAATGTAACCCCTTTTGTCAGTTGTGGTTCAGAATTAATTTGATGCGTATTGCCAAGGAGTTTTAGGTATTTTAGGGATGAGCTTCTCAGCTCTTTTCTGTACTTTTCATGGAAATATATTATTATAGAATCTTATAGAGCATTAAAACATCAGCTTCCCACCCATTTATTATTAGATAACTTTTGTAAACTAAGAGCGATTTTAAATGTTTAGAACATGTATAAAAATACCTTGTTTCTCACTACGGAAATCGGAATTGAACTGAAGAAAAGGCTGCCGTTGTAACTCTATTTAATGAAAAACAAGACGTTTTACAAAAACTGTAAAGAGGAAAATTAGGTTTTTGATCATGTCAACTAGCTCATCAAGTCTTCTGTTAATGTTAACATATCGCTGAATGCATCACTCTGAAATACATATATTCAGGTCAGCTGCCTCTATATACTGGCGTGATTAAGCGCGACTTTAATAATATGATTTTTTTGATTTGGTTACCACTACACCACCAGGACCGACAGGGAGTTAATGATCTTTATAGTAAACTATGAACAAGACATTATATGTTTCATGTTATACCCTTAAGAGTTTGACAATTATTATATATTGTCATAAATATGACCTTGGTATTTGCTGTAATGCTTTCAAAATCAAATTTTAAATATTGCAAGGATTGCAAAACTTGAAGGAAGTTTAATAGGAAAGGTATACAAATGCTTATTTATTGGCTGAAGGATATACGGGCAGTACATGCTTAATTTTCTAAGTAGTATATTGTTGAGATGTTGTAAACGACTGTTTGTTGCTCGGGGTTTGAAGACAAGATCTTGCAGATAAAGTTGAAAAGCTCGGTCGTTGACTGAAGTACCTATGGCAGTGCGGATAGAACATTTGCACAGCCTCTCGCTATCTCTGTTTTCTTCCTCTTTTTGTTTAATCGCGAAAATGCAACAAATCAGCGGTTCTGCCGATCATGTCCCTGTAGCGCGCAACTGCAAGAACCTGAAGGAATAACTGTCCAACATAGCTCTGAGATTCCTCTTGTTTTATACTCTATTGTTTCCATGTAGGAAGCTTGCTCCAGGGAGTAAGGATGAAAAGATTTCAGCGCAGTAAATGCTAATGTGGACATAAAAAAGTTCCAATAATAAACGCAAAAATACTTTGAAGGATGTTTCTGCCATTTGGGTCGCAATATCGCGGCGTATAAGGCCAAAGAGAATGGTTGTTAAAATACATAAACCGTAGAAGTCACGAGCGCGTTCTTTATGGCAAAAAAGCAGTTTCCTAGCTCTGTTGATGCAAGGTGGTATTACTGTAGAAATATAAAAAGAATAAAATCCTATTAATGTCTATAAATACAACATGATTTACAATTGAAACTATTAGACACGCCGTAGCAGAAATACTAAAGTTGTTTCAACTTAGACAACAACCAAGCTGGAGATTAAAACATCTTAGATATGAGGAACATCACCGGAATCACCAAACAGCATGAAGTCGATGGGGGACTCCGTGTCTAACATAAATACCTATATATGGCTCTGCGAATAAAGCATTCATTATTTACAGCAGTATTTTTTGTGCCCCAATCTTATTTCTTCCTCTAAACGGGTTAATATTAATAGATTTGTTTTTCCCCTATAATTCATGAAAATTGCAATAGTCTTTTAAAATATCTTAGCAGTATTTCTTATATTAAATGTAATCAAGCATTTTATTTCCCCCACTGTCCATTTTCAATCCGTAACATTGATTTTTCTTGAAATGTTCATTTAAAAAGAGATTTTTTCTGTCTCAATACAAGCCTTGTTTCCTTGAAATACATATTTCTCTTTTATTTTCAATTTTTATTAATTTAATTATTTTTAATTCCCATTGCAATAGATTGGAACAGAAAACCATTTCGGTGTTTTGACCTTGCACAAGGGCTGGTCATTTGTGCATTTGTCTCCCAGGGGGCACCTCCAGGGGGAAGGGATGAGATGAGGGAGACACGGGGCGGCCATGATCCAAGGGTGGTGAGGCAGGACATAGTGTTTCCAGATAGAACATCTCGACGCCGGCAGAACTTTCCATTTCAAGCAATATGAACATCCTTCCTTACCAAACGCGGGGGTTGAAAGCTTTCCAAAGTGCAAGCCATAATCACACCGCAAAAACCAAAGCCACCTAACCTGGCACTTTCGACAATGTAACTGAATCGTCTGAATGAAATGGAGAGAGGGAACCTTCAGTTCAGCATTCAAAAAATGTAAGGCCGTGCTAAGGGATTTTTATTTACTTATATTCTTTTGGCACAACACAGGCATAGGACAGTGTCAAATAAAGTATTATATATGTATATATTAGAATTAAAATGTCATTCGTTGAACAAAAAGGTTTGTTACCTAACCACTCATAAATGATATGTTTGAAGCCTTTCAAACTTGCCCTCTGAGCATATTCTGAAAGTTTATTATAAAATTTAGATTTTAAAGGTAAGAATTTCTGGAGATTAATTAATATAAAACGATATATATATGCATAAATTAATGATAGGTAACATTTTAAACCAATGAAAATTGATTTACAGTACGTTCTTGCATCTTATTTTTTAAATATTTCTAAACAGCCTGTTTTGTAACTTAATATCTATTATTAGCTTTTACAAAACTAATCCATACGTAAATACTGATTGAAAAAGGCAAATTAGACTGTTATTAAATAATTAGATACAGCACTTCGTTTTAAATCGTTTATTAAATAAATTACTATAGATTCAATACGATGCTTCTATGACAGTTGATTATCCATGTTTACCCCAAAATTTAACTATTTTCTCTATTGAAATTATTTATGTTGACAGGCCTCAAAATATAACATAAATGCCGTTTTTCATTTATTTAGTAATAAATACTATCACCAAATCATTCGATCCACGGACCTCCCGAATGCGAGTCCCAAGCGTTGTTAACATAACTGGGGCGCTCGATATTTTTACACCTTAGGTAACTATGAACTTTCATAACTAAGTAACCCATCTCTTCCTGACGTCAGCTTTTAATTTTTTTCCTAATCGTAATAAAGAGGGGTATTTAATTGGTTCGTTTAACCATTTTTGTTCTTACAACAATCTCAGTTATCATTATTTCTACTTTTAAACAGTAAAAGTTTAATTATTTACTAGTATGTAACAGCTGTGTTTATAAATATTTCTGAATTTATTTCATAAATATATAACATTTTGAAGAACTTCAGTTCCTTGTTACATTATTTGTTATCAGTCCTGGTAGTGTATTGGTAACCATACTTGCCTCCTAAACCCAAGATCGCGAGTTCTATCACGACCAGACCGATGGATTATTTCGGGCGTAATAATCATAAGTATTGCTTCCTTCGGAAGGGAAATCAAGCCGTGGGTCCCGTGTCGTACATTTACGGCACGAAAAAGAACCTCAAGCCTGAAAGAGGGGCCTCTGAGCAAAATTTGTCGGCCGTTTCACGCCCTGAATTGAATGGGACGATGATGACCTGAAATGTTAAAGAGCATCTGTATATAAACCAAATAAACAATCATTAACTCCCACAATTCTCTACTCAATGAGCGGAACATTATCCTTTTAAATTATTATTTACAATCTTCGATGTGTTCTCATAACTATCTATAACCTGATCATGGGGAGGGTTAACACCCATACGTATTTATTTGCAAAAGTTTAGTCATCATGCCTTTGTTATTTGTTCAACAAGAAAATGGAAATTAAATATCACAAAATGAGGTGTATTTTTTGTCGATAGGTACTTCATTTAAGCTTAGATTATAAAAAGTGTGAGCTTAAGTTCTCCAGGAGGTATTTAATGTCATTGATCCCGTGTCATGAATTTACGATACGTTTAAGAACTACATATTGAAAAAAGAGGACCTGACCATTTCTAGTTCAAGTAATACCTTAGAATTAAACTACACGGCTGCTCAGCTGTCCTTATGACATCTATAGATACTAAGCGTAGCTAAATTCAAATGGTTCGTGTGCTCCACCAGGACTAGTAACAGACCTTTGGCCTAGGTCTTGTAAGTCGTTTTGTCGTAGAACATATAGCAATATTTTTATTTTACAAACAATATGTGTGTCGAAGTACGTACCCTGACTAAGTACGTGACTCAGTCCTCACGAATGGTAAATATCAGGGGGTAACCTAAAGTTAGGAGTGGAACGTTTCCTTTCCAGATATCTATTCATCTCATATACCCCTGTCGTTGGTTTTCACAGTAGTAAAATCAGTGTTAAATACTTAGGCATTTAAAGCCTTTGTTTACTATTAAACCATGGACCACGGCATAACAACCCATAAGTTTTAAACTTGAACAGGATTATTCGGAAAAAAAAAACTTTCCATATGACAAACAAGTGTGGCCGAGGTGGCTAAGGCAGAAGGTCGTTATAGGGAGATTTTTATCCAGTTCTCATCAACGGCCACGAACGTTTGCTTCCTTGCCCAAATTATCATTTAATCTCTTATTCTGTCATGTATACAGCCTCTGATGCCACAATAGTAAAAACGGGCGTTATATATCCTTCAAACTGAATGGGTGGCTCAGGAAGAATCGCTTGATACTCGCATTCGGAAGTTCTCAGGTTCAATCCTTAGGGCCAACCATCCTGATCTTGGATTTTTTCGAGATTTTTCCTAAATGCTGGAATTATATTTTTCCTTCTTCTTAATGGCGCTATAGCCCGGGTGAACCTTGGCCTGCCGCAGCAACTTCTGCTTCCTCTACCTCCGTCTTATAACTTCATTTATATAGGGCAGTACTGCAGGGGGGATGTAATATGTATTCCGGCACCCCGCCGGTCGCTCATTACGTTGATCCCTAGTTCGAAGAACGCCACCTCTTCATTAGGCAACTTTCCAATTGTTCTCACGAGTCTGGACAGACCACGTTCCAGATCTTCCTAACTTAGAACAAGGCCGAAGTACCGAAATATCATCCTCCGACCCTAACAATCCAATCCAATAAAAAGATCATTCATTCCATATTAAAAAGAAAGTGAGAAGACATACTAGGAATTATATTACATTGAATTACATTATATTTTGCTTTTGAACTATTAATTATAATTTAATGTCATTTTATTATTTATATCTTTTCGAGAGTGTCGTCTTAATGGGATTGCCAACACTACAACCACAATTAATAGTATGATTTGTGTGTTTACTTAGACCACTGTATACTAATTACCTTCTTTTGATTTTGGCTTTAGATGAATATAACATATATTTTATGTTCATTAGACAGATTTTATGTTGCCATCTTGCACCATCCACTTAAAAATTGATTTAAGTTCAATCATATGAACAATTTACATCTAAGTAAAAGTTAAAAAAAAACATTAATGTAAAAAATAAATAAAGTAGATCCATGTTTAAAATGTCCTGAACAGTAACTATATCTATAAAAATTGTAAGAGACAATACAATGTCAATAAACCTTTTGCCTGTGGGGAAGATATTTATAGTTTATTTTTTCCTCACTATTTATGAACCAGCTTCTGTTTTAAATTACTGATTAAATTCTATTTACATTATTTTGAATATATTATAAAATCTGTAAAATATATGCTTTTTATATATTTTATGTTTATGGTTTTAAATTGTTTCAAATGACTTCGTACGCACTAATTAGAATGTCGTTTACTTATATACTATTTCTCTGTATGAGCGTAAATGAATAGCCTCATTGAGAAATAAATACCTATTAATAACGTATACTTATATTTAACCCTGAAAAAACAGTTTATTTAAACTTTTGTATAATTAAGTTATTCAGCATATACTACAAGAGGAAACGTCCAATGTGTAAAAGTAATTTAATTTACATGAATTACTGCAGTGAAACATTTGGATAAACAATATTATTGCCTACATTATTTCTTCCTTCCTTAGCGCCAGTGTCCTCAAAGGCCTAAGTCCGCCGCGGCGACCAATGCGTGCGTCCTGGTGCCTCTGTCACATGATTACATTGTCAGAGGGCAGTATTGCAGAGGATGATTAGCAGGCAGAGAAACAGGATCTGAAAAAGGAGAGGCGGGTGTTTCAGGTTAGCTGCGTACAGGGCGAAGCAGCGCGAGTCATTTGTCCCAATACGTATACCTTACTCGCACATGATGACGGTATCATAGGGACAAGCTTTCCGCCTAATGTGGAGTCCACGAGTAACATATATATCATGGACTCATGGCCAAAATAAAGGGAACCGAGACACTCATTTTTCTACAAGAATTTGTCAGTGAGTATTTCACCCAACAGAGAATGATTGATTTGTTTTATTTACGGACGCTCTTTAACATTTCAGGTCACCAGTGTCTCATGCAATTCAGGGCGTGAAACTGCCGACAAATTTTGCTCAGAGGCCTCTTCTTCAGGCTTGAGGTTCTTTTTGGTGCCGTAAATATACGACACGGGACCCACGGCTTTACTTCCTTTCTGAAGGAAGCCATACTTAGGATTTTTACGCCCGAAGAAATCCATCGACCCCTGGATTCAATAATAATCCTATCGAATGCATACAATATATTAAAATAATAATAATAATAATAATAATAATAATAATAATAATAATAATAATAATAATAATAATAATAATAATAATATCATTTTAATGTCAATGAAACAGAATAAATTTTGAATTTATCATTAGGTAATTTAAAATATGTGGCATTTAGTGAAAGTAATGCAAAATTAATACAGAAAACATAAAAAAAAAAAAAAAACATGTTCGTTAAACGCACAGTATTTCTGAAACGTGTGACAACATAATGAAAAATATTAAAAATCGTTCAATGAGGAAAAATACCAGAAATCTATGAAAAACAGTTTAAGAAAACATAGTTCTTATTGGTAACTGTGCATTTTGTGCCCATACTTTTCATTGCAGGCATTGGATTCTCATCCTTCACCCAGTGCAATTTTGGAGTAAGGCTTGCCACAATACAGGCAATAGGTCGTTTTCATCACTTTCCATTTCATAATTTATCTCTGTGCTTCCATTATTTTTAGATTCTTTTTGTTTTTATTGTAAACCCTTCTCTTACTCTTTCGTTAATCGACTCTTTGTTCTACTAGAACCTCCTTTCTTCACTGGAGAATATGTAGAATAGCAGAAGACAGTTTTTCCTAACATTTGTTTTCGTGGTGCTGTTTTTTGCAGTAGTCGAAACACTTCTAGGGAAAGAGTAATTACATTAGATGACCACACAATATGATGCGCCCTATAGAGGAAATGCCACATTTCAGAAATGTACTTTACTTACCTTTTAAAGGAATAATATATGGCGTAAACGCTCAATAATAATGCGCGCTTATTATTATTATTATTATTATTATTATTATTGAATGAGAACATTACCATAATTCTGTCACAAGACTTCAATACAAGAATTGATTTTTGTACAACTAAAGCACATTCTCCACTAGTTTTGTGATATTATTTTGAAAAACGCAGATAATATCTAAATTGAGTGGTATTTTAACGTGTAAACATCACATTCTAACATACCAAGTGAACATTCCGGCCATGCAGACAATGGAATCGGATCTTCATTGTTAATTGTATTGTTTTAGTATGTGAAGAAAACCGCGCAGTAAAAAGTTGGAATGTGAGTGGTGAAGGGAACATTTCTAAAGAACATTATGAAAGTTGACCGCCTCTGTGATCTAGTGGTAGCGTTTGTCACTTAATTTGGAGATCCTGGATTCGACTCTCAGTGAGGTCAAACTGTTTGGGTAAGTCTTTTATTCGTTTTTTTTTACCCTGAGAAGGTGCAGATAGCTTTAAACCGCCAAGGATTGCAAGCTAATTTGCGCCATTTCATTTCATTCATACTACAGATTACACCTATAAGTATTCAGTCCACAATCTACAGATGAAGACCTATGCAGCCAAAGCGACAATATATATGAAAGTTTGTGTCCATCATAAAATATCATTTCAGAAAATGTTTGAAGGGTAACTTACAATATAAAATTAATGGCTCTATGCATCTGAAACCACTTCGTAAAAAATACCGTACACTAGAGC
This sequence comes from Metallyticus violacea, assembly GCA_030762175.1. NCBI lineage: Eukaryota > Metazoa > Arthropoda > Insecta > Mantodea > Metallyticidae > Metallyticus > Metallyticus violacea. The sequence goes on along the minus strand of CM060838.1, from coordinate 13,884,657 downwards.
AATTCAGGACTAAATTTGGCTTTCAGATCTGGTAGGAATATATACGGGGCTCAGTGATGTGTGTGAAAACGGGGAAATGTAATATTAAATAAATAATAATAAATTTTATTATCTCTATTTCATCAGTCTCTAGCACGAACGAAAAAACCCATTAAAAATAAAAGGAAAATAATCTCTTTCGTCCTCTTACAGTTAGAAAGAAATGAAATGCAGGATTAAGAGAAATAGGACATTTGAAGAAGAGAGGATAAAACGACAATGATGGAAATAACAATAATAATAATAATAATAATAATAATAATAATAATAATAAAACCTGGACAAGGAATAGTAAGGAGAGGTTAAACTAATGGTTATGAAGAGCTTAAGAAAATTTTGATGATTGCATGAAGAATATAGTACAGGGTGAAAAAAGATACAAGAAAGTCTTAAGAAAACGAGGGAAAATAATTTATTTCAGGGTAAGTTCTATAACTTTTCGAACTTGAATAAGCTGTTCTTGATAGATTAATTGTTTATCACGTTTTAGTGCGGGTGCTTCAGTAAATGAGCTTATTTTCAGTTATTTCATTGATAAATATTCTGCTGTCTGAGAAACCAGTCCTGCACATAAGTCGTTTAAATTAGAACAGAAACAGAAATAAATTAAAAACAAAAATAAACTAATAATGACAATAAACAATGGAAGTGGGCTACAAATCGTGAATACCGGCGTGTTTGTAATTCCTTGAAAGAACGTCCCGACAGCAGCGCCACGCGGTTCTGGTAGCGCTCGCTGGAGACTCCAGTTAGTAGTACAACAGCTGGCAGTGAGGCTGGTTGAAAGTGCCGAGTGCATCGCGCGTAGAATGTAACAACATTGTAGTGTTCCTGTGGTGACTGATTTAACAGTGTAATAAGTGTAAATTTCATTTCCCCCATTGACGTTTTTTCTTAACGGTAAGTACAACAATGCATCCAGTGCAAGTCTCATTTATAGGATTTAATACACAAAAATGCTATAATAGTACAGAAATTTTGTTGTGGCAACAAAATATTGGTGCATCCAAGAAAGATTCGACGAGCAGGGAATTGTAAAGAGATGAATTGCAAATACAATAAGATTTAAAGGCAACAAACATAAAAACAAATCTAATTGTTAATACCTTAAAAGTGACTATGCGTGTGAGTAGAACAAGTATAAACAACGATAAATTAAATTAATTTTACATTACTATTTCAAATTGAGAACTGGCCCAGAATAGCTGGAGCTTTATTGCAAATTGTCAGCAATGTTGGAACAGTCTTTTTGTAGCAAAGTTATAACAATAGAAGATGTTTTAAGATGTTCGATTGACCTTGGTTATTCTGTTTGTAGCATTATGCGTAAACGTAGGGTACTTTTAATTCGAAGAAATTTATGCTTTTAGGTGTGCGCTACAAAGAAAAACCATTTTAACGGTCAATGATAGAATAACATTTTAAATGTAGTGACCACAACAAGCAAATTCTCCGTTATTATACATATATGTTTTATTTTAATAACAGTTAGTTGTACGGTGGAAGAAAATGAAAAATTTGTAAGGGTAATAGCTGATTTTTATGCAGAATAAGATATCCAATGAAAACGTGCAATAAATGCGTACAGGAAGTCACTCTGCCCAAGAACAATAAGGGAATGTACTTTCTTTGATTGTGCATGTACTCCGCATTATTTACTGTGTATACTAGAGGTAGAATATTGTGGTAGAAAATTGAAATTGCTCGTATTTATGCAAAAATAATAAATATCTACAGACTATAATGCCGTATAAAATAGTTGAAGAAAGTGCTATGTATGATAATCAAGTAATTTAATTATATTTATTATCCCTTTCACAAACAATGATGACAATAGATAAGAACTTTACATCGTTTAAAAGGTGATCTGTGGAAAACGGATCTGTAATTACATTAGTGTATCACTTCTGGATTATAAATTTTATTTTATTTAAAATTCCTTATAATACCTAATATCTAAAGAGACAAAGAAGGAATGCAAAACAAGTGCTTAAATCGGCTCGGAGTCCGCAAGCCTAAATTTACCTGGCATTCATCTACAATATCACAGAGGCGGTCATACATTTGGTTGAATTACTTATTTATAGTATTTAACGCCCAATTCAACTGCTGTACATCACAGGCGCGGTGAATGCTGGTAATAAATGAAATAAAAGGAATGTCGGGAAAGAAACGTTCTGGTCTTAAGTTCTGAGCACCCCCTGGGCATTTGGCAGTAATAAAACTAAGGAAAAAAACCTCAGTTGGTAGGGATGGTTCTTGTGGGATTCGAGCTGCAGTTCTTCCTTTGATGAGTTCCCCTTAGCGATTTAAGTCACTCGTGACGTCAAATGAATTTTCTTGTTATATTTAGACAAAATATTTATATATAAAAACACTGAAAACTTTAAACAAAGTTAAGATAGTTTCTTGGATATCATGTGTTCAAAAATTGTAATACCGTACCGTGTAAATAAATATTTCGATTTTTATTGCATTTTTATGGTTACGATAAGTAAATATTATGTTGACGTTAACGTGAACTGAAATAACTTTAAGCTGCTGAATAGTATCAGTTGAAAAGTAAACAATGCAATACAGTATAGAAAACATGCTGCCAACTGTATACTTGTTAAAGTTTCATTTTATTTTCATGTAAAATTACGCGGGACTTTTCGTCGTAAGAGTAGATTAAAAATAAAGTATGAATAGGAATTCCTAACCGTTTATTTTTCCTTTTTAAAATTGGCCTCCATTCTTTCTGCCCTCCTTTTTTTTTAAACTACGCCATTTTATTCTCCGTACCTATTTGCTTTCTTAATCTTAATTTTAATTAGTTTTACCGTTCATTAATTTCCTTTATTGCACTGTAATTTTTATACTGCGGTGTTATAATTTGGCGACCAGGATAACTAGAGAATCTAGAACCCAGAATATTGCAACTTGTTATTAATAATCTTAAAACCCTACACAAAGATGTGGCATTGAATGACTGATTTACATTTAATTTTTCACACACCGTAGAGTTACACTAAGGTTTGGAATTAGCGAGGGAAATGTTCAAGGTCACAATCAGAACTCGAACCAGGGATATTAGGCGATGCTCTTTTTATCTCGACTATCGTGCCCTATCCGCTAAAAACGGGAATCTCCCGTCTAATCTGTGTGGACCTCTAAGGCATGTCGTTGCAGAAGTAATGGTTCATGCTTCATAGTTTAACACACTACTAAGGCAAATATATTAAAGGTGTTTATTTTTTCACCAAGCCGTGTGTTAGGCAATAACATGCAGGCAAATTTCGTGATCACAGGGGACTTGAACCGTGGATCTTCGGCTTACCTACGCGATGTCCTTTCATTTGAGCAGCCATATCCGCAAAATTTCCTCCTTTTATTTCATATGAGTATTTTCTATCAGCGATTGGTTATGTCAGATCGCTCCCCACCCCTGTGAACTGGGATCAACGAAGCTTCCGGTATATAAATACGAAAACAACCATAAAAAGTTTTCCAGAAAAATAACATTTAATACAAATAAAATAGTACAGAAGCACCTTTATTACTTCTAGATGCAATGACGATCAAATTTATGAATATGGTCCATTTAGTTTATTAATAAAACTTAGAGCTATAGCTACTACATTTTTGTCATAGATGCAGGTTAACGTGTCTTAATTTACATCACAATCTGTGCTTGCCCGAGATCTCTCTGAAAACTAATGCATTAATTTGGGCTAGCGCTAAAGAACCAGGTTTCAGAATGTAAATTCCTATAATACATTAATATACGTGCGGGATCAGAGAATAAACGTAGAAACAAATTGAATGCAGAGAACTATATTTGCACGTAATAGTAATTTGTTCCTGTATTGACATTTTGAACATAGTCGAGGTTGCGGAATTTAGTGAATGCAGTTGTACCGATACACTACACAATTACGCCGTCAGTGAACTGCAGTTTTTGCTGAAAGCGCAAAGCTTTTCTGTGGAATGTAACGGTGTTAATTTACCCTTGCTTTGGGGCACAGTTCTCTTTTTATTCTTTGGCAGCTCTGGAACGGGAGAAAAAATAAAATAAAAAATAAACCTTGAAGCATGACCTTCTCGGTAGGATTGAGAAATTTCAAAGAACTTTTCCAGCGGAACACAACAGCCATACAAAACCATCTTTCATTTCCGCATCGATGAGAGAGAGAAAAATATCAAAGGTGGAAGAGAAGAAAGCTTATCTGGTTACTTTCACTTGCTCATGCTATGCAAAAATGAGTGCATAAAAACTGCTTGGAAAAGAAATTAGATGCAAATGTTGAGGCATCAAATATTTTTTACAAAACGGAATTTTTATTTTATGCAGTGGTATTTAACGTTTTAAAGATCTGCCAATGTATCTAAAGGTAATAAGTAATTTGCATTACCTAACGGAAGACACGAACAAGTAAAAGGGAATCGGTATGGAAGGAATGGAGTTTCACTTTGCAATTCATTCAGCAATCAATAGAAATATTTCTATCTTGTACTCCGATATTGAGTTCGTAATCTTTTATTTATTTCACTGAGGTAATCCATTTTAAACACATGTATTATTTAAACATTATAATATTTCTTTTCATCTCCGAAAGTAATTGCTTTTAAGAGTTATCAGGTCCACGAAGAAGAATAAATTATACTTTTATTTGACATATATATATAATCTCTACCTGCTCAATATAATTCCAGCTACCGAAATATATTAAACGCAATGACTATAAGGAATGATATACACACCCTGAAAGAAAAAGAAAAAAATAAAGAAAGAACCTTTTGGTAATTACAGAATAATTTGAGTTATATTCGCAATTGTAGCATTAATTCAATTGTGAACAGTTCTCTGTGCAGTTTGAACAAAGAAAGAGAATAACTCAATTTATTTTTTTTAGGAATGGTTCAAATTCCTTTCGCATAATTTTCAACACAGTAATGATTGAATGTTACTTTCAATTGCATAATATTTTATGCAATTTGAAATTTATGACTGAATCACCTCTTCTCTAGCTATTTTTAAAGACACAGAAGATGTTTTAAAATACTATGTCTCTTTTTATTTAATTTCCAACTTGCAAAATATAAAGTAAATCAACATTATTACCATAGAGACATTAAAGATGCACTCATTGGCATAAATATTGCCATCATTCAGAAGCAGATCGAAATGAAATTTGACACAGGCAATGGGAATGATGATACAAATATCTAGTTACAATATTCGGACAAATGGGTGGTTTACTGATACAGAATTTCACAGTTGCAAAGTAACCTTGGTACTTTGTAGATTGTACTCTTTCTAGCGTGGATACGCCAAATTCTTTTCCTGATATTTCCTTGGTTGCAAATACCGCTGCAGGACCGTTGATGGATGAAGCCGGCATTTAATTTGTTTTAATATAGGCACAAGTCTGGATACCAGTTGATAGCACGACGGAACTGGGAGACCCTTGCGGTATGCGTGCATTATACTGTTTTAAAATAGCACGTGAAGTAGCAGAATTTCCTGGACGTAGAAACAGGAACAAATCCGTAACTATAAGCTGCTCTACAGTCCACAGAGTCCTTCACGCAACCAGTTTCGTGGCGTGCGGCCGGCCGGCGACGCTGACTACTGTGTTGGCTGTGTGCTATTTGCGCAAAATTTCAACTCATACTGAAGCCTCGTGCAGCAGAGGAGAAATACACTCCCCACCACCACCGACATAACGCTGCCTGCCGGTCCTGCGGTTGCGTCAAGCATTGCTCACCTCTATTTAGTTTCTACGATTATGTGCCCCCACATGTGTGTTGAATGTATTATAGCAGTTTGCATTTTGAAACCTGATTATTTAGCGCTAACCCAAATCAAATACATTAGTTCTCAGGACGGTCCCATACGCAGCTTCTGATGTCATTAAAATACGCCAATTCCCATCTTATCGACAGAAATGTAGTAGGTTATAGTTCTTATGTTTCATCAATAACTTAAATATGCTTCGATCGTACACTTTTGTGATTGTTTGCTTATTCATGTAATGTACAGCACCATTGCTTCTTGTTCATAGGGGTGCTGGAGCGATCTGACATATAACTCGGGCAAAAAATATCAAAACTGCTGATAGGAAATAAGCCATAGACTAAAATGAGGAAATTCGTGGCTGGAATGGAAGAGCATCGCATATGGTCAGCCGAAGAACCGGCTCAAGTCCCGCCGTGGTCTTGATTTTTTCTGAATATTTCCAAACCTTAGCCTAACACCCGGCTTGGTATAAAAAATTAATGTAAATAGTGTGCTAAACTATGAAGCCTGGACCATTATTACTTCCTAGGAATTAAACCTCTGCAACGAGATAACCTTAGAGACCCACATAGACTCGGATAGGGGAAATTCCCGATTGTAGTTGATAAGTAGCACCTTGTGATAGAAGAGCAATAACCGAAGATCCATAGTTCGAGTCCTGGCTCTGACCTAAAAACATTTCCTGTCTGACTGATTCCAAACATTAGTGCAACACTAAGGTGGATGAAATTAATAAAGTCATTCAATATTACTTCTTTATGTACAATTTTAAGATAATAATAAGCAGCAGTATTCAGGGCTCTAGATTCTCTAGTGATCCTGGTCATTAATCTTAACACCGCAGACTAAGTAGAAATTAAAGTGTAGTGTAAGACAGAAAGTGAATTAACGATAAAAATTAATTGAAAATAAGAAGAAAAGCAAAAACGTTGTTGATTTGGTTTATTTACGGACACTGTTTAACATCTCAGGTCATCAGCGTCCTATTCAATAAACGGCCGATAAATTTTTTTCTGAGGCCTCTTCTTTCAGACTTGAGTTTCTTTTACGTGCCGTAAATCTACAACACGGGACCCACTGCTTTAGTTTCCTTCCGATGGAAGCCATACTTAGGATTTTTACGCCCGAAAATATCCATCTATCCTGGTCGGGATTGAACCCGCGATCTTGGGGTTAGAAGGCGAATATGGTTACCACTATACCACCAGGACCAACGAGCAAATACGTAAAGAGAGAAGGAACGTCTTAATTTAAAAAATGATAGAAGAAAGAATGGAGGGAAGTTTGAAAAAAGAAAAAGGAGCTGTTAGTATTTCCTATCGATAATTTATTTTTAATCTAGTTTTACGAGAAAAGTCGCCGACAACTTTACTCGAAAATAAAATAAATTCTATAACAATATCTACCTTAACAGGTTACAACCGTGCCGTCAATGTTTCACTGATCGCTATTGGAGGAGAGAAGAGTCATAAGAGATTGCTCCGCTGCCAGTTCTTGCGATGTGGCGCTAAACAATGCGCTGTAAGGTCCATCTGTACACTCGTGCATGAGGTCATTCGAGATCACACAAAATCTGCATTCGCTACTAAATACCATAAGTCGATAGTCGACAGTCCATGCCTATCGTTCATGACAAAACTGCATGTTGAGGCTTAAAGCGCTCTTCTGCAAACTGCCATGTAATAGTAGGAGTTAATAGAGATGCCGCTATGGTCCTTGCTTGGGTTTGCGCCTGCCGCACTAATACTGTCCTCGCATATGGTGATCAACGCGTAGTACCTTCCCGGCGCGAAGTGTTCCCTTTTGTTCCCATTGCACCAACATCGTCGCACGGTTTTGTCGACACGGTCCATGAGGGGAACAATTCGACGAAACGATAACCCTCCTTCACGTAGTCTAGGGATGAAATTCCGTTCTATTACGTGCTACCCTAAAATTCCTTTCCAATTGTAGCACGCGTTCTACGATCTTTTCCGCTTAGCTGCAACTTATGCTAGAATTAAAGGGGAGTACAAATTACGATAGCAGGTCCTTCAAGTGAGAAATTTACTCTTAGCAATGCAAGAGAATTGTTTTTTATGTTATACCTATGGCAACTGCAATTGACTATGAAATGACATTTTAGAAAAAAGACCTATTTTGTTGATCGGTTTATTTATACATTTACAAACCAATAGTTTATTTTATGATCAAAATAATGGAAGTACATATTATTTTATCTTAAAATAATGCAGAATATACTGCATTATTTAATGGAAAGTAACTTATGTTAGTTTATAAATATTTGTTGCTTATTTCTCTTCTGTAGACGCTGTTATATAAGTTCAATGTAATTTATTTATGATGATGGTTCTTATTTTATATTATATGTTTCAAACACTTTTCAAATATGTTAACATGTTTTTTGATTGTGGATTTCCTAGAACTATAATCCCTAATTTTCTGTAATGCTTTTCACAACTCTGCCTGAGCAGTAGTGTGCCGTATTTTAGAGCAAAGCACATGGCGCTTCGCATACTTTCAAAATCATCAGCTCCATGCACACTGATATAGTCCAACGGTTTGCCCTCTCTCATACTCAGTAAATTGTTGGAATGCATCGCCAAGGCATACTAACTACTCATTGACTCTCGCTCCACAAGCACTTTACTAATACTGCACGCACCTTTGACATATGATTGTTTACATTGTCAGGGTATAAGTGCTATTAGCATTCCCTGGTGGCAGTTCTACGCAACCAATCGCGAACAAAATACACAATAATACCTAAAATATTACTACTCATTATAATGTATACGAACTTGGATCTCGTTTGGGTAATTCGTTTTGGGAATATTTTAATGGCATTGGGTGTAATTAAGCCCTTTTGCACATATTCAGCATATAATGAGGACAATAATAATAATAATAATAATAATAATAATAATAATAATAATAATAATAACAACAATACTCTTTCCAACCACCTATAGAGATGTAACAATAACAAGTGATTTAGGACAGGAAAACAAAGTGTACTTTATTTCCCATATGTTTGTTCATTTTTTAAACCTCTTCAAAGATGGGGTGGAAGAGCCTCCTTGATAGAACCCTATTTTCCCCATGCTAATGAAAAACATGCCAGGAATGATGAGAAAAAGATGAATGGAACTCAGTTGTGAAAGATGGACGTCTATGTATGCATGCGTGCAAGAACGCCGTGTGTGCTCATCCCAGGAGTGTTAGAGCAAGCGTGTATAATTTTGAGTGTATAGCAGCAGGTTAGATAACTGGGCCAAATGAACGATGTTTATACATACTACCATTTTTGCTATGAAAATGTACTTGAAATTTTATCTTTAAAATTTATGTATCCATCAAATCTAATTAGAGAACTGTAAAGAAGAAAGACAAGAATGCTTTTCGGATACTGAATAAATTTAAGTAACATTTAAAGATATTCAGTAATTTCCAAAACGCAGATGGAGAATAACGCAAAGCACAAAGAGCACCTAACTGTAGTGGTTATTGACTATGGAAAAGTATCATAATGTTCGGAGCATTTACCCACTTAAAACAAATGACTGCATCAATTCTGTAAGTAAAATTCATTATTGTATGAATAAACCGTTTAATGCTCAGTGATCTTGGAGTAACTTACTCGCCTCGAAACTTAAAGTTCATGATTCCCGGTAGAGATCGATAGATTTTTCGGGACTTTAAAATTTTAAGCTCAAGTTCTCCGGTAGAGACTTGAAGTCAGCCCCCTGTCGTATACTTATGCACATTAAAAAAAAAAGATAAAAAAAACTTATGGCAAAATTATCGGCCACTTCACCTCCAAGTGATACCTTACTTTCCTGTTAGATGTGCCGATGGAAGGAATGGGTTTACCATCTTTCCCATAATGAGGGAGGTATGGTAACCCAGACCCTTTATAAGTACTAACTAGTACTAACAAAGAAGAAGAAAAAATTCAGTTGGGGTGTAAATTCATTCCTTGACCACCCCACAGATTTAGAATTCCAAATACCTCCATTTTTTACTTCATGAAGGATGCTACGACATAGAAGGGATGCAAGGGAGTATCAAAACTTGAAGATTTTGGTGGGAAATATGCAGAAAAAGACAGGAATTATGTGGGAAGGTAAATAAAAGTTTTAATTCAGACAATAAACCTACTTGTTCTATTATAAAATGTACTATTTTTTACTTTTTTCTCGTTTTTCATTTCTGTGCCTTTGGACGGAAGATTTAACCAACTTAAGCTAGGAAGTAGTGAAGTCTCTAACCTATTAATCCCATCAGATGCTCCCTCATGGTCGATAAGACAAGGCAATTAATCATTAGTTGCTGGAATATATTGATATTAACTTAATCATTTAGTATGTAAGAACGATCTCAGTTATAGATGTTTTGAATTTTAGACTCCCTTAAGGCCGACCAATGAATTCCGTTCCACTCAGCCTCTTTCAAGTTGAAGTAAAGTGAGGAGACTCACAGACAAGATGCCCTTAAAGATGCGGATGCGCATTGGTAGCCAACCCTCTTCTCTGAAAGCAGCTTTTGTTGGAGAATATGCCCGTTTTGCGGCATCAGATCATATCTCGCACGTGCTGTAATCCGAAGCTATTCATATTACGTAACGACAGCAGCAGAGTAAACCCCACAATGTATACACTTTGAGGAGCGGAAACCCCTGAGTTGTAGGCAACTTCTTCAGCAGGAATGTTGTGCAAAATTGCCTGCCCGGCCTTGTACAGGCGCAGCCATTCATATTCTCTATCTGGACTTAGGAATTCCATGCGCTGAAATACGTATAATTAATTTTTGCAATATTAACTAATAAGAACCAAAGTAAATGCAAAACAATTAAACTTTTTTACGAATTCAATGGAAACTTAAAAACTGGCTCTTCTAAACCGCTTTAAACCATTACATTGTCTAGAAAACCTCCGTTGTCTGATGATCAGTGTATTTAGTTGCAGATGTGCAGGTCCCGGGTTCGGATCACATTAGGCTATTTGCTTGGGTAACTGTTTTCTGGAGTTTTTCTTTATTCGAATAAGGTGTATATTAAGTGATTGACACTTTGTTGTTATAGGGGATCTTAAATATCTGATAAATAAATAAATGTTCGAACACTATTATTTATTTTTCAAAATTTTACTGAATGTTGATAATCAACATTAAAAGTATTGTAATAATTTCATTATTCTTTATGTTTACTTTAATTTGGGAATTTATCAAGACAAGTTTCTTCGATATTCCTCCAAGACTTTTGTATGGTAGTGGATGCTTATTGTCAGGTTTATAACTACTATTGCAATTGAGGAGCGTTTTTTAAAATAAGTTTTTTACGAAATTGAGCTTTATATATCATTCGCATCTCATTCATCATTCTCACCATGCTGTGAATCCATATTTTGCGTGTATTAATTCTGCGTGTAAAAAGTAAATAATATTAGCAGCTTTTTTCAAAACTTTAGTACTCGATCACTTATGAAAAAAGTAAATAGATACTGTTCTTTTTATTATCTAGTACACAAAAGTTTAATCAGTGAAACACAATGAAAACCAGCTGCATACATTAACTGCCGATTGTGGCTTCCTGGCTTTCCCGCTCACTTGTGCAAGCGTTGAAACATTGCATTTTCTCCCATATTAATACTGAAGATAGATGAACGTACAGATAGCATTATCATATACTTAACTACCAACAGAAGACCAATCTTATCTGTAGAAGGCCCGTCGTGTGTAGGTGGATGGGATTAAAATTGGGGGGGGGGGGGGGTCCTACATCAAGTTGATGCTTCAATCCCGTACTGTTCCGAAGACCAAAATGGGTGAGGAAAAAAAAGTTCAAATATTATAATGAACTATTTTGAAATTCGAAAAAATTGAAAGGAAGTTTATAATATGTGCTAGTAGATGCATGCAGTTAAATGCATGGAACGTAAAAATAGACGGTAATTTAAGAGCGTATTGTGATCATTTTAAGATGTCATAATACTTTTTGTTTTGTACTCTACATTTAGCTATGCAGTACATTGTTGTATAAGTAATTTACATCTTTATATTTAATAAACTATTAAATATAAAGAAAAGTATGCAGTATTAAATTATTAAGAATGTAAACATGTTAAATTATAAAATAAATAGTAAATATGTCCACCATATACAAATAAAACAAATTCCACATTACAAAATTATTTTTATATTCAATCAAGCAAATAAAAATGTTTTGCCTCTTGAATAATAATAATAATAATAATAATAATAATAATAATAATAATAATAATAATAATAATAATACATAGTTAATACCCACTTCGCATTAATAATAATACTTATTATAATTAAATAATAGTTATTTTATACTACATTTTCAATTAAAACTAGATTAAAATCTATAAACTGTAATAATAAATATTAACTTTTAATTGCCTGTTCATCCATGGGGGAAAAAACCGAATATGCATCTATCGGGTTTTGAGAAAGCCTGGGATTTTCTGGATTCCTAATTTAAATAAAAACATTATATTAACTTTTGATTTTGTAGTGCAGTGGGACTTTTTCAGGCCGGAGAATGTATGTTAAAATTATGACGGTAATAAAACTATACCATTAAACAATTGCTATAGAGTAAACTTTTTTCTTAAAAATATTTTTGTGAATTATTATTATTAGTATTATTATTATTATTGTTGTTGTTGTTGAATTTAACCGATTTTTATTTGGTAGGCTCAGTATAAAAACGGTTTTGTAATGCTGAAAATTTGTTTAATTTGTATACGGTAGGTGAATCTATGAAACTTTTTTTAAAAAAAAAAAACTTTTCTCATTTCAAGTTTACATGAAGGCAAATATATATATATATTTGAGCTACTTGAACCTGAGAGTTTTTCCTAGTACACACTCTGCCGGCTTGTAACTCAAATAACCTCATTGTACACACAAAATGGAAACGTGTAGGTACTTTTTGAACTTGTTTAAAACTTCTTCAGCATATTCTGCTCTTGAGTTTTATATACGTAGTTTCATCTCTATTGTCGCACGCTGTATTTACACTGTTACTTTATTTTGTAATAATGAATGGATTTCGCTCTGGTTCTGTTTTATGCTTATATACACAAGAAAGCAGGTTATTTCCAATCTAACTTTTAAGGATATCTGAGAATTTGTTCATAGTTGTATTGCTGTTTTAACATTAATAGTTTTTATTACTAAAGAAATTCAGTTTATATAAAACCGTTTCTCTAAGCGGCATTCAAAAAATGTAATTTAATATACTTAATATATTTAATATACTTAATGGATACGCCAAACATCCCTAAGCGCTCAAAAACTACGAATTTAATTAGTAATCATATTATTGTATGATAAATATGACATACTAAGCTAACTGCATTGCTGCATCTCGCACATTAAAAAATCACAAAGTCGCTCAAGATTATCCTTGTTCCAACATTTCTATTATATTATTGAATTCGTGATTTAATCCTTGAAATTACTGCAGCCTATCTAAAGATTTATCTAGAATTCAGTTTTATTATACCAGTAACTGTTGTAGTAAATTCTGATATTCGTATGTTATATAGGCCATAATAAAATAAAACCAACAAACTCTCAGAGCGTGCACGAGACACGAAAACACATTTTTTTCTAACGTTGTATTATCCTAAGAATATTTTAAAAACGGCTAGATGGCGCATAGATGTAATTGACTGCTCAAACTTTGTTGTTGATCGCTTGGTCTGTACCGTATATGTCTATCTAAGTGCATTGGGCAAGAATCGAACTCGTAATCTCGTTTACGAGACGCCGGTTGAAAAATAAGGGGCTAGGATAGTTGCTGTAGCAGGGAATCTTATAGACAACCCTGCAGTGTTTTAGAAAAGCAATGCCTCATTCTTAGTGTCCCGTATAAGCTCTCAGATTTTATATACTGCGTTTATAATTGGATAGTAACTTGTAGTTGTTGTTGTAGTTACTCGTGGTGAAGTGACATTCAAGTAATTATTCATTCGTGCTAGTGAAATGGCTACCTGTATACAAAATATTTTATTATTACTGGATTTGGTAAAAGTGAGAAGATTTAGCTTTACTCGTTCCAAAGTGAAAATTCTTAGTTGCTCAACATTGCATGATATCGCTTGAAATTTTAAAAGACCCAAAATGTACATATGTATGCATTTTAGCATAAAACCCATAACCTATACTTTCAGAATTAGACTTATAGAGCGTTCACTCAGTTTAATATATTCTCTGTACCCAAAAACATATTTAATCGTTTGATGGAAACAGGTCTTCAAATTTCTAGATTTAGCTATTCTTCTTTATGCTTTGCCTAGTCATCTGCATTCAGAGAAATGGAACATAATTGAATGCATATTTGCACTAGAATTTAAATGAAGGACGCTGTTTATACTTGATTGCCTTTTTTCATGCAAACCATGTTTAAAAACCTCGCGTTACCAGCCGATCGTAGATCATCCATAATCAATTGCGCTTCCTTCATGAACTTGTTTACATTCCGATCTCGTCAACTTGCGCATGGTTCATCCATTCTTCTTTGCTGTCAGTATCCGTCTCGCCACTTTCTTTGCAATCCTTCATTTTCCATTCTCTCATACTTATAAAATGGTATTAAAGTCTTAAAATTCTTGATCAATGGCTTTTTGGTTTTTTTAGAATTGAAAGATTGGGCAAAAATTTTAGGGATGCGGGTTTAACCCCGATTTTACTTATTTTAACCAATTATTTTGGAATTAAATGGCGTTTTGATTTTGTGTTGAAGCATTTTATTTATTTTTGTTTCTTAAATTTTTTCCCTTCTGGACTAATGAATAATTGCAGATGATGAATGAACCTTCAGGGCTATAGATCGGTTGTAAATAGTAATAATTAGTTAAATATTTGTATTTATCTGGTTTTTAACTAAGGGTGCCTTTTATCTTCCATCTTTCACTTGAGACATTTGAAAGAAAGAGAACCTGGTTTTGGTATAATAAATATTTAAGAGTTATTGTATTTTTGAAAACAAAATCATTCGATATATCTTTTTATACGCGTTAGAGCTTAAGGTATTTTCTTAAGATGAAAGAAAAAATATTTAGGCGAAAAAAGGAAGATATGTCTAGTCTTTAAACATTAAAATATTTTGTTAAGAAAGGTGTAATATAACAAACTACGAATATACTAAAGAGTATCTGAAATAACTAATGGAATGAACAAAATACTGTAATTGAAGTTGAAAGAAGAGAAAATATCGTGTAGTAGAGCCCGAATTTATGTCAAAATGCCCTTTTATTATTGTTAGAGAAGATGTAAATGTACCAAAACGCTATTCACGAATAATGAAACTTCATGGGGAAGTTGTGTTTTTATATTTTTGTAGTTTACTGCATATTTCATACTGTTTCTACCATTTTTGTAGTTTTTATAATTTTACGGTTGTTCCAGTATTGTTTAGTCCTACATTGGCGGGAATAAGCAATTGTTTGCCCTAACGCAGCTGTTGTAAATAATATTTTATAGAGAATTTCATTTTATATAGGAATACTCTTATGTTCATCCTTCCCAGGAATACATTCAAACATTTTTTTATCTGGTAAGTTGGTCGCTATAGTAATCTGGTTTTCATTGTGGGCGAGCGGTATTTGTTTGTGACCTGCTGATCTCATTTTTCATTATTGACTTGCAGTATTAATCACTGTAGTTACAACACAGCGAGCTTCCAATTACAAAAACAAACTGCATTATTGACTTGCAGTAATAATCACTGTAGTTACAACACAGCGAGCTTCCAATTACGAAAATAAACAGCAATAGTGACGCGATAAAGAAAATATTTTAGTTGCCGGTCGTACATAATGAAAGCGAGATTGTTGTAGTGATCGTAATTTGTATTGAGACCTTTGGCGTCGTTGAAAGTCAATTTCCTGTGGCAGCTTTTGTTACGCTCGACAAGTCGAGGGATGAGCTCTCCTTTTACACTTTTGCGTCTTTATTAATTTTTTTAAAATATCTTTTCAATCATTCTCTAAGCATGAGTATTTACTATCTTCTAGCGATTTTGATCTTTTTTGAGTGGTGTTT
Organism: Metallyticus violacea; assembly: GCA_030762175.1. NCBI lineage: Eukaryota > Metazoa > Arthropoda > Insecta > Mantodea > Metallyticidae > Metallyticus > Metallyticus violacea. The sequence goes on along the minus strand of CM060838.1, from coordinate 13,868,756 downwards.
AACGCCCCTATTTTACTACTGAAGCACCACAGTCGATGGACACCTATGATACGTGAGATGAGATGATAAATTGGGAGAGGATTTTTTAAGGAAGGAAACGTTCCAGGCTAAAATTTAGGGTACCTCCCGGGCATTTGTCATTTATGAGGACTGAGGAAAACCTGGAAAAAAACCCAGTCAGGGAGGACGGTCCTGGCGGGATTCGAATTCGCTCATGAGTCCGCGCCTTAACGGCCTGGCCACCCGTGGCGGTATCTCACTGTAGGGATATACTAAGCACTGATATGGGTCATATGGTTAAGCAATCTGAAATTTTATATTCCGTACTTCTCATCTGTGTTCATTATATTAGAGCTTTGCATATCAATGCTACTAGGAAGTTATTAACTGTTAAAATCATGACGAGAGATCAGGTTGGAATGCTGGTTCATTTAGCAAGCAGAAAGCGAAATAATCGCATATGTACAATAGTTAACTGCAGAACTATTGACTGTGGTGATTTCATTGTCGGCGGCAGAAAACTTTCTGAGTTTTTGTTGCCGGAAATAACTCTTAAAACTCTTTTGTGGGCTCTGCTGCTGAGAAGCAGAGCGTTCCTCGTGCTTAAAAGGGAGAGAGCAGCAAAATTTTATGTAGTTTCTAACGATTTTTTCGCCTTTATTTTGTAGAAGGATGATGCTCTCACGAGATCATGTCGAAACACCTCTCAAAGTTCTTTTGTAGATTTAAAAAAAAAAAAAGAAAAACTTTCAACTTGAAATATGGGACATTGTTATGCAGAACATTTTTTTTGAGGAACCTTGCACTTGTCTCATAAGCTCAACATTGTTGCAGCCAGGAGCTCACAAACGTGCACAAGGAAACATTGAAGCATCTGCGTAAACATTTGTCAACATCGAGTACAAAAGAGAGACACGAAATAAACACGTTCATTGTTCGACTATATGAACGAATAGCACGTGGTATGTTAAGTCATTGTTTACACCAAGCACGCTGAAGTACCGCATTCATATTTGCAGATTTTGTTGACAGTGATGAGGCAAAACTATTTAGACGCACAAAATACTGATAGTCACTCTGTTGTGAATACGATATCGTTGCGTTATCAGCCCACTATGGAGTCCCAAAACTATGCAGAACCGCTGCGTCCTCTGCCTCCGTCTTGAGATACATTTGTTGACAGAGGCAAGTACGCTTATCACCTCCCGCCGGACACCATCAGGGGCTTCCGAATCATATCTACCTGGTGGATCTCGTTTCAGACAAATCGAACACGCGACCTCCCGGCCAACATATGCCTGTGTAAAATATCAACATATTATTATTTATTTTAGTGCGTTTCTTCGCCCTAGTTAGTGATATTACCCATTCGATTTGGTGTGCTCTGTTTTGTCCGAGATTATGTCACTTGCGGTTCTCATATTTTTCGGCACTCTTTAATTCAACTTTAATTTTGTGCTTTGTATTAACATTTACTTTTACTTTCAGGTGTGTAGATTCTTCGACATTCCAAATCCGAGCGAAGACTTTCGACCTAAAGTGAATAATCTTCCTTTGATCAAAGCAGAACGATGCAGTGAGATTAACACATGTAATAGATAGTTTTGCCAGTAACAGACAAATCGTTTGAGAGAAATTAACTACTCTTTAACATTCAATTACACACTTTATGTTACTTACAATGAAAGACACTGCAATGTTCCTTTTAAAGCCCAAGTAATATCCCTTATCACTTTGGGAGTATTTTCAAGTGTTTTAAGAATGTTTTCAGCCATCTGGCGAGTGCACGAATTGGCCCTAGGAGAGGAATGGAACAGAAGTTATAGATTTTCTAGTAAAAACTGTAACACATTTATAAGAAAAGTGCAATATTTCCAAAACTAATAGCAGCCTTCCGATGAAATTATTGTGGGCCAACACATATGTCCTTAAATTGTACACAATCTTTTCCGAAACAAAAGAACTTTTGATGCCAATATAAGATTGCCTTCAGCTCAGGCACATCAATTTACTCGGTAGGGGATGAATTCTGCAGCGGTTTTAAATAAGGAAAGAGGGGGGTTGTGTTAATGTAAGTATGTAGAGTGGAGGGAATGATTTTGGAAGGATTTAATTGGATTGTTTTATATATGGAATCTAATTAAATGTCGTTTAATTTTATCTGTGCTCTATATCTACAGAATAAGCACAACTTTTGATTCGATCCTGAATTAGAAGAATAAAATGCTTTAGTCTTGATCTTTCAGGGGAATCTCGAACTGTGCACCAGGTTACCGTAGTTTACTTTTTCCACCTCTTTATTAAACTAGAAATATCTTTCAAGCATTTCTACGCAAGCTGTATGTTGTTTTATTAGTTGATAGTATACCGCCAAGGGTGGCCGAAGTCGTTAAGGCGCGGACTTACGAGCGGGAGATCTGGGGTTCGATTCCCACCAGGACCGTCCTGCCTGACTGCGGTTTTCTCCAGGTTTTCCTCAGTCCTCATAAATGGAAAATGTCGGGAAGGTACCTTAAACATAGATCTAGAACGCTTCCTTCCTTAAAAAAAATACTCCTTTCCCAATTTATCATTTCATTTCATGTATTATCAGTGTCCACCGCCTATGGTGCCTTAGTAGTAAAAACGGGCGTTAAACACTGTTTAAAATTGTTGATAGTCCTGAATATATTTACTATTATTTTTTCTTACTCTCTCAACTTTCTCAACTTTCTTTTAATATTCATATAATGCTTTCTAAATGCTGAGATTTTCTGTTTTCAAAATAATGTATATATCTCATTACTTGAACAATCAACATTGTTGTAAAGCATTCTAACCCCTTGTATAACCGAATGTTGAAATCGCCAGTTTCTTCCTCAATAGAAGATACCGCTGGTTAAATATTATCCTTGTTTTCCCATTTAATAATAGTTGTTATACGTTATGTGCAGAGGAAATACTTTATGTAATTGCAAATGCGTTTTTTTTTTGCATTGCAAAGAAAATAAACTTAAACTTCAATGAACATGAACTTCAAACCCATGCTGTGTATACAGTGTTTTAAAATTAGCGAAATACCCTTTGACCTTTTTGGAAAATCGAGCTTGTGATTTACGGGCTTAGGGGAAAGCTTAAACAAAATATTTTATGATTACTTCAATATTGGGTTGCCAATAATTTTATTAATCATTACATAGTAACTTTGGCAAGTATTTGAAGAATTATAGGTTATGTTTTGAAGTTTCAAAGCTTTCAATTAAATATATTATTCGTAAATGTTTCAATGATATATTGCTGAAATACGTTTACACCCATTACATGTTAAAGTTGTTTACTACTCTATCATAATTTGTTGTTTTAAAATTCAAAGTTGCTTTACATGAGCTATATATTATTTTATTATTTAGTTTCTTACTGTTAGAATTTGTAAATTATAATTCTTCTCCCGTACTGCAGAGCTACGTTTCCAAGGTCATATAAAGGGGCGTTGTACCAGCATACTTCAAAAGTTAAAGACAGTCTGACATGTTGAATTCAGGTTATGAAACCATTTTATTTGACACGTGGTGCAATCAAATTACGATGATCATTCAATAAGAAATTCGACATATTTTTTCTCATTCAGAATTTGTTTTGTTTTTGTTTCAACTATAAAAGGTATTTGACTGCTGTTAATTTTTTGGCTATACAGTGCTATTTTTCAATGTAATCTTGTAAATCTATTACTTTGCGCTACCTAGATGCCAGAACCTGTATGCATTGACTGTAACAATCAGCAGGTCTGTCTCTCAATTTCGAATTGCTAAATTTCCTACCGCAGGTTGCATCTTTTAGAGACTCAAAGATATTAGAAGTTGCAAGATCGACCTAAGAGTGAGGGAGGGACACAGTTCACTAAAGTGTAGTGATGTGTTCTCGGGTGGTGAAGAACTTTGCCAACTACTGTGTGAGGGGAACAGTTTCTTCAACTTCCGCAGAATTTTCATGCATACTTTGCAGCTGTTTCGCCACGGGGAAATATATCAATTAGAATAATCTCTTTATAGTTCCAGAAGAACATGGCCACAGCTTTAACCGCTGAGAGTATGAATAAATGTTTCATCTCCCGTTAAAAGACAACAAGAATCGTTATTTATTGCCTCAAAACTAGCAAGCAACCCTGAACCTGATTCTCTGTCGTTATGACAAGCAGTTAGACATCGAGGTAAGATCAGCATAGAATTTAAAATTATTTCATAACACGAGGGTAAGTATTGTGTACACATGTTTTTTTAAGATTATTAATAGAGGTGGTTAAGAAAAATATATGTTAAGAGATTTCTGATTGGTTGTTAGAGTCGGCAATTTTCTAGACCTTTACTTTTCTATGAAGTGTTTCAAATGTGATTTCTTGAGTTCATGGACAGGGTAAATTGCACATGTCAGCATCAAAGTGAACTAAGTCGCAATGCGATTTCAGATACAGTCTTTTAGAGTCACGGGGTTTTCGTAAAACACCGCGCTTTTAAATTTTTAAGTCTATCTTACACTTTTACATCATAATATATTTTTGTTCATGACAGAAAAATAGTCATCGCCTACCTCATTTTAAAGCACAAGCAAAGTTACCTATTTTATTGAAGGAATTTTAATGCAGCTAAATGAATTCCCGACGAAAATTTTATTTCGTAAACAAAAAAAAAAAAAAAAAAAAAATACCATGTTTTATTGAACCGATCTATTAAAATGCAGTAATCAATACTAAACTCACCATCCATTAAATTTCTGATGAACAGGGGCTTCCTTTACGTGACGTTTGTATTTTGTATATGAACCTGCAAGTACACCAGTAAACAACTGCCGGCAGCTACGGTCAGCGTTCCCTTAAACTTGTAGCCGTATCTGGGCAATGCTCCCTAATGCTCAGTGAGACTATCTCGATTTTCTTCCATTGACATCTTTTTCGCCCAACAACTGGCAGTGCTTTTATCCGCAACAATGTCTCCTAAACATTTCGTAAATGCCTCTGAATACTGGTGATTGTCTCATTTACCGCCGAAAGAAATTCAAATTTTAATCTTTGTTTACAAATCACGTGCCTTATAGACTCCATTTTGAAAGCTAAGGGCATCACTGCTAACTAAAAGATTGTAAAATAGAATATTGTATTTTTCCAAGAAAAATTTAATGAATGTCGGTTGTACTTGTATTGTTTACGGTCCGCATCACTTTGCATAAGAAGTTCCCGCACTACATCTTAAGGTTAACCAAAGCGCGTCATCTCTTGAGTAAAAAAATAACAACAAAGAGTTTGTGAAGAATCCTGCAAGTCTCACAATATTCAAAGAGAGCTTCAGAGAGTGCATTTTTAATAAATCAAATATTTATGATCATAAAACTATTACAAATTAAACAATAAAATTCCTTCTACAATTCGTTTATTTGTGATTAGTTTTAAAAAGGTTTCAGACTAATTTATTTAGTGAAAAGTGTGAAAGTCCATAATCTAAGAAACTAAAGTTTAAGGTAATAAAATCCCTTGAAAAAGGTACCTACCACCGAATTGTTTCATTTTCCCAACTACATAAGATGGCATTCAGTCTCGAATTTTTAATTTCCCCCCCCCACTATTTTCTGACAGGTTTCTTCCGGGCTGTTCTGAATTTTACTCCCAGCTGAACAGCGGCACAAGTGCATATTGAATTCCGACACTGCTGAAACGGTTGTCATATCAATATTTTGGAGCACTTACTCCTTATCACCACCATTGTATCGTGGTATGTTTAATTTTTCCCTTGACACATCTATGGAGCATCAAAACATGCGTTAGGATGCCTCCTCTGATGTTTGACATTTTAAAATCAAAATAATTACATCATAATTTCACAAAACAAATCTTAGTTCTTATGTTTGAAGGTCTAAAATGATAACTCACCTCCAAACTGTATCATTTTCCTATCATATGGCATAATAATAAGCGTCCAAAAATATGTCAGAAATCATGAAGATTTCAGATTCAAATGCTGCAAAGGGTAGAAAAACAACTTTCGAATTTTTGCCATAATTTTCCATGCGTCTCCTTAATATTATTAAATATAGCAATAAATAAATGTGGAAATAATATTTCTCTCATTGAAGTATTTGGTTATATAGGAAGATACTATCACGACTTCTGCAGTACCAAAATCAATAGCTTCCTCTCAAGACAAACAGCGAAAGGCGTAAATGAGCAAGAGAAAATTGCATTGATTTAAATAGATCTGAGCAATTACTGCAACATACTGGTCTCTATTCACGGAAAAGTAATAATATTGGGAGCCCATTTCTTCTTCCTATCGTCTCATGATCTCGACCAGACGAGAACCTCTCGTAACTTCAGTTTTCGGGAAACGGAAAGCTAGTATGAGATTAGAACTGTTCTTCAGCAGTTTATTACTAACTGCTATTTCGTACTTTTACTTTAAAAGCTAATCATCTCTGCTTGTCTGCTATTCACTTTTAGTCCTTACTTAATGCGAGGCTTAAAACAAATAACACAAATATTTGTTCCGTGATTACAGCAACAGATCCGGCATTAATTGCAATAATTGTGGATCTTACTATGTCGAAAGACATTCCAATATAGGAAATATTGAAGAAAAGGCCTGTGTTAGCTTATGGTATAAATTTTCCAGAAAGAGTCAATAAACTTTTTCTGTTCTTTTGTTTTAAAAGCTTAATGGAAGACTTTACTTTATGTAATGTATTCCTCGCACTGCAATTTCGATATGCACTGGAGTTTTCCATTTCTGCAGACATACAGTTTACATATTTTGTTATACGTTCAGACTTTCTTAAAGTAGTAGTTTCCCACATTTGGCATCCTGTGTACTGATATTATTAATTTAAAAAAATACACAAAAGGTTCTCATTTCTATCACTGTTTCTTCAAGAGCAAACTGTTCATCGCGCTCCGCTCTGTTTATCAAGCAGGGCGCTACGATGAGACAAGAACAAAGAGAGACCTGTTGGCGCAACTCCCTTAACTTGTTATAAGAGTCTGTTCACCATCTGCACCCTGAATCGAAAGATACCAGTGCCGCAATGCAGAGTTGGGGATTGCCGGCGAGATCCTATTACAGGTTTCCACAGCTTTACAGAACTAGAGCCCAAGACAGAGATAGCGATCGCATTTTGTGGGATTTTCGAACGATTCGATGCCATCCCTAACTAACGGTTTCTCTCTCTCATACGCTAACCTTCCCTCATATCTCTTGAAGGGCTGGTCGGAAGTGCCTCTCAATTTCGCTACCTGTACCCTACTCTTAGCGATCAAAGATAAGGCAACTGCTAAAGAGGAAAAAGTTGAACAATTTTATTCTGACAGTGGTAATTATTCCGAATAGTTCATTTAGCGCGTATGTTCTTGTTGCACTCGCTTATTTTGTTTATCATGCCTAGTTGCTAATGATTTCGACCGCTAGATGAACTACGTACGTTTTGCTGGAGTTAAAAAAGTTTTGCCACCACTACAACGATTTACCCGCTAACATATACACAATTCGCTATCAATTTATATTTACGAAAAGGAGGCGAGTAGCGTAGGCCGTCAGGCCGTAGCTCGCTGCAGCAAACCACTGGGTTCACCGCTTCTAGAATTTACTGGATGTTAGCGTTAGGTTAGTGTGTGTGTAAATAATGAATTGCGAATTTAACTTTATCCAGTTTCCGCTAAAATTGCTCTAGAATCCCAGTTATGTTGCCCATTTAACAAAGAATAAAGATTTTAATGCCGTGTCTGAATTGCGATACCTTCTACAAATGCATATTCTTTGCCGATCAAATTTGTTACAATGAAATCTTAAGCTAAATATATAAATCACTAAATATTTGCAATGAAATATTTTAAAATTTCATTCTAGCTGGGTGAAAATTACAAAGAATACCCCGGGCCTAACAATTTTGAATTGAAGATCCGAAAATATTTGTATCCCACCCAAAGCGGGAGTCTTGCCGTGTGTCCGAGAAGGCAATGCGAGGCGAAGTCGCCACCCAGCAAGGGTAGAACCCCTGATTTCACCAAAATACGATTTGTTTGGGCCAATGACCAACCAGTTTTCATCACACCATGCTGAAGTTGTTACTTAGGGTAAGACGAAAAAGGATGTTTATAGAGAGTTGGAAATTAATAAATAAATCTTATCTACTCTCCTTTTATTTTATTTCGAAAATCATATTTTTATTTTTGGATCACAATTTAATTGCGAAAATCTTTCACAATTCACACAATTGTAGCATGCTTATTTTGTACTGCTCTATAAAAAGTCGCAGAGAAGACTCCGTTTTACTGAAATCCAATTTTCCCATAACTGCGTTGACTGCATGCTCCCACGAGAATTTGCAGTTTCACCGAAAGCGAATTGTTTGCTTTTCTTGGGCCTCAAAATAAAGGCATGTTTTTTTTATTTCATTGTTCTTGGATAAAGAACGTATTAGGTCTTGGTTACTTAATAAATATTGTTAAAACAACTAATATTAATCGAAATTTAACTCGTATATGTACATTAAAAAAGGAAATAGTTATTATGTATTTTATTTTCTTCATGTATGCTACTTTGGAAATTTATTGTACAGTTATTCTTTAGAAATTCATTAAATTGCGGATTATCATCTGTAACACATCTAGATGACAACATTCTCACCACATTATTATACAAATCAATTGCAAGTAATATTTGTCAACATTTCATCAGAATATTTCTAAGTTATTTTATTTAAAAACTAGCTGTGTATTTTTAAGAAGTACACTATAATAGAAGCAGAAACCATAAAAAATGTGTTGCTAGGTCCCTCATGAGTGTACCTTTCGGACGACCTGTTACAGAAAGTCTGTCATAAGCGCGGTATTCCCGAAAATCTCTTACAGTTCGCAGAATTCTTGTGCGAATTGTTTCTAAAACTCTCGCTACATAGCGATAGCTGAGCAACAATTGGCGAAAAAGCGCGGGTTTGTAAAGCTTAATAGACGCACTGCAATAATGTTGCAAATCAGGCAAGGACCTTCACAATGCATGAGAGAGTATCTATTAAAAGCCAAAAGTTTCCATAATCTTGTCTGCAAAGTGCACATAAAAGAAAATTCTAGCAATGAATAGGAGGCGACAACACATTTCAACTACAACGAAATTTTCAGCGATTTTTTTTTTTGCCCGGCAGTGTATTTGTGCCTTTTTGGAATTGAAGAACTTTTGGACATTAATTTGGACTCCTCCTCTTAATATTCACAAGGCTCCATGCTAGGATTTTGTTATTTTCAGCATAAATTAAAGACATTCCTGCTAAGCAATATACTGCAAACACCACAGATCTGATAGACTCAATGATGTTACTTCTAAAATTATCTTGCACTTCTAAATTAAGTCAGTTTTCCTTAATAGAAAAGTAGGGACTTAACTCAGTGCAAACAAATCTAATATTATCAAGTTATAAACCTTTAAAGGTCAATGTGGGCTAAAATTTATCTACTGTTTATTATAGTAAACAGTATTTCTATTGCTAAATATAGAATGGCATATAAATTCGCCCCTTGATTAAAATAAATAGGATTTATGCGTAAAAGTTTTGATAGCATTACCTAAGTCTATTAAAATTTTATATTTTTGACAATCTTAAATTAATATTCATAAAAATGTTATAGATGTCAAAATTTAAATACATACATCTGGATACAAATTTAAGATAGGCTACATTGTACATAATGCATGCGTTCTTTATATATGCGCCATTCGTGAACACGAGAGATACCCTCTTAATTAAAACTAGACGAGCAAAGCTCTCTGCACACACTTAACCTCTTACAATGAAAATCACTCACCGCTACTTTACTTGGCTTCCCTTTTTAAACATTTGAATATCAGTTCCGTTAAGAGGAATTTCCTTACAATAGTGACCTCTGTGCTGTTTGTCACAGAGAAATTACGAACATTTAATTTGCTTCCGAGTAAATTTAGGATTTATCGTACATAATATTTTCATTTAAAATAAACTTTTATGAACTGTGTTTAATAGTATAGTTCAATGACTGTTTTATAAATCTATACTCATAAAGATACTCTCATGGAGGTTTAATGTTTTTAATTTTAATTCGTTTAATTACACGTTGCCCACTTTGAATCCTGTATACATTTCCAAATTTTAACAGCTGTTTATTTATATTTACGTATAACTAATTTAAGTGCATGTTTCATTCAAGTTATTATATGCTCAATTACTCATATTCTTTTATAGATTAACTTTATTTCTTATTTAAAGAAATTGATTTATACATATTCTTCTTACAACGCTTATTAGATGATTACATTTAATCACACGGTATTAGATTCAGCAGGGTAGTCATAATCTGATATAGTAGCTGCATTGTATCAATATATGTATGTACTGTGAGAGCAGTTTAAAAGCCCCGATACATAGCTCAGCCGTTCGGCAGTTAGACTCCTACTTGCCACCGGTATTTTCTTGCGTAGACTGGCGGTGTTCAATTGCTTATACTTTTAATACCTAGGTCAATATATTAAATAACAGAATATGGTACTCACCCTTCTTGCAGTAGGGCTGGAAATGCTGTCCATTTTCTTTGACACACAATTCACTTCTTTGGAAATTATTACTAATAGGATTAACTTTGTTTAGAATGTTTGTTTTAAGTTCTTCCAGTGTGAGATAGTTGAACTTTTTTCCCCCCAAAGAAAATCACAAACCGTAAGAGTAAGGAACGAGGAGGACTTGAATGTAAGCTCTTTTTAAATTTTCTTCGTTAGCGTTTGCTATCTTTCATTTCCACCCCGTTCATTCATAGAACCTATATGCCTTGAAGATGAATATACGACACAATGAATATTTCACCATTACTATTTAATGAAATGTTTCTCTCGACTGCACAACACAACTTTCCGACTCTGTCGAAATCCCGCTCGCAAGTGATTGGAAGAGAAACTGATCCCGCGTATGCCGCGTGGGTAATCTTAGCGATTGAAGGGGTAGCGAGGTAGGTTCGATCGTAGGCCGATGTAAGTTGCGGGTCTTTAAACTACTCTTATTGTATTTAAGACTAATTGAATGAAAGAGGTCTTGCATTATTAATTCTCTCAGTAAAAATACAACTACTATATGCTCTTACAGTATAAAAATGCGTTATAGTTAAAAATATGCTCTGCCCATTTATATTTTGGATATTAATTCCAGATGTAAAAAAGTATTCAATGTTAAGCAAGTATATCATTGCATTTAAGAAAAATCAAATGTAAATACTGTAAATTCAAAGCAGTTGCTGAAAAGCGTCATGGGTAACCGTACCTTTAATGTACATATTTCGTATATTATGCGCTTAATGGCGGTATTTGGAAGATTGCGCCAAATTTCAATAATGTGAATATCTGATTGGACTGCGACCAACAGTCTACAAACATCTAACGATTTAACCGTTTAAGGAATCACAGTATTTTGGTGCTGAGTTCCGCTACTGTTGTTTTAAAGCTTTCGGTTCGTAAGTATGAACACAATTGAAAATGTGCCCGAGGTACTGTAAATTCTACAAAATTGACCTATTTTTATTGGACGAGAGTCCATAAATAAATCATTTGTTTACTCTGTATCAAAGATATGCTGATTTATTCGAAGAGCTCCGATACTCGTATATTCTAGGAGTTAGGAATTACATTTTATTATCTTAGAACTCCCTTTAATTAGCTTACATCTGTTTTATAAGTTTTATGATGAACTATTGCCTAAGCTTGTGTGTTTGTATAGCCCCCTTATTAAAAGCCTTGATGTCTGTTTAAGTCTAAAACACCAGGGATTACTTTTGCCTTCAATTCCTTTGTGTGTTCCTCCAACGTGCTCTCGAAATATTCAAGTATTCATCAAAGCGACGAGGCGACTTAAAAGGCAGCATCCGCTTTAAACTTGAGAAAGTGGAAAACTTGCTTCGTTATGTTAATGAATTCCCTGCTTAATATTATAATTTTTCAAGTGATTCCTCTAGCAAGCCAGTCTTTAGTACTACTCTTCGAACTCCTCCAAGTAATTTATTTCCTTTTGTTAATGTCTGTCGTTAAGGACTACATAAGAAGGGCTTTGAATACCTGAACTGCATTTAATTGGAATATAACTGAATCTAGAGGAAATAACTTTAAAAATAAAAGATAGTATCTCCAGAATTAAAACTTTCTAGTCTTTTATTGTAAGTCCGTGCAGCACTAAATAGTTAATACTAATTAACTGAATAACCATCACAATACCTCCCCCCTCTTGGTTATATCTTTGCATAAATCTAAATGTCAGTCAATATAAATGAATTTTTTTACGGTTTTAACAATTATCATACTAAACACACAGTCTCTCAAGAAAATTCAGATCATTTTATTGTATTTACAGCGCAGGAATTGTTCTTTAGGCATTCTGCGAGGAGTCTGTCTTCCTGATAAGGAAGATATTTCTATCACATGTACATAGCATGTACAAGGAAGTGATATTTCGTAAAAGTATTCTGTTGGCAATTATCATTCTTTGTAAAGCAAGAACCAGACTCGAAAAATTCGGATACGGCCGGAGTTCAAACAGCGGATATTAAGCTTTCTGTGCAGATTCTCTAACTAAATGAGCTACCGTGTCCTCCAAGCACGGAATCATGAATCTTTCTCTACTATGAGAGATTTTTTTCCTTCAGGCTACTTGTAATGCAACGAGTATTTTTGACTTCGAGTTCTAGTTTAACCATGAACTACAGACATAGGAGTGACCTATACACGGTTAGTACGGAAGAGTTATTTTTATATATAAATGGACCCTATATAGTTGAAGGCTAAACTATAAGCCTGCGTCTTGCGTCTAGGGAGGCCTCCGGAATATATATAGGCGCGGACTTGTGAGCGGGAGGTCTAGGGTTCGAATCTCGCCAGGACTGTCCTCCCTGACTGAGTTTTTTTTCCAGGTTTTCCTCAGTCCTCATAAATGGTAAATGCCGGGGAGGTACCCTAAACTTAGGCCTGGAACGTTTCCTTCCTTAAAAAAAATCCTTTTCCAAATATATATCTTAATGTGCTAATAATACATGTTAGCCTTAACTCTATAGCTGAGTTTATGTGAACTTACTACTCTATGCGGTCTTTGCAGAGAAACTTCTGTTATTAAAATAGTAAATAGTGTCTTTGGATTGAGAGCCGTTATAACTTTTGAGTATATTTCAAACTACTTCACTGCTGTAATAAATTCATATGTCTTTAATTGATTACAGATGACTTAATTGTAATGCATAATAAGTATGTATGGTCATGCGATCGGTACAAATGCAAGAAGGCAACTTTTTTTTCTCTACAGAACGACTCTTTTTTATTTCACCACCAAAACTGTATATATTTAAATAATTAAAAATAACAAAAAGTATTTAAACTTGCTGTGTCACACAACTTTCCATTTAATACATGTTTTATAATATAGTACTCCTGTCTTTGCTGGAATTAGCCCTGTTGTATTCTGTTTGAGTGAGCTAAAAATAGTGAAGAATTAAGAGTGATAATAAATGTACATTTTAGTGTTGTTAAACACTGATTAGTAAATTTCTTACCAAATGGAAAAAATCATATAAATTGTTTATTTGAAATCTATAAACAGTTGTAATAGAAATCGTTCATGATGTAGTTGTAACATTATATCAATGAACATTTATATATACCAAAAGACAGTTGTAAGATTTATATTAAGCAAACAAAGCAGTGTGTATTGTAAATATTATTATATTTAGTTGTGGATTATTATAGCTTACTTATACTTGTTTTACATCATATTTTTACGAAAATCGAATTATAAAAGAGAACATATTCATACAACAAAAATATTGTTTAAAAATAAAAGTGTGTAGTACCCAGAGAGTCTTATTTTATGAAGCGTTTTATCTATGGCTGTTAGGTTATGAAATATAATTGGTTACATATTTAAATGTTTTAAAGAGTTTGTAATGAAAAATATCAATGCACGATTCTATTGTAAAGAACAAATAAACAAAATCTAACAAACATTTGTTAACGTGTATGTCAAAAGTTTTGTTTTATTTACAAACATGTTTGTAATATCTACATCATAGATAAGGAGCATGCTATTGTCTGTAAGTCCTTAGAGGAATATCTATTTTTTTTCTCTCTTACTTCATCTTTTACACATGTTGATCTAGCCAATTAGCATCACACACTAATCCTTTTTCACATCAGCACATTAATTTAGACCCAAATTCATACACCTAACAGAATTTTGCAATGAATCTCTAGAACATCTGCTGGCGTATCTCGAAAAGAAAAACGGGCATCGCAGTGATTTATATGAAAGTCCATTCAAGTTAACTGGTCACTTCAGAACGGGCCATGTAGCAGCACCCCAAAAGTGGAAAACGAGAAATTTATGTACATGTCTAGACCCAAACTGCTGAATAGAGAACGAACTAAACAAATCACTGGCACCTTTTAATACGCGATACGCTGCGAGAGAGCGTCAGATATAGTCCCCAGAAGGTCGATCATGCAATAAATCTTTATTTAAAACATCGAAAACTGTCTTCATTTGCCAAACTGCAAAAATAAAAACTGACTGAAGATAAGGGAACTTGTTTATTCCATTTAAATTTCGGAAAAGTAAATCATTACAAGCACAAAAATAACGACTTGACAGCAGTATGAATTAACGAGAGGAAAGCTACCATGCATCATGCACAAACCATCAGAACAACGCCTATCTTGTTAAACGGCGTCCTCTGCAGCTAACCAAGCATTACTCGAAATGCTCTCTACTAAAACGTTTTCCTCTCTCTTGATAACTTAGCATTCAGCATCTTGCGTATAGTGTATGTCACATTTATAATTTCAAGTCACCCAGAAGTGACAATGCTCTGTCTAGGGTAGAGTGAGCGTTTGCAACTACTAACTTGGAGATCCTATCTTTGATTCCCTGCCAGGTCAAGCTGCCTGGGTAAGTTTTTTTTCGGAGTTTTTCCTTGCCCTCAGAAGGTGAGTGCCAGATAGCTTTAAGGCTCCAAGGACTCCGATCTCATTTGCGCCACCACTAATTCATTTCATTTAATTCCATTCCTAACTACAGACTTACATCTGTGTAATCTACAGACGTCGTGAGGAGAACAATACAGTCAAAGCGATAAAAAGCTCTGGCATTAGAGATCATATGGTTTTACAGCTACAAAATGGAACTTTTTATGCGAAATAATTTATACATGCATTTTAAATTTTGTAATTAAGTTAAAGGTGCAATTTAAGGAAGATTTAAATGTAGTTCATGCTTTTTTTGTACATTTTAGCAAATTTCTAGAAAATCAATGAATTACAGTCTGTTGTTTTTATAGATCTTCAATATCTATGCCAACAGACATATTAGTATCACCGCTTTAAACTGGATATAAAATATAATGTAATAACGTTTATTAATATCTGAAGAAAAACACTATTTCTTTGAATGTGTTGTAACAGTCTCCTAGCAATACAGAGTTTTTATTTGCATTTTATATCTTATTTTAATCTTGAATAACCGCAATCTACTATCAACATGTAGCGATACCATTTATTTATTTTTTGCTACAATTATTTGCTAAGGAAAATTGAAGAGGTCTAGAGAATCCATGGATATGTATGCACTTTCTATATATAAGAAAAATAAAAATAAAGCAACAGTATCAACAATGTAACAAATTAACAGTAATTATGATAGCAGAAAAAGGTAAAACACAAAGAAAAAGTCACACTTGAGATCGCTATATTTCGGACTCGTGGAGTTCTTCTATGGCAAGAAGACAAGTGATGTCATCGTATAACATGTAATAAACAATAAAGTCTATGAGAAAACACAGAGAAAGTAAGAAATAAAATTAAAAGAATAATAGATAAATAGTAAATAAGCCAAAAGGAAAACACAAAAGCAAATTAAACTTAATAAGCAAAGCTAAAAGCAGCAACAGAGGTGCAAACAATATATAAGATAAATAAAAATAAAGCAACACTATTAACAATGTAACAACTTAACAGTAATTATGATAGCAGAAAAAGATAAAACACAAAGAAAAAGTCACACTTGAGGTCGCTATATTTCGAACTCGTGGAGTCCTTCTATGGCAAGAAGACAAGACTTGTCTATCATAATTACTGTTAATTTATATATATATATATATATATATATATATATATAACAGTTAATAATAGTTATGTGCCACAACCAAGTAATTAAATTTTTCATTCAATAAACTAAAACATTAAATAATAATAAAACTGTTTATAATGAGCTTTTTAACTTTTTAACATTTGAAAATTTCCGCAAGGTCTCATATGTTTACACGCTTAAACCTAGCCCAGTAAACGGTGGCTGTTTTGTGGAAAAATATATTTCAAAATGTCGGAAAAGAGTTACTTTACAATAGAGTTAACAATGGTAATAAAATAATCATTATAAGCGCCACTAGATTTAGACGCCTCAAATTACATTTCTAATACCACTCTACAGTCCCAGAAGCTATTGAGGTATAGTTAATATAGTGCACTTTCTGTCTCCCCTATTTTCTATCTGTAGCCACACATGGTTTTCATGCATGCGGGGGATCTTATTAAATTACCAATAAACTGTAAAGAAAGAGGAAATAGTCGCTCTGTGCAGGTCGATTATTTTAATAATAAAAGTTGACAACGCAAAAAATATTTACAATTATAATGAAGCAACGCCTGTAATGCTTGTGATAACTGAAATATTCATAATAAGATAATTCCTGTGGTCTTATTTAAATGGTTATTGCTTAAGGTTTCGGGTTTCTTTCTACTTGAATCATACTTGTGAAAGAGATTATCACAATTTCGCAAGCTGGTATTTTTTGGCAGTGTTTATTATGTGCTTTTAAATATTTATATGGCATTATTTCTAAGAAAGTGTAACCTGGTATAGCAAGGTTTCATATTAGTCTGGCAAAAAGTGATTACAGGGTGGAAGCCGATGAAAAGGATAATTATTTCTAAGGCGTGACTTCTCTGCAGCGCTTAATAGCTTATATGCGTACAAAACATATAGTGGGTCCTAGTGGTAAAGTAGCAAGCATATTTGGCTCATAGATAGAAACCCTGCTTGGTTCGGTAGATTTTTAAGGGCGTAAAAATCCTAAGTATGACTTCCTTCGGTAGGGAAGTAAAGCTATTAGCCCCGTGTCGTATTTTTACGGCACGTAAAAGAACCTCAAGTCTTAAAGAAGGGGCCTCTGAGCAAAATTTGTCTGTTTCACGCCCTGAATGACTATACATATTAAAAAGCATCCTTAAATAAATCAAATAAAAATATATAAATATAAGTAAACGTGGGTTTTCGCAGTCGATATTAACATAGGTATCGGCGCAGCGTTTAAGTTTATCGTCAACTATCGAATTATTGATCACTTTTGGCTATCTTCGCCTTGTCAGATGCTGGAAACTTTGTTTTCTGCGAATATTCTGCGAGCCAAGAACTAAACTTTAGTGCCCTTGGTCAGCGGTAGCGCCAAGGCCGTCGGGACGGCAGGATTTTAAATGGCTTGCTGCTACTGTCTGGAACTTGTCACGCCGCCAAGTCATATTCCTCTCCTTCACACTCTCACAATATCTTCACTTAACATGCAGTTTTAATGCTTCATAAAAGCACTTACTCTATATCAGACCACTCTCTAGACTATGTCGTTCCTCATTTGCAAACTTTGCTTTCACTGAGAGGCATTTTTAAACAGCTCTGGTAACGTCCCATGTCGATTAAAAGAAGCACTCCAGCCAGTAAAGAGGTGGTGGAATTCTCGTGCAGGATATAAACCGTTACAAATCCAGGCGTTTCCAAACTGGAAGCAATACAGTGTGCTCCTAGTGATGTAAGTAAGCTAATCAAAGAATCGTATGACTTGTAAAATATTTACTTGCAGACACCTGCCACGTAATCAACTGAGCTTGAAATTTCGTTGCAAATAAATTTTTGCTAAAAGTGCATAATAGTACTTTTTTGCAATTAAATATCTTGCTTTTAAATAGCGTTCAAAATTTTTATCATAAATTTATTATTCTGGGGAAAACAATGCATATATATATATATATATATATATATATATATATATATATATTATATCACCGATGAATTCACGATTGCTTACTTTTAAATAGTTTTTAATTTTTTTCTACACTTATAGATCAAGAATATTAAATATTATATAATACTATCTCTTAGCGGATGGAACTTTGATTACTGGCTAATGTGTATGATCGCTTTGGAAAAATGTTAACTGAGATTCTGATAATTTTTCTCACCGCTACGCTGGAAGTTAAAAGTCAAAAGATAGTCAAAAAGTAGGCCGATGTCTCGGTCGCTTTGTTGTGGTCCGGCAGGCGTTAATTCCAGAGTTGCAAATGTGTTTACGGATGGTCAAGAGGAGTGAAAACAAAGTGGGTTACCTTAAAAAAATAATTTACTCTGTCAAACACAGAACATTACTTGGATGACATGTCATAATATTGATTAATTGAATTCAAGCACAGTAATCATTCATAAAACTTACCCATTGTATTTCTCAAAACGCCTGTACATCGAGTGACAGTACGTGAATGCTTAAATTGAGACTCAGTCTGCTTTTTACCTCCTCCTCCAATTACATTGGCTTACATTTGACTGGCTAGGAACACACGTCACATCGCAATGTAGGTATGATGTTGGTGCATATCGATGCTTGAAGCTGCAAATTGAGGTGTCTGAGACAATTAATTTCCATTGTCAAAATATAGAATGTCAAGTACCCATATTATTTCTAAATTCTTTGACATATATATATATATTAGTCTTATTTTCACAATATTTTTATTCAATGTACGAGGCAAGATTTAAGTGTTCAACTTGAATTCTAAAATAACTTAAAGATAAATAACTAGAAAACAATAAAAATTATTCTAAAACGAAAAAAGCACCTATCTGATTAACTTCTGTCTTATATTACACGGTAAACTTTTATATAAAAAAAAAAAAAAAAAACTAAAGAAAAAGCTTATATATATATATATATATATATATATATATAGAATTGACGACATTGCTAATTTTATATTCTAATAAGCTTTCTGAAAGGGAAGAAGAAATATGACTCCTAATTAAAAGCTGTTATACCCTATATAAGAATTTGCGTTGTTTTCTGGGGATGGGTTATTTGCTAACTTAATTGCCAGATATGCTCGTGTGGATTGCCAGAGTGGATGGAACACTCTTGCTATGTTTTGTCTGCTCGAAACTATATATTTCTGTTGACATCGTGCATATTTAAAATACTTCTTCAGATGTTAAATGTACACTATTGGTCCAGAAAATTCAAAATAAGAACAGTATTAATGAAATACATAAGTCCTAGGATATGTATATATTGCTAAAGTGTGCATTAACCTTGAATTTGCTGGAAAAATCTACAATTTTAGATAGGAATGGTTAAAGTTCTGGGGACTCCATCCTGGGCTCAAACCCCACAATGCTTTGTTTGAACCATTTTAAGATAGTTAAATTGGCATGATTAAGTACTAAAAAATTAAATTGTTGATGGTATGAATTTTATTTTATTTTAAAACTATTTTTATGGTTCTTTGGATTATTTCATATATATATATATATATATATATATATATATATATATATATATAATGTTATTTACAGGCACAAAACAATATGGCAATTTAAATTAAGTTTACTGGTACTCCCTTAAAACAGCCAGGTATTTCCTTTAAACTGTATATATTCTTTCCTAAGTTCCTATACATCTTGCCTCAGAATAAAAACTTCATTAATCAGCATAAACTTATATTTATAAGCTACAGTTACATGTTGCCTTATTTTCTAGAGAAAAATCGTCTGTAACTGATCATGGCATAGTTTGGAGCTGCAGCTTCTGCAGGAATATTACCCCTCCTACTTATCCTTTATGTATTTATGACTATGTAAAAAAAAAAAAAAAAAGAGTACAATCATTTGATTTTTTGGTTTACGCAATGCATGACTGAAGTATCTTTATCGTCTATTGTCTATGGGCACGAGTGGCTCTAAACCCTTGCAGTGTTTGTTTATGTAGCTTTCAGTGGTTGCATCAGCTGCTCTTTGCCCATGGCTACTGCACCTGTTCATTCAGAAGCGATTCCCCTTGCTCTTGTGTTCCCGTTGTTAGGGTGAGGATGATATTGCTTCTTGTCTAGCCCGCAGCCACCCCACCTGTTCTCTGCTGCGGACAAAAACCATGCATCGCATGTTTATGGCTTCACTTTATTGTTAACAGTAAGCAGTGGCGGATTAACATTTGACATACTCGGATATTTCCACATCTTCGCCCGCAATGAACAGAAGTGACTGCTTAATCATGTGCCGTGATTGGATTAGTGATGTAATAATCGGATATTTGGTGTTTTTAGTTGTGTTTAACGCCCGTTATTATTGCTGAGGCACCACAGGCGATGAACACTGATAAAATATATTGGGAAAGGATTTTATTTAAGGAAGGAAACGTTCCAGGCCAAAGCTTAGGGTACCTCCCCGACATTTGCCATTTATGAGGACGAGGAAAACCTGGAAAAACCTCTGCCCGGGAGGACGTTTCAGGTGAGAATCGAACCCCAGACCTCCCGTTCACGAGTCTGCGCCTTAACGGCCTCGGCCACCCGCGACGACAGGATATTTAGTGTGATTTAAAAATACATTACAAACAGACAAACAAATAGATACATAGTCAGATTGGCAAACAGATAAATACGTGAATAAGTAACGATTTGCTATTATGGAGAACAAATTCAGTCTTGCAGTATACTTTAGTTTTAGATATAGTACTCTTGAAATTCAACGCACTTGCTGTAACATTTCTCAAGGTTTATAGATCTCTCGTGGGAGTGGGTTTCTTCGATCACCTCAAAATACTGGTTTACTTCCTTACGACCTCTTCATTTGACTTGAATTGGTGCCCAGTCGAGAAAGGTCTGAGAAACAGATGGTAGTTCAAAGAGCGATATCAGGGGTATAGGGTGGATGTGGAAGCATTTCAAATCGTAGTTAGGTCAATTGGTCCTGAGCGACGCGACGCCGGCGCATTGAAACCATGCAATCGATGTCTTCAGACTCTCCAAAAGTGATACCTAATATTCTCCAGTAATGATATTTCCTCTTCTCCAAGTAGTCAATCAAGAGATTTCCGTTCACGTCCCCCAAAACGGAAGCGGTTCACCGTTTACACCGCTGTTTCGTTTCCGGTGTATAGTAAAAATTTGGTAGAGTCCTTCTTAAACTTCTCTCCAAACAGTTTGCCATTTCGCTTTTGCTCCGGAGTGAACAGATGCGGCACCTGTCTTGCGTAAAGTTTTTTCACGTGCAAAATAATACGACCCCGTTCAGTTGAGATGCCCATGGCCACTACCATCTCGCGCACTTTCACTCTTCTTTTAGCCAAAACAAAATCGCGGATTTTATGGATGACTTCTGGCCTCACAGCTGATTTTGAAGCTCCAGACGTGGTAGGTCTTCGATGTTTGGTTGAGTTCATTTATCTGAAGTCGAATGGTTTTATAAGAAAGGCGTACATCACTCAAATATAGGCAAAATCCTATTATAAATTTCCTTTGCTACTTTCCCTTAAAGAAAACAGAAGTGAAACACACCACAAAGAAGACATCCAGTCTTCTCCGTCTTTTACTGTCACTCGAAACGCTTGTGTTTAAACTATTGCGAAACACGGAATAAACATGGGAATGATTGTTGACCACGAATATTTATAAATAGAAAGAAAACTTTATGAACGCATATACAGATGTTACTATTGCCTTCTGCTAGTATGCGAACCAATTAAAAACAAGTATATAGCATAGGCTCATATTAAATGAGAAAATACATCTCACTGGACAACTTGCAGGGGGATCAACTAAAAGTTTCTGTTAAAGCACTCAGTATAAACATTACTGCTTATCTTCCCCAAGGATTTGGAGACTATCTGAAGAATTTACTTGCAGTTATTCAAACTATTTTGAGTTTTATTATTTCGTATTGAAAAGAGAATTTCATAAACTCAGCATGTATAAGTATTTCAATCCGAAAAGAATTAGATCTTATAATTTTCCCATACCTGATATCAATTTAATGACGTGTTTAAAAAATATAATGTCCAGTAAGTTCTGGTTTATTATGCTCATCGAATTTTCTGCCTAGCATTAATCCATTTATATACTGCTTGACAGCCCGAACTTTAATTTTGGGATTAGTTTGAAGGATTTTTGAGTATTCTACAAGCGCAGAGCTCATGCATATTCCAAACAGTCTGCCGATGTTTGCTAACATTAATTTTAGCGTAGGACATAACTGTAGATACATGTACTTGTAATATTGTTTTCCCTTTGGGGCAAATATAATGGTAAACCTTTATGATTATAGTTTGGCTACAAGCAGCAATTGATAATTTACTGAACTGCTTGTCGGTTTTATTTTTAAACATCTCTTTCAATATTAATTTATGATGTGCGTCTGGCGTTCTCAAATGCTCTCTGGTTTTAAGCACTGAAGGCTATTTTGAGAGAAATGTAAGAAGTACAAATTTCACCACTTAATTGTACAAACACCAGCCACTGCATTGATATATGCTGCTACTTCTGAGGCCGTAAATAATCTGCAGCAATCTTTTCAGTTCTTATTGATTATCGTAATTCAAAATTTTTATAATGAAATACATATCCTTAGGAATTCAAAAACCTACACATTATATGGTCTCTTCTCATATAAATCTTATTCTTATTATCTCACCGAGGACTTAAAATAACTTATATATACGTAATCTTTGAATAACGTGATTTACATTTTTTTTTTGACTAGATATTCTTGCTGATCTCAACAAGATGCCTATTTTGATGGCGCGTGACGATCGGTGCATTCACGATTATACGCTCCTCACTCTGGTTATGGTATATGTGTAAACTCTTGGCAAGTCCAAAGTGTTTTAAACTGCAACCAAGGCTGGGTTATTTTATTGGAAGGCAGAAAGGAAGTTTTGGAAATCAGGAGCTAGTTTCCAAGATTCAAACAAGAATTAACGATAGTAAAGCTCAGAAGGGAATATTAATTAACTTTATTTAAGGCTCTTTTAACATTTACTTGTCCGGCTTTGTTGTACTGCGAAACTTCCTTCGTATTTCTTAAAATATCGCATTTTATAATGACGGTAGACATATAGAATTACATTTATTATTTATTCCCCGTTTCCATGAAAGTAGTGAAACGTCAGGTGTTAATTAAGGGTTGCTCTATACACAGCCTGTCAGCTCATTGGTACGTTTCTGTCACCTTGCAGGGACTACCAACTTCCATGGTCTATTAAGGAACGTTTTCATACCATTCCACGGATTAATGTCAATTAGATGCAAACCAAGATAGGAGATTAGGTGATATTGATATATGGAGTGAAACTTGTGTATTTATCCGTGGCAAGCGGGGAGCCTATAACTGCTAATCTAATGGGAGGGGGGATTATTTATGAGTTTTATGTTTTTACTTTTTGATATCTCACACCAATCTTAGATTAAGTGCCAGGAAATCCGTCACTGAGTCTAGCAGAAGTTCCTAATCTTCAGGGCGCATGTTTACAACTACGGCTACTGTCTACAAATTCTATCATGCAAACTTACGAATATAACGACTCTTCTGCTTAGCAACCTGTTCAATCAGTTTTGCTAAATTGAGATTATATGGAAACTAGATTTAGTTTACACCTAGTTGGTCATTTTTCGTCAACATGGTGGTCAATAATTAAAATATAGGAATAAGTGTCACTGTAGAGAAAATTGGCACGAAAATAAAATATTTTATAGAATGGTTCCAGATAAATTAAGAGTTTTAGATGTCCACCTGCTCAGGACATTATATATATGCTTTGATATCTGTAAAGTAGCTATAGGTAAATATCGTGTTTTAAAAAGGAAGTTAATTTGACAGTCTTCGTGATCTAGTGGTATCGTCTGGGTAATGCGATTTTCCTTACCTTGAGATTTTTTTTTGGGGGGGGGGTTTATTTATGGACGCTCTTTAGCATCTCAGGTCATCAGCGTCCCATTCAATTCAGGGCGTGAAACGGCCGACAAATTTAGAGGCATTTTTTTTCAGGCTTGAGGTTCTTTTACGTGCCGTAAATGTACGACACGGGACCCACAGCTTTACTTCCCTTCCGAAGGAAGGCATACTTAGAATTTTTACGCCCGAAAAAATCCATCGCTCCTGGCCGGGTTTGAACCCGCGGTTTTGGGGACAGAAGCCTAGTATGGTTACCACTACACCACCAGGACCCCTGAGAAGGTGAATGCTAGTAACTTTAAGGCGCCAAGGACTCCGAGTTCATTTGCGCCATCATTAATTCATTTCATTTATTCATCCTACAGACTTAAACTACAGCATTCAGTCCACAATCTACAGACGTCGCGAAAAGACCAATGCAGTCAAAGCGGCAATGAACAAAGTATTAAAAAAAATAATTTCCAACCTGTAGTTGTAATAAGCTTAAATGTGTTTGTGACCTTTTTCAAACAACGTCTTCCACATTTCCTCCTTTTAACTTTAAATCAGGATTAAAATGAGGCATTTTCTATGCTTGTTTTTACTTAAAGTAATATTTAATTGTTATTTCTTCACAAAAAATACATATGAAACAGAATGGAACTAGACATTTCAAAGATTTTATGCTTATTTCTCTACAATATGAACAATTCAAGTTGATTTGTACTTTTACGGCCAGGTGATTATACTTTTTCGAAGCGATATTTTTACCAAGATTGCTAAACACGGATTCGCTAATGGGAGATTTGCGATTCTTCCCCAGCATTCCCACCAGGACCGTCGTCCCAAACTGAGTTTTTTTCTACGTTTTCTTTAGTCGTCATATGCCAAACGTCGGGGAGGTACCCTAAACTTAGTCCTGGAATGCTTCCTTCCTCCCCCCCCCCCCCCTAAATGCTTCCTTTCTCAACTTATCACTTCATCTAATGCGTCACCAGTGACCACCGCCTGTGATGCCTCAGTAGGGAAAACAGACGTTATATGATCATTAAGGGATTTGCGGATTACAAAATGTTAAAAAAAATGCAATACAAAGGGAAACATGTAAACATTTATTATCTCATGCAGCGGCTAAACTCAAACACGGACCTTCCAGCACCATCCAAGCTGATTTAGATACAACCTACCATTCCATCCTAGTGATACCCAGATTATCATTATTATTATAGTGGTGATAACACCAGATTAATATATAGATAGATTCATAAAAGAGCATGGAAAAAAGTAGTAAATCCAGAGAATGCTGAATGCAAGAGTTTCTTCAGCAAGGAGGGGAGGGGGTGACTCAACAATGTCCTGTAGGATTTAAAGATTATGAAGGTGACAAGATGGAGCGGGAAAGCAATAGATACAGCGGAATGGAGGAGACAAAGGCCATGCCAATGATTATGAATACACCAGATTGTTTATAATTGAACTTATCATTACCTGCTGGAAATAAAGCAAGAAAAATGCATAATGTATGTGTCAGAATTGAAAAGTGCCCATGGCAACTGTACACAAACGCTATTCAATAAACACACAGCTCATAATTACTCCATTAAAACATTGAAAAAGCAACGTTGTTAACAGTCATCGCTGAGGGGTATTAACTGTGATAAATACAGCGTAATAATATTTTCATGTACGCGGGAAATGAAAACTTGTTTAGAAACATCCATTGTAGCTTTAGAAAATTCACATGATTTCATAAAATCAGTTCTCTCGCCATGATAAAATATACATTTAATACAAACTATTTCTATTTTATGAGGTAGGAGGAATTTCTATGATGTCTGAAAAATACACCAGATTCCTTAGTTGGAACTAAGAATATTAGATTTTAAATGTATGAAGTATTTAATTTATTTAGCATCTGTTTTATTGATTTAGCACAGGTTATATATAAAACATTATTTTTGAAATTAAAATGGAAATTCAGAAAAAAAGAAATATACAAAAAATTGTCAAGTGTTGGCACTTTTTTCTCCATAACTTATGCGTTTATAAAAACAAATTCTTTTACCATAAAATGTCTGCAAATGAACGTTAATTCTAGCTAATGTAGCTGACCTCTCCTGTTCTTCAAATCCTTAACTTCATGATCAAGCATGACTTTTGTGTGAACAGAATTGCATATGGACAACTAAGTAACTTACCCCATATCTTTTAAGTCATAAAATTTCCATTTAAAAACATAAATAAAATAAAGTAATAATGGTCTTTTTGGCCTCTTTGTTTTTCTATAATATAGGAATTTCCATGCATTAACTCAACATAAAGGACACAATATGGAAACAATTGTATTTTTAGCTAAAGGGAAAATTATTTGTTTTAGCCGTTAGTTATCACTGATCCTAAATTAGATTTATCCTCCACTCTTGTACACTTCTTGTTTTGCGAAGCATGGCATGCTATATAGAAATTGCAATGTTCTTACAGACTCTTTAGCCCAACTTAATGATGCACTTTATTCCATGCTGACAAGCAATAAACATAAATTTAGAATGGCAACGGTTTTCTTCCCTTATGATTCTTCTCAACGACAGCCGGGTGCCAGAAACAAAATGAATAACTTCTATAAACTGGAGTTAAATTATGTAAAACATCAGAAACGGATATATAACAATGTCTGTTTGAACCGTATAACGATATTTCTTATGCAAAGGTATATTTTATGTGAACATGTTGGCATTAGCGAGAAAATACATGTCATCCTCTTCATACGCTCTCTTGATTTATGTATACCACATTAACAGCATCATATCGCTGTTATTAAGCGGCTCAGTTTGAAGAAAGCACATAGGAGGTTTAAAAAATAAAGAGTGTTAACTTGAAGCTGTTTTTAATATTATGATGTTGTTGATGGATGTCTATCCGGGGGTACCAGGGTCTTTCAAGGGCCCGAAGTCGCCTTAGTGGTCACGGGAGGAGAGAGATGAAAGGGAAGGGTTCAAATCACACGACAATTTGTTTCATTAAACGCCTAGAAGTTTTTATTCACAATATACTTTGTTGTCGGCCACCTGGTTCGTTGCCTCTATGATTTTTTTGATACGAGCTATATACGTGCTTGAAATTGCATCTGTGTGCCTCTTGTCTACACTTTCCTATTGTATCTGGGACTTGCGTCCTGGTAACTACTGTACTTTACTGACTGGATATGCCTTCTGGAAATACCTTTACTGTCCTGTTATCTACTGTTCGGTACTGGCCATGAAGATGCCTGGGATTGCATCGTCTTCTACTTATATACTAAATTCAAAGTGTCCCCACGTGGTCATGAAAGCTCACGGGGTCCACATACTAGCGCTCATACTATTTTATTAATTTTCTATACTTATCTTAAAAATTCTAGCACAATAAATGAAAAAAGTTTGCATCATCCTATTGTCATACCTTTATTTTAGATGTGTACATCAATCGTTTATGCAAGTAAAGAACTATGCTGTATACAACAGTTCTGAGTTCATGTTCTGAAATATTTGCCACAGTGCTTTCGATGGATTCCAACTCATCAGTTATCGCAGATTTGCTCAGGAGCACACTTTCCCTCAGATAGCCCCACAACCAAAAATCTGTTGGATAACTCAAATTGCATCAGCAAACTCTTAAACCATTTTGAGTACGTTACCGCCTAAAGACTGGTGAAAAACTGCATGCACATTCGGAATAACATCGAATAAATCTCATTTCTTTCCAAAAATAGAAATTAATGCAGCACACACTTAAGTCGAAATTCTGGAATTCAACTACAACAGCCAGAAATAAAATTGTCATGTAGGTGCAAATAGTTTAATTTCTTCGGTAATAAGACAGTGCCAGGAAAATGAACAAAACAAGGACAATTAAATTTTCTTTTACTTTAGGCTACTTTTTAGTTCAAATTATGATATATACTATGCAATTAGGGATCATTACATGCTGGTACGAAAAATTCATAAATCCTCTTTTCACTTATAGCCTACTTAGCTTTTTAATATTTTATATCGTTTCTCTCGTTCATGTTTACGTAACAACTAATTTTCACGATCCGTATTAATTCTGGACGCAGTTTATAAAGATCTATTCACAATAGAATGCGTGTGAAGAATATGCATCTCAATACACTCAAAACTGCACGTAATTAGCACATACTTTTTATTCTTTTAGATAATTATCTTTGTAATTTTGAATTAATTGATCTACTTAATAGCCATTTAAATATTAAAGTTCACACAGATCTTTATAAAATTCATACGAGCACATTTCCAGTTCATTAGAAAACCAACAACTTCTTTGCAATTTCACATCTGTTGCAGATACAACAGTAGCAAAATTGTTGCGCTCACAGTAGGCACTTTAAGCAATGGAACGAAACTCTTTTCCTTAGCGTTGTCGCTGTCGCCCAAAGATGACGACAGAGCCTAGGAATGTGGCACATTTGTTTATACGGGAGAGGAGAGTATACAAACAAAAAATTTGGAAAGTCATTGTGTTCACATCAGGTTCTCTAATCCAAACTAGGAGTCAGCAAAGTGGTTCGGGCCACACTTTTGTTTTTTCTGTCGCCCTGCATCTGTGTGCACGCGTGTGTGGTCAGCTGTGAATATATGTATGTATATATTTCCTCACGGCGCGGCGGTTTATCTGCGCGGCATCTCTTCCTCTCTCTGTGCGAGGAGAATATCCTTCTTTGGCAGAAGCTTCTGATCCCGGTGTTGATGTATCAACAATGTGTGGGTAGGAGCCACGCAATAATAAATCGAAGTGTGAGAGCGGTAAAAATAAAAATGCACGACTTTTTAAGTAACTCAACAGATTATTTTGGCACGTTAACATGTTGCAGGACTGATCAGCTGTAGAAATTTATTTTAAATTTACTTTTCTGCGGCATTTGGTCAATTTTATTAATACATGTTGACATATTGTCATAACCTGTCACTATTTTCGTACATTTATCAGAAATTTACATAGAATATATTGATTTAATTTATTATTATATTTTATAACAAAGAATTACTTGTTCAAGAATGTTAAAATATCATTTTTTCAAAATTAATTGTTAGAAGATTATTAAATTATTGTTTTCTTATATTTTTAATTGAGCCAAAAACAAAATCAAGCCCTCATGGCTGTTAGTCTTTTCTTAATGAGGCACCGTAAATTTTATGCCAAATTGAGATTATTAACTTTATAAAGCAACCTTGTGAACACATGGAAAATTTCTCATTTTGCTGGAATTTTTGTGTAGAAAGTTTGAAAATGTCAAAATAAAAGAAAAAAATTATAGAAACTTTAGATATTTTCGGTTTAATGTTTTATTAAAATATTTGAAATTTTGCAACATCGCTTTCTAATAATTTACGACATCTTTACTTTATAGAAATAATAGGTTGAAGCATGTGCAAGTAGCATTATAGTAGCAAAATAATAGATGAGGAAGTAACCAAATATACTGGATACATTTTATGATTGATTGGTTAGCATAAAAACCTTGAAGAAATAGGTCTCTCTTTATGTTCCTTATGACATTGAAATTTAATTCCTACATCATACAGCAATCTAATTTTGCATTTTTATATGAAATCAAACTGTAATAATAAATTGAAAATTTAAAGTTTTTTCTGAAAGAAAAAAAAATGGAAAAATAGCATTATATTTATGGGAATTTTAATGTATATTTATAGAGAATAATATTACAGAGATTATATTTCGGTCTTTACTGAAGTACTGAAACTGGAAATATTTACTTTTAAATTAATAATAAGAAATGTTTAGAAATATTTAACATTTAACTATTAATTCAAAATTTTTACGTACATTATTAAGTCTTCATGACTTACAAATTAAGTTCTTTTTTGTGTTCTGTAATTTGCACTGCACTGTAACTTATTTCCAAGTGTATTCTTTTAGCGATAACCGCTTCTGATCAGGCACTGCGAGACAATTGCCTTCTCCCCTCTCTTGAACACGAGGTTTTCTTAGTAACGTAATGCATTCTTGCTGATGGATTTTAAAGGTAAAGAGGAGATAGAAATAGCTTTCGATAAGGTTTAAAATTGCCCTTTGCAATTTAGGAGAGTAGAAAGGCATCTCTCAGGCGCACAAGAGGTTTATTACGCGAGGGTGAGTGGAAGTCACGTTCATTGGTTCCATAATCCTGAATACAGTGACACCCTCCGCAACATCAGCAGCTTTACGAGTGTACATGAAAATTACATTTACGGACGATGGGCAATAGCGACCATGTCCATGTTGCTTATTATTGTGGCTTGTAACCAGACGACGCAGGCAGGCGTGATGTTATTATCTCGTAAATTCTCTCGAGGAATATCAGATTCATCTTGAAGTTGATGGTTTTTATTCGTATCCTTATCCATAATAAGTATGCTTTGTGCAACTTTGTAAATAAAAGCTGTTTCAGTAGTACATTAGCATCTTAACAGGAATAGCGGTTGTTGATAGGTTGTAGATGCAACGTCGTGAGAATCACTGGCCTATGTTTCTAACTAGAGCAACGTTTCGGCAAGTTTGTAGTTGTGGTTGGGGATAATTTAAATATTTTAATATATAATTTTGTAAATAAAATAAAAAAAGCATATGTAGATTGTAAAACTGAGCAAATAAACTGGCTGCTATACATCGCTACTACTTTTTTAAGTGTACATAGATGAAATTGTAAGACAATGTATGCAATATCCAATTTTACTCTAGTAATTCTAATATAGGAAGCTTTTTTCTGACACGTGTTTGCTGACGATCATTTTGTTTTTAACTTCAGGAATAATTCACATATGAAGTCAATAAAATAGCACGAAATACAACATTATACTATCCCCAAATAAAAGTAAACGTATGTATTTAAAGGGAAATAAAGTAAGAGATAGAAAAATAAGATAACAGAAGAAATAAAGGAGTTTTAAAATTTTAGACATATCACATGTGATGCAAAAACAGAAGATCAAACAGAATTTGAAACTGTTTAATTATATAAATAACATTAAAAGAAAGTATCTACAAAATAAAGCAAGAAAAAGTACTCTATTAATGGTTTTTAAAGTAATTTGGGCGCCGAAGTTGATAATGACAGAAAAAAAAGTAAATAAAATGAAATTGCTAACAGCAATTGCAGGGTATAAGAAATCTGATCGTAAAGGAAATGAAGAAATAAAGAGAGGAACATACGTACACAAGATTAAGCCATGTAGACTACCGCAGTATTTTATAAATAACTACGAGAAACCAGAAATACAGGACGACCCATAAAACGACAACATGAATAAGACAAGTAGATTGCTATAGACAGCAATGACTAAAACGATCAAAGACTAATTTTAAACTATGATTAAAAAAAAGGTTTTCTGTCGAATCTAATGAACACCTTAGGGGAAAGTTCAACAGATTATTGCTATGAATTTAATTTTATTGGATTACTTTTATATAGAGCTAGAGGTTTATGCTTTATTCCAGCAACATTTACCAGTTTGTGTTGAAGCTACAAGCGAACATTACTCTCAGCTATCTGTATCATTTAACACTTTAATTTCTCCTGTGTACCTACCTCTATGGAAGTTTCACCTCATTATCTAGTGGTAAACTTTCCTTGACAAGTTTATTAATAGAGTCACTTTTTCAATGAGCGAGTTGTTGTTGTTATTATTATTATTATTATTATTATTATTATTATTATTATTATTATTATTATTATTATTATTATTAGCTAGCGACTCCCAAATTATTCAATTTGTCCATCTGTTACATTTTGACTCCGTACCCTCCACTGCACTCCAAGATGATCTTCACAGGCAAATACAAATCTTTAAAAAAAATACGTTACTTCCAAATGACTGTCCATGTTAAACCTAATCGACAATCTGCTTTAATGATAAGTATATAGTCTTTCGTAACTGTGTGAAAATATACCTAATTAGTAAGGTCATAATAAATCATTTCGCTGGAATTTTAGTTATATTTTAAAGCATATGCTTTTTTTTTATTTCATTATTTTTATTTTAGATGTATTGTAATTTTTAGTTGGTACTCGTACATTATTTTCGTAATTTAATGAACATTTAAATGATACATTTTGCTATGGCTAAAACAATTCTTTACAAACAACGAAAAATCAAGTAAAATATATTAAAATCCCTTCTACTATATGCTTCCCTACCCACAAAGTAGGAGTACTTTTTTTTTATCAACAAAACGACGAAATCTCATTTTTTATTTCCTATCGATGCTTACAAAATGTTTAATGACTGTTACATTGTTAGTAGGGAATCATTAAATTTTGGTAGGGACCGATAGGTAAATAAAAATGCGATTACATTGTCTTGTTGAGCAGCTTAGTTAATCTCGAACATCTTTTAGGCCGTACTATAGGATGTGCGGGTTCTTTAAGACGGGTTACAAATGAAACACGCCCACTATGGCTGCCAAAGCAGTTTTTCTTCATCAACTCCGCGATTCGTTAACGGGCCATTGCCGGATGTCGGAAAGCGAGGCAAGGTTTTATTTAATGCAGTTTTACATCATGCGGTTTAGGCCCCCGAGGGCGAATCCACTTTCCATTTCTTCAAGCCCCACAGGGATTCCTTGTATGCAGTCTTTTTTATTTTTTCCTTTTTTCCAGCTGTTGTGAGACTTTTTGCTATGTTTTTATGCCTCCTGCAGTGTATCATCAACGTCAGTTTAAGGGGATATCTTGGTTAAAGGCCTGACTGGTATTGATGCTTTGGCTAAGATTATGCTTTTTACTAAATGTTACTTGAGTTTCAATAAGTGAAGTATTACAATTATTCGAATAAAATAATTGACAGTTATACTCTTAAATAATTATGAGCTTTATCACTTTATAATTTTTATTGTTTAGAAAAATAAACAATAAAACATCACATCGCGCTACAACGCGAATATCCTGCAAAGTTCCCATCGGATGGTTGTTGACCACCCTTTGTGGAGTTTGTCTTTCGCTTTGAGATCTTTGGGTTACTGAAAGAGGTTTTAAAGCAGCACCTTTCACTTCCGGTTAAGATGCGGATTTCTGCATATAAAATTATTACGTGGAGTGTATGGGTGTATGAGTTCCGTGATCATGCTGTGATTCTGTGAGCAGAATACACTGCTCTAGTGCCTATAATAGTTTATTTTTCTTCCTCTCCAACACAGTTTAGGTCACTTCAGCCTGTTCCATTCCCAACCCTGTTCAGTACATCCTTTCCTGGGTCTTCCTGGTTTCAGGTCGATAATTATTCAAGGCTGTTTTCCGCCATTCAAATCGAGTGTTATTGCCTTCTGTTGATTTTATTATTATTATTGTTATTATTATTATTATTATTATTATTATTATTAAGGAACGAATTTTGGATATCAAAACAGTCTGCGGCTATAGGTTTAAGGAACTCTGGCTGTAGGATGCCGTCAGTTTATTCTGCTAGTAGTGCATCTGTAGGTTCGTATGGAAAATGAAAGACATGTGAAGAGAGCTCTGACTTGATGTAAACAACATGATGTGTATAGCACAGTTTTCGTTACCCGCAGGGCTGAAAGCACTTTGCTGCTGCTGGTGTTAAGTGCCCTTGTGTTGCTAAATGCCCTAGCGGCTAGCCTGAAGCAAGCGAAAACGAGAGAGTCGAAGGCACAGCTACTAGCTATACAAGAACGCTTCCAAATCAACGGCGCAATAACGCAGGCCGTTAGAGGGTCATGCTGCACTTGTGAGGATAGGACAGTGGCTTCGAAAACTACCATCTCATGTTTGTATGTATTTTTTCTGCCGGAATTAAAGGAGATTTACCACAATTACAATGGTTTACTCACTAAATAAGTTGGAATTCCAACAAGAGCGGTTTGGCAACAATTACATTGTTTTATATGCTAAAACATTAAGTCCATCGGTTGTGAGGATTTGTCCAAGGTTAGCCGACAGATTAGGTCAGTGTGTGTGTGTGTGTATGAATTAGTTGCGAATTGGAATAAGAACACATGTCCCGCCGTTACAATATTTCACCCACCTAATAATGCCCTCATTACAGTGAATTTACCTTCGCTATCTATTTGTATTTACAAAGTACGCGTGAATAACTTCCGCTCTCGTCGCTTGCTTCTGGCTAGCCGCTTGGATATTTAGCAGCACAATGCCACTTAGCACCAGCAGTAGCAGCTGTCAAGTGCTTTCAGCCCTGCGTGTAACGTCAAGTTTTAACACGCGAGGTACTACTTTCGGTGTCCAAATTTCCAACCTTAGTCATTATGGTGTTCAATTCCTCTATATTTGGTGAAGTTTTGTGTACTATCTGGCTTAGAATACTCTGCTATTATTTTAAAGAACTACATTTCTGTTACTTGTATTTCAGCTGTATGTTAATAATCACTGTATTACATGTTTCGGAACTGTAGGAAATAGTGGGTACAGTCATCATTCCATATAACTTTATTATTTAGAATTTCTAGCCTTATTTGTTTTTTTAATGTTTCTGCTATTTGAATAAACTTCTTTTTTTTAATATCTGTATGATTACCAACTGTTATTTCGTACTCAATGAAGTTAATTTTTGATACTTTTTCTGAACCGTTTCAGACCGAATTCCACTTGCGCCTCTAAAACCTACAGATTTCTACAGAGTACATTTCTGTCAATAAGTTAATTTTTTGCTATTTTTTTACTTTCTCATTTTACTAATATAATTTAATCGTCTACGAAAAACATCAATACTATTAAAGTAATTTCTCTTGTTTCTTGTTTCCATGATCTTATCACGTCGTCTGTATATAAATTTGTAAGTGCGAGTGACACTGGGCAGCCTTTTCTTATGACTCTTGTAATCTCAATTGGTTAAGCATTTGTTTATCTTGATTTTTTTATTTTACTATATTAGAATTTAATAAAATTTGGTATTCATATGTTTCTAAACGCTCTTATGTGTTTATTTCAGAAAGCTTATCGAAGGCCATTTTGTAGCCCATAAATTGTAGATGTGTTTCAGATTTGAGTTCCTTACGTTTTTCTATTATTTGTTTGAGGGAGAAGATATTATCCAGATACATATTCGTCCTTTAGTATAACCAGGCTGCTCTTATATTAATAATGGTTCTATTATTTTTGTTAGTCCCTTAAAAATCTTTGCATTGATATTTTTATAAGATAAACAAAGTAAAAGTCTTTATACAGAGAGTTCAAATCACGCTTGATCCGAGAAAGCGGGTGGGAGGAAGCTGGTAGAGCGTGAAGTAAACAGCGGCATTCTAGGTGCGCATTTTCCTTCATTTATTTCTACAGTTTGAAGTGTTAGAAGACGTGTTTGCCCTGGTACTTATTTCTAATTACGTTTAAAGTCGTGTGCATTAAATTGGTTATGCAGATCAATGAAATGCCGGCTGAAAATTTTATTCTATAACAACGAATGTTTATGTACGATACTTATTCCCAAATCAGATTCATGCCGAAAAGTGTGTGGGCAATATGTAGACAGATTCCATGGCATTCAACCTCCAAATAGAGATACAATTAGAAACCTTGTCAATAGATTTAAAGAAACCAGAGCGATGGATTCTAGAATTCGTAGGCCTACGCATAGGGTACTAACAGAAGAAATGCTGGTTGATATTGAGGTACCACTAATAAATCATTACGTCTTTAGGCTTTTCAAAAAACTTCAGTCCATACGTCTACTAAACTTTTAAAATTGTTGTTATCGGTCAGCAAACAATACCTGCTTTATAACTCTCCTACCCTCTCCCACTTATAACAGTCTGTGCCACTGACCATGCAGACACTTCAGTGCACTGATGATGCCATTGCAGCGTCTGCGGAAGGTCTTTTTTATTTAAGGAAAGAGCTGGGCAATAATCAATTTCAACAACACCGGCGAAAGCCTAAAGAGAGTAGTCATTTTTCTTATTTGGTTTGACTTTTAATAGCTTTTATGTGCAACTACTGTCTTGTTTCTTTGATTGTTTGTTAGTAAACAATATAATTCAGAACATTTTTAATTCTTCGGTAGTATTTTATTTTCTTTATACGTGCCCATGTTTGTAACATTTTGTTTTTATTTTGCTAGTTTGCGAATATTAGGGGGAAAATAATTTTCCTTATCTTGACTATCGCCGCCACATGATGACAGCAAGTGGTTGTTTCAATGTACCTCGAATGCTCCTAAACGCTAGACAAGCTGTACCAGCAATTTGCCTTTAATGTGGAAGCGAATATTAGGCATAGTGAACTGAAGTTGTTAACTCACGTGAAGAGAGATGCACCGTATCCACTGGAAGGATGGACCTCGAGGCGGAATGAACTGCGCGGCTTTTGCTCTCAAAGGCTGTTTAATTTGATCCTTTTTTTCTCTTTTGGTAGAACTTCGCAAGAGAACTCATTTTACAAGTTTGTGTGCCAGTACATCGTTTCTCTCTCCCCCCCCTCCTCCTCCTCAGACCCACTGCATTTTCCATTTAATTCTCTGAAAATTCCTGCGGCAGCAAAAAGTTAATATAGATACAAAGATATCAACCGTTGGAAAGTTCAAATGAAGCGGAAAAAATTAATATAGACATAAAGAAATTTAATGGACAACAGATCGCATGTGCTTTTAAAAGAAATATGTGATTCCATTTCAATGTGATACTTTCAATAATTGTAGCAGACCACTAAGAGAAAACGCGTTATGTACAATAAAACCATAGTATAAGAAGCACCTGATTTAATTTAACAATATTAATGAACGTTTTCATGTTAAGACTAATAGTTCATTAGTATCAGCTACGCACTGCGACTATTATAACATTAATAATATCACAGATTTGTGGCAGTTACAATCCTGCCAAACTAAGCCGAACCTCTTACCAAAGCAAACATAACCAAATAAAAATTGTTATATGCTCCGAACCAAGTTATTCCCCACTAACTTAACTTCAGTTGAGACATAATGCATCGTGTATTAGATCTTAGTTTACTAATACTGCATTAAGCAAGATGACGCGGACGGCAAATCTTGGTATTTGCATTTGGGAGATTCCAGTTCAAATCCCTTGGTATTTTTCGTGGTTTCCCTGTTTGTTGGCATGAATATTTCCATTCCAAGAATTTTAGCTCTTCCATTTCATTTAGTTGGTTCTTCTGCGGGGTATAAAGTGTCAAGAGAGGTGAGTTGATGAGGATCGCTGATGCTTGCACATTGCATAGGTTTATACCTCAGTGTCTGGTATGATAGAGGTGCTTCTGAGGGGGCCTCCGTTGCCGCCGGAGTTGTTGGAAACAACAACGGTAGAAACGCCGTTTACATCCGTGCCTTACCGCCCTGTATCCTGATCACCCGGTGTCTCCCTGAGGGTGTATGCACAAACGGCCAGCGCTTGAGCAGGACTGAAGTACCGAAATATCTTACTCCTTCCCTAACAAATCAATTCAATCCAAAGTTATCCTAAAGTGATCCCATTATTGCTTTGTGTTGAAACATCAGTAAAACAGTGGCTGTCGAAGTGAGATGATTCTGGTGCGGTTTATATACTTAAAATTGTTAAACTTCTGAATGTTTTACAAATTGGCAGACCTTAAATGATTTAAAAAGGATCAAATCAAAAACATTCATTGGTCTATAAAAGTGATACTAGTATTAGCATCATTATTATTCATTGCGAAATCCCAGTTCATATTGTTTGACATGCCTCAATGTTTTCCAAATGAAATCAACAAGTGCAAAGTTGCTGGTGAAGACATACTAATTGGTCTCTTAAGGAGCATTTTTGACTAATGTGAGCACGAATTCTGCTATTTCTGTTACTGATTACTCCTTAGTAAATGCGCATCGACCTCTTACTACAGTGAGGTTATTTGAGTTATTTATTTACTCGTAAATATAAACAATGCTTTAATTTAATTTTTTTTAGTTTTTAACTATTACTGTATTTGATATTTTATCTAATAGCTTATATTCGGTTAATTTCCTTAACCGGTTAATTTCCTTAAAAACACAATTTAATTTAACTGAGTATATTGTACTATTTTTGTAAACTTTTATTTCATTATCCAACATCTTAACATGCCTCAATAATGCTTTTGATTGAGCTCAATAAAATGTTGAAATATTTTAATTTCCAGCTTTTCTGTCCAAACATTGTATCATTGTATAGTGTGTATTATATTATTAAAATGGCTATATTTCTCTATTGTCTCTTTAACACAGTTCACTTAAAATGCAATATGACACGTTATAACTTTCTTAAACGATTAATTCCTTCAACAATGTTTTCTAAATCTGTCTTCAGTACAATTTGATGCATTAAATTGGGTCTTTTCATGCTGTAGACAATATTTTGATATTTTATGGAG
This sequence comes from Metallyticus violacea, assembly GCA_030762175.1. Taxonomy (NCBI): domain Eukaryota; kingdom Metazoa; phylum Arthropoda; class Insecta; order Mantodea; family Metallyticidae; genus Metallyticus; species Metallyticus violacea. Next base: position 13,830,391 of record CM060838.1, on the reverse strand, counting down.
TTAAAACAAGGCATTGTAGAACATCTAGAGCATTTATTATTATTATTATTATTATTATTATTATTATTATTTGATCAGCTGTAAGTGGAATATCATTAAATATTTTTGTTTATAATATTTTGTATATATAATTTATTACAAACGATCTCGGTATATTAATATTACTGGTGAAATTATTTAGGACGATGTAAAATGCATAGAAATGAGTATCTCTTCAAAACTGAAAGCATAACAACACAATAACAATGAACACTTGACGAAAAAAGACATATTTGGAAAAAAACATTAAACTCACACTATTTATATTTTTTCCCCCTGAAAATAGCGTTCTCAAGCTTTGGCACTGCCTTACATATTCATGACATACAATCTGGAGGTTTTAGCGAAAATTGCTACCCATAAGCTTTACAAAAAATTTACTTTCTTTTAAATAGGATGGATGCCGTTTTGTATTTTATCACTCCAGTGGGGTTACAATTAGGGGATTGAGATTCCCATGTAATTTTTTTTCAGCAGTTTTAGCAGCTGTATGATTTAGGAATCATTTTAACTTAGCAGGTAATGTTTGGGGGTTGTCTATTATTCTTACTTAACGTCATAATGTGTTTATCTCCCGGTTCCATTGTGACTTTAATCTCCTCTCTGTTTACGCTCATTGCAATTTGTAGTTAGCCCCTTCAGGCAAACAGTAGCTGATTTCATCCCAAAACCCGACTTATACTGTAATGTGACGCACTGTAAAGTCCTGTTCTGTGAAAATTGAGATTTTAGGGCTCTTCTTTTGCTAATTTGCTTTGTTGGAGCAATGTATGCAAGTATTAAACTATTCAATCTCGGTACATTGTTTGAAGTAGCTTAAACGTTTCTATTTCTATCTAGGTTCTTAGCTGAGAGTGATGCTTAAAATAAGTAATAACAAAGTTATGGGTTGACACATGAGAAACTGACCCCTGGTCTTTGCCGTATGCACGTTCGAGGTGATCGTATATTGCTGTATGTTATTTTTCTTATTATTTAGGGTGCAGAGAGTATTTCTTTCTTGCGTATTATATTTCACAAATAGTTATATGCTTTTCAGCTATTTACTTTTAAAAGATGCATTGTATTCAAAATGTATCGACTCTTAATACTACGTTTTTCCTAAAGAACGAGCTCTCTATAAATAAGTAACTATATAAATAATATAGGCAAGCAAACTAAAAGGTAAACAAGGCTTGAATCACAAAGAAGAGTTGGTAATAGCTGGTGTTCCTTAAAAAATATAGGGTTGTTTTGGACCATTTGCTTATCATTTCATTTTTACGTGGTAAAATATTCATTAATATTACATTTTGTTGTTTAGGACAAAACATGTAACCGAAAAGATGCATTAAGCAAGACTGTGTTTTGCCCACAAAGAACATAAAAAGAAAAATAATTCATGCACTTTTATATTACAACAGTCAGATGGTTTGCTGAGCAAGGGTATGGACATTTCATAGACACTATAAATTAACTGCGTTAACACTCATATGTTTAACAAGAAATAATAATAAAAAAGCACTTGATTTATAACGTTCTACGGATCCATCTTTTGGACTCGTGGCCGGCTTTACGGTGAGTGCGCTGTTTGGCTGCGGAGTCGGATATTCATAGCCTCTTAAATTCAAGCGCACAGATTTCTACAGCACACCAAACACCGATTTTTTTGGTCACACAATGGCATTTCATGTACAATAAAGGGTTTTTATGCACTCCACAGTATGTATTGCTTTATATCCCTACATGAACATGTAAATAAAACCATCCTCGCCCGGAAAAACAAGTCAATAGAGCGGAAATGATCATTACCTAATGCCCAATTGCAGAAATTAACATTACCCACATTATCAGGTGGTTGTAATTTCTGAACTACAGTTATCTTATAAGGTTTTAATTTTAAAAGTTTTGTGGCATTCCAAGGTTTGCGCAATTCCTGATTCTTGCGCAAGCTTTCTCATAGTTTTCTTTGGATTTTGTTCTAACTTTTCTCCAATGCCATCGAGATTTTTTAAGAACATGGCGTTTTAATTTCAGTTTCTTATCAAGAACAGATTCCGTTTCCCTAAATATATTCACAAGATTACGAACAGTTTCTATGCGAAGCGCAAGAACAGCAGGGAACCTGTCTATAAATGTCCATCTGACTTCTCTATATGAGTTTGTCACGTAGGAGTCATACATGAAGATTCTATATGCTAAAGTAATGGACTGTTTGCCATTATAATAGAATTAACATTCTGTAACAATGATACACGGGGTCTTACAATGTTCAACTCCTGTACAGTACAAACACTTTACGTCAGCAAACGGAGAGGCGGGAAAGTAGGGGGCAACCGGTTAGACACAGCGTAGGCAAATCACCATTAACCGGGCCACGCGTCCAAATGAAGGCTCTGTATTAGACACTACTGCATTTTTAATGGTATTTAATGCTCATTTCTACTAAAGGCTCTACAGCCGGTGGGCAGTGATATAGGTGAGATGAAATGATATATCGGGAAAGGATTTATTTAACGAAGAAAACGCTAGAGACCTAAGTTTAGGGATCTCCCCGACATTTGCCGTTTATGAGGACTGAGGGAAACCTGGAAAAAACCTCAGTCCTGGAGATCGGTCCTGACGGGAATCGAACCCCAGACTTCCAGTTCAACGAGTCCGCGCCTTAACGACCTTGGCCACCCTTAGCGGTGCACTACTTCATGATATACAATGTTATTTAATAAAACTCCATGTAAAATATCATTAATTATTTTTGTATCAAGCAAATGTTCAGTCAAAAATAATTTATATGTTTAAGTTCTAATTAAGTACATTCCCTAAAGAGACAAAAGTAATATTTTTTTTTTCCCTATTGATGTGTAGTTTGTGTTCTTATAAACAAACAAATAGTTGATTGTTCTTATAAACAAACAAATAGTTGATGCAGAGGTCATCATATATTGCATACTGCTATGTATTTCGTTCTATAGGTAAATTTTAAGAATAAATTTCACATTATTACTACAGTGAGATGAAAGTGACTGTAGTATGGGCAGCGCCGTAAATGCTGAGATTTTTTTTTCACAACATCTTTTGAAATTCATATTTTATTGAATGAACGTACAAAAATTCTGTGTTGGTGGGAACGAGAATTGCAAAACTTTGAAACGCAAGGGTATCATATGCACCAATAAACAGAATGAAGAAGCGAGAGTGAGAGCAAGCAAGGTTACCTGAAACTGGGCCTGCCAACGCCCTGGGAAACCTGTAACTTTATCGACTGGGTTACCGAAGCCAGCACGCTAGTCTTAGCCTCAGGGACCCTCGTTCGAATCTTCTACTGGTTTGATTAAGTTTAACCTTTCCTTAATGCTTTCTCTTAATCGCGCTATTAAGTGAAAGTGGTTAGCCACCACCAGGAAGAAAGCTGCTTCTCTTCATGTTCATGCAAGTACGGTGTAAAGTGAACAGTATTTCTGTGTAGTTATGTAATTATTTAACTAGGATCAGCATTGACTCTTATAGGCAGTAGAAGCCAGGATCAACTTGAATTTCTGATTTTATATCAGAAATTTAGGAATTTAGACATTTCCTGAAGCCTTTATATTACAACCTTCAGTACACTGAAGCATTCTAGTGCACTGAAGTCACGCCAAGTTCATTCACGACAGTTTCGCCTTGATTCACCTGTTTGCACGCTGATATAAAAATATTTCACTTTGTTTCTTTACTTAGTCAATTCAAGTTTTGTTTTTCAAGTTAGAACTTGGCCAATGTTATTTATAGTAGATTTTGTCTTTCTTCAGTTTCATTTTAAATATTTTATTTAAATATGAATGTTGAAAAATGGATATTATTGGCGAAGACCTAATTGTAAAAGCTCTAATATCATTAAAATAGTTTCACATGTTTCTTTGATTATTATTTAAGGAACTTTCAACCACTTCCCCTCATTTTAATAGGATGAACCCGGAATTCTTCATTTCGTTTTTTCTCATTCCTCCTTTGCATTTATTTGTAACTGGAACAGAACCGTTGTGTAATATATATAATATAAATGAAAAATAAAAACAAATAAAGTAACACTATTAACAATGCAACAAATTAACAGTAATAATAAAAGTAGATAAGGATAAAACACTGAGAAAAGGTCACACTTGAAATTGCTATATTTCGAACTACTGCGAGTTCTTCAATCGCAAGAAGCTAGACCACGTGGTGACGCGATTGGGCTAGATTTAAAGTGAAATGATCTGATTGGTGTGAAGCTGGTTTTCAAGCTTATCATCCTACCCAGATACGGTGCCCCACTGAGAGAAGTTTCTCCTTCTCTGTTTAAGAGTTAAACTTCATTCTGTAAATATATGTCAGATATCTATATGTATTACCCGTTTCAGCTAACTTTACTGCTGAATGTAAGTCACTAGTGTAGTTGTTGACAAAATGTATGTAGGTAATTGCTGGAAACGAGACGAGCAACCGGGTCGAAAGCTGGTATAGTCGCGTCAAAATTTTATAAAAAGTGTGTGGTCCGAACAGTATTACTGAAACAAAATGTGCATACTTGAAATCATTTGTAATAAACAAGACATTATTATATACATATTTTGTCGGTTGTTTAACGCGCCGTACTAGACAACCGTAATCACGTACTTGCTTCAGTTAACTGATCTTTCCATACCAACTGTAAAGAGCATATGAGATGCAATTAGTTACTGAGTTCGTCACGATAAGGTAAATTGAAACAAGTAATAAATGCGTTCATCACTTACGCTCCGAAAAGCTATGGTAATTGGCATGTGATACAACGCTTAAAAGGAAACAAAAATGTTTATACTTTCCATTCATCATAATTAGATAATAATTGCTTTCCTGTGCTACACTCTCAAATGGTCTCTGCTTGCAATAGTGGAGTGCTATGCACATACAGCATTTACCAATGTAGTAAAGTGTATGCTTCTTTAAGTGCTTAATGACTCTCTCCGTGTGCTGTGCTGAAGTGAGTTATTTCATTACAAATAGAACCCCGTTAAAGCGAAGAAAATTAAAACACTGCTTATGAAATTGCGTTAAAGCTTACAAAAGAAATTATTTTAAACTTAGTTTATGAATATTCTATAGACACAAGGAGTGCTCTCCTTAACCTAAAATTTCTGTTAAAAAATTAAAATGATGTGTATAGCTGTGAAAATATATGTTATTATTGCTGCCTAAAAGAAAATTAATTTCATCATGTTTCCTCATAGTAACTTACTGATATATTATTCATTTTAGCCAAGTATGTTGGTTCTGTAAGCATTCTTCCCTTCAGGAGCTATAGAGGGCAAACTGTAGAAATCATGCTCCTCATACAAACTGACGCCTCTTTCGCCTAGTGATCCGAGTTTCTGGATGCTGTCTAGAAGGTCCTGGGTTTGATACCAGGCATCTGCTTAGAAAATGGAGGTCTGGAATGTAATATCTAGCCTTGTTAGGACAATTGGGGAACTACCTGATAGAGAGGTGGCGTTCTTTGATCTAGAAAGTCGAGCTATGGCGACCGGCCGAGTCCCGATGTTCTCCCCTGCCCTTTACCCATGTCGCAAAACGAAGTAGAGGTCGCTAAGATCGGCTATGTTTCATCAGTGTCGGTAATAATACCACTACAAGCTTAGGAGCAAGTCTGCAGCTAAACAACAGACTTGGTTAGCACAAATGCAATTGGTGTATGAGAGAGTCTTTTGGTATGTCATATCCACTTTAATCTATAGGCAGATAGAGTTAAGTATAGTTGACGTTTAAGCTCTATTTAGCCCTGAGTTAACGTGTGATTCACATATTATATTAAGCCACATGCTTTTCCTATAGGTATAACAGTTCTCCCTACTGTGCCAAGGCATTAACAACTTTAGAACTTTCTGATCAGAGTCGGAGAGGAAAAAATGCCACGGCCGGGACTAAAGATGCGAATCTTCGACTTACCGTTCTGATGCTGAACACAAATAGGAATCTCTCTTATATAAATCTATTATGTCCTGTAGACCTCTAATGTTGTATCGCTGCAGAGATTTTATCTCAAGCGATTCGAAATCTTAGAACACTTATGGACTAGGCTTCATAGTTAACTACACTAACTGGATTACTTTACAAGAGGTGTGAGTAAGAGTGTCTACATAAGTTCAAAAATGTGGTTCGATTCCCGGCCGTGACCTTGAATTTCTTAATTCCAAACCATTGCGTACCAAACTGCTTATGTGAAAAAAATCGCATCTCATATACAGAGCGTTCTATCTGAGTATAGGTCAAGGTAGTGCGTGGAATGGGCCGGGCGAGTGCAAACAGATGTCACACCACCTCAAATCTTCGTAAGACGTGTGTTTTTTTCTGTTACCTTCTGTTACCTTCATCGTTCAGTGCATCTTGGGAATCGAGTGTACTGACTTTAGTATAATTTGAATGCGTGTAATTGTATATTTACTGGCGTGCTTTTAATTACTTTGTTAGATCATTAAAATGCCAGTCTGAAAGTTCACTTCACTACAATGGATCTTTCTGTAAAACACATAATTATGTGAAACACGACCCAGGTCGAAATGCTTTTTACAGAAATGTTCTGGCATTCTAACTCTCAGTATAGAGGCAGACAGTTGTTCTTGGATTAAGGGAACAGGATCGGTAACCGCGAAAAGGAGAAACGACTCGGTGAAACTGGGGCATCATTAATATTAGTAAATGACTTAATTCTTGAAACTTCTGTGACGCGGTAATTTTTAACTTCAATTTATAACTCACAATAAGGCTTAAGCTACTATGTCGAGACACGTGACTTTGAATGCATACTTTATAACCACTCTGGAGCAACCACGAGTAACAAGTAAATAACTTTCGTGATTTAGAATCGCAATTAAGTTATTATTTGGACTATATGTGACGTACATGCTGAAAGGATATATATAAAGTCCAAAGGAAATGTAGAAGCGATCGTGGTTCGTTAAAATGGAAGAAAAAGTAATTAAGTAACATTAAAGAGAAGTATTTTTCATTTCCTTTTTGTTACAAGTAATTACATATTAAAGAAAAGCCAAACTATAAATATAATAATAAAAATATTTAGATTTAAATGCAGTAAGTGTGAAACCAAAGTTAACCAAAGAATAACTTGAGAAATTTACATATAAATAATTTCATCAATGCATTAGATATTTAATTGGGGATTTACCCTTGATTCGTGAGAATTATCCTTAAAACATTTATACAAAAATTACGACCCATTCAACTAAGAAATTATATAAAATGGGGCACCAAACCATGTTAAACTAGGCTGCAAAATTGTACATACGTAGCCTAACTTGTAACCAATGACATAAATTCAAAAAAATATTTAAACAAAAATAATTTAAAGAATATTATCAATTATCTAAAACATATTTAAGAACAACAACGCCCAGAAAATGCAATAAAGTAATATAGCTCTAGAGAATGCTTAATATACCATTTTAAATTTAAACATTTTAACATCATTTCCATGTATTTACAAATACTGTAACAACAAACCTGGATCACAGTGGGGCAACTATGAAACTCCCAAAAATTTCTAATTAATTCAAAATACTTTCCATCCCCTGGAAATCCTTACTGTGACCACTCCATAACAAGGCTCAGGAGAGAATAATATGTAAGCCGTCACTCAAGAGAGCCTACTAGACCACGGAAGCCTGCAAAGCAAGGCGTGCGTTAGTCAAGCGGTATTAACTTCAAATATGAGATAACCCCGATCACTTTATCACCAAGAGGAACGAATAGGAAACAGAATTATTGATTAATGTGAACGGATTCGTGCGAAAATCGGCACAATTCAAAATGCGAGTACAGCACTACCCGCCTGATCGAAAAGATCTGAAAGCGTTTTCTAAGTTGGCATAAAAATAAAGTCAAGGCTTCCCTATTTTGGTTCTCGTGTAAAAGAAAATGTTTGAATTGGTAAACCAGCGTTATTTATGGGCAACCCAAAAAATAAAGCCTCTAGAAGTAATTGCTAAACTATAGATAGCTTAAAAACAACTGAAAGAATTTCAAAAGCACAACTTTTGTCGCAGGATACTGAATACTTATGAAAGCAGACACTTTTTTTAATAACTCAAGAAACAGAGTTTTTATTGTGAAATAAAAATGCGATTGTATGCATGCCCATATTAATAAAAGGTAAACAAATAAGGGGGTCATTGCCAATTGCAATTATTGGTACCTACACCGTGCTAATTCGGGCAAATGCACACGCGCAATCCCGGCATATTCAATGCTGTTATGAATTTTGTTAATGAGACGTTTTGTGTAGTTGATTTGCTATTATTACATTTTGTTTCGTATTCAGGGATACACTGAAGTAATATATCCCATTCACTAGAGTGGAATGAATGAATTAATTTATAGCAGAAGGATTCCGGAAACAGCGACCAGAATTAAGGTGCAAAACTCCAGAAAAAAAAAAAAACCCTCTCTTTTGGCGATCTATTACGATCGTAATCTAATGTAAACCCAAGGATACGGGATTAAATATAGTTTAAACATTTATCATGCTGTATTCAAGTACAGTGCGGATCTGCATGTTTTTACGGGCAGAGTGAGGGGTATGCTAGTAGTGAAGCTCCCATTCTCATTTTATATTCCCTTCAATCCTCCATCCGCCTCTCTCAAGAAAATGTTGGAAGGTGTCTGGAGCGTGTTATCTACAATAGCATGTAAAAAGAAGTGCTGTTGATATCATTTGTAATATAAATTTTTAGCCTGGTTAAATTAACAGTGTTTATAGTTGAGATGTATATCTTAAAGAAGTATTATGCCATATGTATGTGGGCTTTTCTTAGGCTTTTATTTGTACATTATCATCAAGGGTACATTGTCTTAATTTGTTTAAAAAATGGCCAGAACCAAGTTCGATCTTAAACAAAAGAGGTACTCCATAAAGAGAGACCTCACAGATGGATGATGATTATGGTTTAAAGGGCGCAAAAAGAGGCACTTGAAGATGTACAAGCTAGAATTATCAGCAGCCAAGTAATCTTTCCTACCAGGTGGCACAGAAATGTGCATATCCAGAAGGTAGTATTGAGAGGGTTTAAAACAATTTATTTATACAAAGTATAATATCGTTTCTCAGATCTCAGTACTTGTGATTTTTACTAGTGGAGAAATCTAAAACTGAAAATCGACAGGAACAATCCTTGAACTGAACAATTACAATACTTGTATCAATTTAATTTATGGTTATTAATTTTCAACTTCAAGATAAATAACTTAAATAATTTGAATTCCAAAAGAATGAAACCTTGATTTTATTTTACAGCTGACACATTCAGCTCTAAATAAGCACTGTCTTGCGAACGAGTATTTAACAGACAAAATCCTCTACCGCCACGGCTGGCCGAAATCGTTAAGGCGCGGACTCGTGAGCGGGAGATCTGGGGTTCGAATCCCGCCAGGACCGTCCTCCCTGGCAGGTTTTTTTTTTTTCCAGATTTTCCTCAGTCCTCATAAATGCCGGGGAGGTACCTGGAACGTTTCCTTCCTTAAAAAAAATCCTTTCCCAATTTATCATTTCACGTGTCCACCGACTGTGGTGCCTCGGTAGTAAAGGATAAGGAAGCTCGTAGTCCAGAAGTAGTTTACTGTCCCGGAGACGCATAAAATTATGGCACTGAATTCTCTTCCACTCTGTGTTTATTAAGTGCGCATTACTTCCCTGAAAGGGGAAAAAATGAGCATGGGAGAAGTTGGCTTATTTACTGCCGGCATGGTTCTCATTCTTCCCTTGAAACATGATAAACTCTTGGATGGTCCACCTAATATTCTGTGTTATCTACAGCAGTGTGATCAGATAATTATTGGGATTACTATTTGAAACTGATTTTGATAATTTATAATTTATACCACTGTATAATTTAGCATTTTCCCCTCTTGGTCCCATTTGTGTTAAGTGCCTGAAACCATGCTCTAAGGCTAATTTTAAAAAAATATGTTGAGATAATCCTTCATTTTCTACAAACTCTCTGGAGTGTGAAATAATTAACAGTGTTTATCCTTTCACAATATGCAAAGGAACCAGCAAGCAGTGAACTCGTGTTGACAACTGTATACCGGATTCTGAACTCCACCCTGCCTTGAAAATAGAATAAAGAAAGAGATGCATGAAGAGAATATAATTGCTTGTCTGTGTTAAAGCTTCGTGTCGGATGCATTTCAAAGTTTAACACTTGTGTGGAAAGGGAAAAACTGTTGCAGGCAGGAGCGTCACCTCTGTTCTTTCTGCTCCAGGTTGTAAAATAGTCTCGCGTTAACGTTGATGAATCGCAGACCTTAATGAAACGTAAGCATATTATACACTATACCAAAGGTATTCTCTAAAACAAAGAAAAGTGAAAACATGGGGGAACAATGGCGGAACAAACTAGGAAACATTACGTAATACATTTTAGAGGTTTAATTTAAAAGCCTCAAACTTCTATAAAACAGCTCTGTTCTCTTCGCAAACGCAATAAAAAAACTGGAAGAGTGGTTTTTTGAAACCTCTCGTCTCCTGGATACATTTAACAACATATTAAATAACGAATTAATGTATTTTAGGCTTCTGGCAATTTGCAACTTTGTTATTTGAATCTTGGCTTTTTATTTCTCGATGTATGGGTTCGTATTATACAGTTAAAGCTACATCGTATCTGCTCGTCCGGCTTTGATTTTAGATTTTTCTCTTTGTTCTTGATTATTTATTTTGCTTCTATACTTAGTCCTATTTTGCTTTAATATTAAAATCTACCTTTTCTTTTAACACGAGTTTTATAGTAATGCTAATGTTTATCTTGAGTCTTTATTTGGTTTGCTTTTGACAATTATTTGCTCTATCTGGTCTTGTAAAGAACGTTTAATAGGTAAACAGAACCAACATAATTCTCAATTAGTTTACTGTATAAATCTACTAATACGGGTATATTTTTAGCTATTTACATTTAATTCATTTATAATATGAATGCTATTATAAATGCTATTTAATTTTTCACTCACGTTAATCAGAATCATCCTTAACTGCGAATATTTTTCGTATTTTCGAGATATTAAATTTGTACCTTCCAATTCTCCTAAGTATATAAAAAACAAAATAACTTAGGGTAATATGCTTTTCTTTGGTTAAACATTTATTTTATTTTGTTGATCACAGAATCGCAACATTGTTTAAGTTAAAATGATATTGCAAAAATTTTTCATCGCATTCACTAACACATCAGCGCCAATCCTGAAAACAAAAATTTTGGCGACTCTTTTGAGCGCCTGATAGGAACAATTATCAATACTTTTATATTATTGAGACTAATTGGCTAACTATGTGTAGTTTCAGATCGATTTACTCAGAAACAATATTAATACCACGTGTGAGACAAATCATATAAATACCTTAGGAGTAACAAACCTTTATAAATTGTATAGCTGGAGCCTAAAAGGCTTTTGTAAACACTAGCAGTACTTTGTCCTGATTAGAGTTGAGAAGTTTAGTTTCAATATTCATGAAATGTGGCATTTACTGCTTCTTTGAAATAAAACATACAAGTTTTAAGACTTCTCGTTCATAGAAGTCCGAAGACATTCTTAAGTATCTTTAAATAATTTCATATAAATAGATCCAACGACTTTTAGATATAAAGCAAGTAATTATCCAAGAAAGACTTAAAAATGTGATTTTTAAAGGTTATTTACTGACACCAGCATCTCACAAATTTGCACTGAAACCACTCCAAGCTGCATCAAAGGAGATCCACTTGTCTCAATATTGGTGGTAAACCAATCACTAATTTATGTTACAGATAAGATCAATTTGTTCTAATAGAATATGTAACTCAATTTACGAGCAAAAATCATGAACCAAAAATTACAAGTTAGATTATCAGCATGAGCCTTAGCCATGAATCATTACGGGGCAATGATAACAGTGGTATGGGTATGCAGACAACAAAATAATAATAATAATAATAATAATAATAATAATAATAATTTGTAAGTGTTGTGTTCTTATTTTATACTTTTGCAAGTACAGCACGCTGATGAAATTTATAGAGACCTAGACATTAATTTTCAATGGTTCTGTTTAATTTTCTTGTAGTGCAATTTCATTCAGAAGGTGCCAAAAATGTATACACACTTCAAGCAAAGAAAAAACTGTGTTATCACAACAAAACTGAATTCACACAAACAGAAAATGATGAGCGCTAATCATCTTAGACTTTTACAGTTACAACAGTTGCACCATCGGCGCCGATACACTTCTGAGTAAGTTGAACTACTGATTGAGCAACGTTTGCGAAAGTGTCCTCAGCGATTGCAGCACATGCCCTTTCAGGGTCATCTTCATTTAAGGCATGCAAAAGTCTTGGGATGAAAACTTTTAACTTTGCTGTTTTAATAACATGACGTACGCTGGTCTGCTAATCCCAGTCTCACGTGTACATTGTTTTGTAGATTTCTGCGGTGAGTGCTCAAAACGTTCCAAAACCATGGCCGAGAAAGCGCGGCTTGTTGCTTTGCGAGGTCTCCCAGATCTGCTCTTGTGAACGTCGTATATGGTACCACGAGTCTCAAATTTGTCTCGAATGCATGCAATTGTTACTCGCGTTCTGTACATACGTCTCCATTGCCTTTGAACTTCAACAACATTCTCGGTTTTCCAATACCACTGCAAAATTGCTTTCCGCTGTTCAAACGATAATCTTGACTCCTTTTGTTGTAGCAACGCTAGCATAATATAATGTGAGTCACATATGTTTACAGAACTTCATACGATAATATTGGCTTCATTTGATCATTGTTGCTTTACCTGTCACGTAGCAACATTATCATGATGTATGTGAGTCACATCTGTTTACAGAACATCATACTACACTTTACTGTTGTTTTTCGATTCAACTTTGAAATATATTGAATAGATATCTACTGTGAAAGTGTATATATATTTTGGCACCCTCGATATTTAGCGCTAGAAGTAAAGAATATTTGAGAAATAATAATCATGTAATAAAGTTAACAAACTTGATTTAAAGGTTCACTTATCTTTTTATTGAATGGGTAAACCAACATTTAATTATCTCTAATAAAATAAGAAAAAAATATTGAAGTCAATTATGAATCAAAGTATCGTTGGTGTATTTCGATATAAAATACACTTATTCAGAAAATTAAAATGAATTATAGGTAGGTAAACAGTTTTTAAATTATCTAATCGATTTTTGATTTGGATGGCTGTCAATCACAGCTGCGCATTGCCGTTTTTTGGAGTTAGCTTTTATATCTAAGCGCTATAAAATATGCTATTTTTAAGACTGTTAGATCATTTAACCATATTGCTTGAAACAGAAAAAAGGTATTTATATGAATGGCGTTAGAATGAACAAAAATAGATAGAATGCCCAAATAATCAGTTTTGAACATTATTAAACTGTTTATTTAAATCCAAAAGTTGAAGAAATGTGTGAACATCAGCCATTTTATGCCAACACGGATGGCCAAGGTCACTGAGGCACGGACTTCTGAGCAGAAGTTCTGGAGTTCGATTACCGCTAGGTTCGTCTTATCTAACTAGGGTACTTTTATAAGTTTTCCTCAGTTCTAATAATTAGCGAATACAAAGGCTAAACTTGAGCCTGGAGAGCTTTACTACTAAAAAAAAAAGTCAGTGTATTATTTCATCTCATGGGATACCCCAATAGAAAACCTGCACCATTTAAAAATCCGGAACTTCCCCTTAATACACGAGAAAAAAGTTCAGAAATCCTTTCGGCTAATTATTTAATTTAATCATTGAGGATACAATTGGTTTCGGTTCAGATTTAACATAACTTCCTAAATGTTCTGCCAGAAATATTTTAATTTGAAAACAAGTCAGCATTCGGGAGGGCATTTGAAATCCAAATTTATCCAAATCATCTTGGATTTGTTGTCATAATTTTCGTTATTCTTGGAATATATTCATATTGTTCAAACTCTAAAAAGCATTGTTTTCTGCCTTTCAAGATTTGGGTGTATGTAGATTTGTAGTAAGTACAGAATTATATTAGACGTTGATAATTATAGTAGACAACGAAAAACAACACAGATGTAATTGACAGAACCATGTAATTCTAAGTATGATTTTACCAAATGTTACTTAGCGATCCCAATTATCGTAGACATATATTTCACGACAGTCCCAGCGACGCAAAATGTAAGTGTTCCAAAATGTAAATTGCAAAAACAAAAACTGTAACGCCTTGTAGCATAGCCATGCTCTTTGTGCATGTGATGTTCTCGGAAATTTCAGAAGCAGAAAGGAAACCAAACGTCAATAACCGAACTTCCAGACTCTTTGTCTAATAGGAGGAAACTTTGAACCCGAAACTCTTTTAGATCGTTAGAATTATAACAACCTTCTTATTCCTGTTCTCCTCCTTACTCTCTTGTCGTTATTTGCTCAGATATTCTTTTCGTTCTTTTTCTTTCTCTGCCTAGATTTCTTTCGAAGATTCTCACAAAAATATATAATTACACTAGTATAAAAGCAAAAAATCATAATAAAAATTAGTGGCATTTAGAAAAATGGACATGTTGATTTCAACTATGTTATTATTTTTAACATATATATTTTTGGAGGTGAATTATTTTTTATATATAAAGTTAAAAAAATCATTAATTAAAATTAACTGTGTTTTATGGACAAGTACCTAAGAAATACATGTTAACCCTACTCTGGACGCAATAACCATTGATAATATTTAAATGCCAAAAATACAAAGTGCACTTGAACATTCAAAGAATAAGAAGACAGGAATTCACTGTGTAAATATGGAATTTTTTAAGTATTCACCAGAAGAATTTAAAATAAGGCTTTTGCAACTAAATATACATTGGAAAATAGGTATAATTCCTGAGGAATGGAAGAAAGCGGTTTAATACCCATTTTAAAAGAGTCTATCTTGTCTTTTTCCCTTTTTAAAATTGTATTACAGAGGCATTAGAATACTTTGTGTAGCGTATAAAATATAATCAAAGTTTATTACAAGCAGACTAAATACAATTAGTGACTCCCTATTAAGCGATGAACAATATGCCGAAAAAATCATTGCTGCTCAGATGGAATCTACCAATACAGAAACGGCGAGATTATAATTTACCTACATGTATTTTTACCTGTTGATTTCTTAAATGCCTTTGGTAAGGGATTAAGAAGTAAATCTGGAACATTATGACTATTTTAGGATTAATGTTGCTATCGACACAGGAGAAATATTCGGTAAAAATGCAGTATGGGCAAACAAAAGGAATTAAACATGGATGTCCCTTGTCTCCTGTTCTTTTTAATATTTACATTGACGATGTGGTTCTGCTGTGGCAAGGAAGTTTAACTAAACATTTTAAAATAGGAAATGTAATTTTAATCACTTGTGTTTGTTTTCAAGCGCTCAGATACTGCTTGGGAAGACTAAAGATCAACTGCAAATGGCAGTCATCTAATTAAATGGAACTATTGTCCAATGTAATATGAAAATTAATAAAAAGGAAACTTTTGGAATTTTTTTTAGAAAGTACCACTTAAAATTAAAATTTGTTATAAGTGGACAGATTATAGAAATGCATAGCTTTAATTATTTAGAATATTGTGTGCCTCATTACAGGAAAGAAAGTATTCATATCAGACTTAATAAGTATATTAGAATGTGTGGTACCTTTTGACGTATACTGAAACTAAAACAACAAGATGCACGCAAATGAAGGGTTACAAGTGCAGCTGTGTAGGAATGCTAACTGAAGGCACAGACACAGAAACAACTATGACAGGCTGCATTGTTAATGAGCAGAAATAAAATAAATTTACCTTCATTTGCGGTTAAGGTTAAGCAGACAACCCTCACTTCTCCCCCTGCCCATTTGATCGTTGATCCCTTGTCGTAGATTTACGGCACGTGGAAGAACATCAAGCCTGAAAGAAGTCGCTTCTGAGCAAAATTTATCACCCGTTTCACTCCTGAATTAAATGGGACGATAATGGTCAAAGTTATTAAGACGCATCATTTATATAGTAGCAGTAATAATAATAATAATAATAATAATAATAATAATAATAACAAATTGATGCTAAACCAGCTCACTAGTTCACGCTCATGTGTGGTCGGCAGCACGCGGTTCAAAACAACGATACTTCCTTCCTTGGCCTTCGGAAATCGTAAAATGTAAAGTAATAAATCAGTTTGTTTACAAAAACGGTTATGTTAGTTGTTTAATCATTCATTCACTCGGTTACATGTATATCGTATCGTATCGTCCTCTCGAAGTCACTTCAAAGCAAAGTGAGCTAACTAGCAATTATGTCATCCATTAAAACCAGCCACAAAAAATCCGAATAAATTTTTATTACACACTTTACTTTGGATGACTATTTTTATTGCACATAACTGCAAAAAATCCTTTCCAGGATTTCAATTGCACATTTTTTTTTAAGAAGAACGCAACCATTTTCGTTACTGAAAGCACGTCTCAAAAGAATGAGTATCTCATCAACAAAGAGGCTTCAGAATAATGGCATCATCTCTCAACATCAGTCAATGTCAAGGCACCCTATGAGAACAATTGACGGTTGATAGAGCGCTCGCATATAAACAGAAGAAAACTTTTCTCGCTATCTTGTTTTATTCCTTATAGGTTCCTTATATTACAAATGTATAATTTCGGCCACGTTTCTATTGTTTTATTGAGTAATGTTCCATTCTGTTATTTGAGATGGCAGGTTTCTCACCCTGAGGGCCTTGCGTTGTGCTTGGAAAGACATAAATATACGTTAATACGTAATATGTTGAATATCTTTGATAATCAGCATGGAAGCTATATCCGCAAAGTAAATTTGTTGTTTATATCGCACTTCTCAAAAATCTCATGGAAAATTTTTGATTCCTAGGCTTTAAGAGCCAAAATTTTCAAATTCATCTTCGGGAGTTACAAAACTTTGTATATCAATAGAAAGAACATCGCCCTTTTTTTAATTGCAACAAGGGGAGTTACACCGTGTATTGCAGGCTTCTTATTTCCCTCCATTCTAACAATAAAATTCTCATCTTAGATATAACAGTCTCACCTTTGACACTACAAAGAGCGACTTTACTCTAATTTATTGATCAAATAAGTAATAAATTAGTAATAGCACTACATAAATAATGCAGAGGATAGGTCTAAGGCAAATATGTTGCTGAAGGAAGTGATTTAATCCAACGATAAAAGCTAACTTTGAATCTCATTACCACCGCGTGTTTTGCAAAATGAATCATGCTTGGGTGGCCACATATCTTATCCTGTGCTTAAAGGGCAAGTTTGCGTACTGTGACAAGAGCTTCTCCCCTCTCCCCACCCGTTTCACGTTCTTTCAGAGGTTAGGTTGGCTTGATTTAACGCGCCAGCAAAAAAGATTTAAGCGAAATTAGATTTACACTATGCTACAATTAATTTATGAATGAATAAATGGCCATAATAAACACAGTTTTTGGAACAAATTAAGAGAGCGAGTCGAAACGGCATTTTTCCTAATAAGTTCTCTCTCCTCTGACCAGTATTATCAGCTTTGTTGCATTTTCTAGGTAGTATTGTGTACTTTTATGTAGAATTCGTACCCTTTTTCTAGCTCGTAATTTATTGAAATGTATTCAATACTTTCAATTTAAAAACACATTCTTATGCCAGTTTTCCCGAATTAGAATTGTATTTAAATTTAAAATAAACAACGCTGATAAAGTGAGCATACATTACTTAGCATTTTGTTTACCTTAGAATTAAGAAAGCTCTAACTGAAGGAAGTGCTTTTACAAACTGTGGAATTCCCACACTTGTACATTTTATCATTTGTTCTCGAAGCAAACACAACCTTCAAATTCAAACCGCAAGCCGCCCCCCCCCCTACTCCTGCTGTTTTCGCCGTCATATGAAACCGCGAACGCTAAGCGCCGCAGCACTTTTAATTTTTAAAACTTGAGCACTATAAATAAAATGAGCTCAACCTTCTTACAAAAGATGCTAGAAGTTTTGCCCATTATGCTACACCTTCTTAAGTAACTACCATTTACACTCGTCTGTGTTTTTGCATGAATTTTCGCGTGTTATGTACCTAGAACGCTTCTGTTTCATCTAATGTTTCTTCCGTGGGCATATGACGTCTTCGTTTCCTTTTATGACCCCTATTTTGTTTAACTTACCAAATCTCTTGTTGCTTTTTATGGAACTAGGCGGTTAGCAATTTTACATCTACATTTTTGTCTTGATCTACCTAGCGATTTCTTGCACTTTATGTAAGTCATCACGTCGTAGACACGCTTACGAAGCGAATACCTCTACATTGCACGACACAACACACCACTGTACTAAGCCGAGTGACGCCTACTGCTGGAGACAGTTGGCAAGTACGCCGTAAATAGATGGCGTGGGATATCAGGAATGGCAGGGGGGATGCCAATTTTCGAATATGAAGATTTTAAACGTATGTACTGTATAATGATTGCCTTTTCTTTTTTACCATATCGTTATTCATCCTTTTTTATCATTTTATTGTTAATTTACTTCAAACGCTTCTCAACATCACAGAAAGTTACGGGTTCCTATATAGCGATATTAATTTGTTGGAGCTCCGCTAATGCAACAGACGCAGCAAATTAAAGCGCGTATGCTACTATTCATGATCGACAAAACAGAACGCTACGTGCAGCACTAAATTAGTAGTATATTTTGCAATGTAATTTTTACCATTTCTTAAAGAAATTGAAATTGTTTACACCGCTTGCGGCCAGACAGGCGTCGTAACGTTTAAATCATTTTTTCTTCACCTTTTGAAAAAATTGGTTATTTGTTTTACTGCAATTTATTTAATTTTCTTTGAATTTGGCTTATAGACTTGTGTTATTTAAATTGCTCCGTAAACTATTGTACTGCGTTGGGCCATGAAATCAAGGTCACAATGCTTTATTAAATCTAATGCTCACCCATGACATCAACCGTGTGTAAAAGGAACTTTCACTGAAAAGAGCAGTTTTTCATGTTATTTTTTAAATAACATTTTAATTCTTTTTAATGAACGAACTTTAAATAGTTTTGGGTAAATAAATTATTCGATATAAAACGAATGAATTTCGAATAGTAAAAATGTGGGCGCATGTTATTGAAAACTACATAATGGGATGTTTTTATCCACTTTGAGAAAAGAAGAGAGAATAAATATTGAACACAAAAACTGAATTTCCAGGATGGAATGCAAACGTTGAAAAGGAGGTTTATTTATTAATTTCTAACGTTTAATTTAATTTTATTATTTTTATTCAAGAAGGATGAATATAAAAGATTACCCTATTTATATTATTTGTGTATCTGAGATAACTAATTGTTCACTGCCGCCTCTGAACCCATCAGTCTAATACATGCTAACTTTAGATATTTTCCAAATATATGAACTGTTATTTAAATAGAAAAACTACCGACATATGTGTATCCATGACGATGAAATATTTTAAAAACATCGTTTATACATTTCCATGCAAGCTTATTATACTATTCCATACAACATATAAACGTGTTCTTTGTTTAATTCAAACAGTTTTAGAATTCTTATTGCATTTAATGTGCGTAAAACTATTTTAATTACTGCAAAATCCCCACTTTTGTTCATAACACTTAATATTTTAAGCTCCTTCATTATCCATCGTATATCATTCCAGCTACTCTAATAGTGGAATTTATTTTATATTTTTCCTTAGCTGTATAATCATTATCGCATTCATTGTATAACTAATACTTTTATTTATACTAAAATAAAATATTAAATAATGTAAAATATAACTGAAATACATCTTTATAGTAAGTTAAAACAACGTATTTTATAGATAAGTTGAGGGAACACAGAACGTAGAACTATAAACCAGTTTAGTAAAATAATTATATTACATATTGTTATATTAAACTTTTAGGTTATACTACTTTGCGACTATGACTGTGACAGCCAGCATTGTACTTGGAGGAAATATTACCCTAAGAAGTAATAAAATATCATAAGATTTGCTTATAGGCATATAAAATTAATGTACAATAGAAAAAAAATCGGTTTATGGAAAAAAAAAGAAAAAAAAGACGTCAGTGTTTTCCTTTTCCTCATAAGCCTTTCTTGAATTCTGCAAGATAGAGGCTTGTTTGTACCTGCGGCATGTAAAGAATGTATACAAGTTCAGTCGCTTCTGTGGTATGTAGTTACGGCCTAGAACTGTGAGAGAAATATGAGGGGCGCCCATCACAGAGTTAAGTGAATTAATTTACAAAACACCAGGGTTGAACAAGGGTTTTTATGAGAAAACAAAGACCAGCTTGTTGCGTATGCTTTTCAGCAAAAATGAGCGCAACTCGGGTGCAAGGAATATATTTTGATCTGAAACTGAAGAGAAGAACTATAATAAAAAACAAGAGGGATTGATGACCTCCTCGATCTCCCGATTTGACAGCCCGTGATTATCGTCTCTGGGGTAAATTAAAAAAATGCCGCCTGGAAGACGAATCCGCATGCCATACAAAAACTCAAAGATAATACCAGGAAAATGTTCGGATTTCTCAAAATGAACTACAGTGAGTAATGAATAATTTCCTAAAGAGATGCCAAAATGTTTGGAGAATAAGGCGGGTAGTTTCAACACCATTTGACAATTTGGTAAATAATAGGTCTCCTAAACTGGTTTGTGTATTGTATGGTTGGTGTTACTGTTTTACCCTCCCGCTAATTACAGAGACTGTTGTGGCCGGCTGACCGCTAATAGAGGAACCAAAAGTGATCGCGTGGTATTATTAGTTGTTAAAAAATTTCAATATGTCAAAAAAGGTGCTGTGTAACCAAGTGCTACTATGAAAGTTATTTTAGTAAAACTTGGCCTCATGTATGCCCTGTGGCATATCTTAGGCTTCTGACTGAATGAAAAATGATATATGTATATTGCCACCAGCAGTTACAGCAATTTGCAGTAAATTGAAGAACCATTTTGATTACTATTTCTGTTAGCTAACATTACAGTAACCCATCAAAAACAAAATATACAGTATTGTATATTATTATGCTATATGCAATGATTCATATTGAAAAAGAAACAGAAAGAAGTAGTTATCTTACATACAAATCAGCTAGTTCGTCAGAATCTCATTAATTCACGCAGTATCTGGTTGATATTATTTTGGATTTAAATTTGTCTAAGCAAAATCTGAAACTTAAAGTTTCAGGCTTAAATTATGAAATCTACTCTACAAAAATGCAAGAGTACGTATTTGCCGTAGCAGCTATCACTGAAAAAATAGTATTTAATAGCTATTTGGACACAAACGCCGGCCACATTAGTAGTAATTGTTCATAGACCCACGAAAAGTTAGTTTGAAGATTGTACTTTTGCAAAATGACAACGAATTCCCATTAATATCTGTAACGCATGCCATTGATGTGACAGAGACATATGAAATCGCTTTTAGAAAAAAATTCAATATAAAATATAACTAGAATATTTTTGGAGATTTAAAGGTTCGATATTGTTCGATTTACCAACTTGGAAATGTTAAACACTGCTGTTTCTTGGTTGAGTGAGACAGGATATTAAGCCTCAGTGAATTAGAAAACAATGTGCTAAACATTCATCTATTATTCCTGAGCAAAAAAAATATATAAAATATAACTTAATGAGTTGAAAAAATATATTTATCTCCCTTGAATATAGCACAGACTTAAAATGTTTATGAAAGCAATTGATAATGCTGCATTTGTGTATTTCAAGTTTAAATTTCCAAGAACTAAAGAGCCACAAATAAGATCACTAATGATGAACATAATAAGAAATGTAATTGGAAAAAGCAGCAGTGAAAATTATTTAAAAAAGTAGCTCTTGTAGTTTTCTTAGAAATGATGAAACAAAAAACTTCTATGATATAGTGAGTGATCTTGTTTATTTATACAAAGCTATGGGATGCAACTTTATTTCTTGGACTCCTACTAGAAATCTTTCCAGAAAATCTGGTGTACATCAGCGATGAGTATGGTGAGCATTTTCATCAACAGAATTTTGCGATGGAAAAAGGGTTTAAAAAATTGGGAGTTCTAATATGCTGGACCATGAAACTAGAAATTTCAAAGGCAAAGTTTGCCCGAAAATGATCAAATACAACCTTTTAGCTAAGCCAACGTCTGGATAGTTTTTTAAAATAATTTATTTTACAGCATGCTCCCTTACATTTAAATGTTACATGCATTAAATATATTAAATTTTAGAGTTATAATTATTTTATTTTACATTTGTTCCCACGATACTATTACTCTTTAACAATTAAATTTATCATTTATGGATTAAAGAAAATAATAATGTTAATAACAATAACAACAAAATAATAATCAAATGCATTAAATGCCTAATGTGTTGGCTTACTCATCCTCTTGTGTTATTGTCTATAGTCTTTTTTTATTTATATATCACTAAAGAGGATTTTGTGATTTTAACAAAATTCATAGATGTTTGCTAATTAATTGCTCGTTGGTCACAGGCAAGTGTTTCTAGTTTTCCTTATTTCATGTTCCAGTTCTTTTCTTTGTGAAGTTAAAAGCTTACAGTCAAATATTAAATGGTTTATAGTTTGTGGACCCTCATTACACTTGTAGAGCGGGTTTCAATTAATTTAAATCGGTGTAAATACGACCGTATTTTCTAATGACCAGGGTCATGAATTCCGGTAAGGGAGTTTTCTGCCAAACTCTGCATACAACTGACGGAAAGTGCATTTTTGTGATCGCTCTTTTCGTCGTACTTGTCCATTGATCTTGTCATCCCCGAAGTTCAGCTTTCTTTTCTCGAGTTACTGTGACTTCTTTGCCGGCTTACTTGTCAGCTCTTGGGAACTGCAATGGCAAGATAGCCCACGACTGTAGTAGATTGAGTGTGACTGGCATTACCCTGGGATCACCTCTAACCCTCTTCACTGATTAGGTTCATAGAGCATAAATACTCAGATAGAGTGAGCATAGACAACAGAATGGTAAAAAATCCCACTTCTTCGGTCCGGGATCGAACAGTTGATCTTCCAATCAATAGACAGGCTCATCGCTAAGCTACCCGTTGACTATATAGATTTAGTTTATTTTACTGTAGTGGGAAAAATGTTTTATTATGTTTTGTTTGTAGACCAATGAAATGTAAAACTTAAGACACAGTTGTTGGAGTGCATAAGAATGTCATCCCTACCACGGATTACTATAAGATGTTCATATAACCAGGACTATATAATGTGAGCAACCCCCATCATCCTCACATCAAGATACCATATTTGTAAACGAGAAGAGTATTAAATTGCAATAAAATTAAGAAATAGCATGTAAATGCTCCTTATATTGGGAACTATTCCTTATAGAAGGCACCTCAAGATCACTTCTTCTTAACTGGACCCACTGAATCCTCTCACTGAACTGCAAATGTGCAGAAGGAAAAAGAACAGTTGCAACATGTCTGTTCTCAAAGCGTCTCTTTTTATCAAGTAGAAAGCGGCGTGATGCCACCCTAAACCGAATTTCTTGGAAGTGATTATTTCCGCGGATGATTCGGCGAAGTTCAAACAAGAACTGCGCGGTGTATGTAACACCTTTGTTGAGGCTCCAGTCACGTAATCTATTATTTATTTTTGCTTTGATTTATCATTTACCTAACACGTAATGGTAAATATATTGAACGGATTTTCAGTACATAACGACACTATTTTATGCGTTTTCTTAGTATGTCCTCTGACTCTAAATACCTTTAACCAATTAAAATAATACCACTATTTCTATTATTGACATGTTTTAATTCTTGTTCTTTTCTTCAGGCCTATGCTATGGATTTTATGGGCATAAAATATTAAACAAAAGTAGTTTTGTTAAACAATACATTTTTATGTTCTACATCTCTCTTGTATGCTTTTATTAAGATTTGAGATCTCGGGACTCTGAAAATGCAGGCTTAGAAATAATTTTATTTAGATGAAAGCTCATCTGTTTCGCTCCTAGGGTGTTCTGATCAGGCTCTCATCCTAACGCTCTTCTCTACACGTGGAATATCAGTTCTTACAAATATTTCATCACTTGACACTATCACTTTTGGTGCCATCTTACATTTTAACCCTGCTAAAGGAAATAATTTTGTACTATACAAGGGCGTTTAGTAATTTGCCTATCTGAGTATATGGAATATGATGAAGAAACGTCAATGTATGCACCTTAACTTCCATAACATTTTTTGACTTCGCCTCCAATGATTTAATCCAAGTCAGAATAAAGAATTTATCTTCTTCATGACATCATTGTTGGAAAATCTCCGTCCATGTAGAATAATATTCAGATTTGAAAATATAAACAGTAAGTCAGGTCTGAATAACAGAGTGAATGGTTCAAGTTCAAAAGGCCGCAATTCTTAATAATCTCCCCTGCTTTTAGGGATTTGTGGAAAGGTGCATGGTCGTGAAGAAGTAACATACCCAATGCCAGCTTTTCACCCCTTTCTCTCCATGACCTCATCTAACGATTTAAACACACACACACACACACACACACACACACACACACATATATATATATATATAGGTTTATCCGGTAATGGCGGACTTATTTGACATGAATTCCAAAACAAGAACATCTTCTATGTCCCCAAAAGGTTGTCACACTTTCCTGGCCGACTGATCAACACTGAACTTCTTGGGGTTTGAGAAATCCTTATGCTCCCGTTGCATATGCTTTTGTTTGGTTTCTGGGTCTTGGTGATGCATCCATGTTTCATCTCCAGTAAACTTTTGAGAAAAAGTCATTGGAAAAGGTGTACATTCTTCTGACCCGAATTCCTGGCTTAATGCTTGGAAACAGGCATTTGACATGAATGTTAGTGAAAACTATGCCAGTGTAAAAGCTCATTTCATTAATTCGGGCACAACGATCTTCCAAAACAGCAGGTTTCATTTTAACACAAGTCCTTGTGATGATGCACATGGTGCCGCAATGGATTTCCAGTCCAATTTAAATTGCATGATTCAAAACTTAATCTTATAACATGATAGTGCTACATTATCACATACAGTATTATTCCCTTCCTTTGTAAATTTTTTTAATGACTGAATTGTGCTCGTAATCTGTCAATTTCTTTATAGACCTGACATTCTTTGTCACCAAGCATTTCGCTCACGCTTCACTCAAATTGTGTGCTTAACATCCTGACCTGTGTTGTGTATCACAAACTCACCTAACTCCGGCATGAGCCTTGTTGAATGTTGCTTCGATTTTCCAATTAAGGCGCTAAATTGAAATGAACATATATCAGCACAAAGATCGGCAGTCACAGCAACATCACAGGACGGATAGCCAAAAAGTCTCAAGAGACAAGTGTGATGGTACAAAGGAGGGCATATAATATTTCTTGCTTTTGTTCTTGTTTCAGTGTTTCGCAACCTTTCCAGCCTGTTCTTTATCCACTTTGTCTTCTTGGCCGTCCTTCTCACGAGAGGCGGCGTGTTTATTTTCACATATCGCAACAACCAACAGCATCACGGTCAATGCTCTTGTTACCTTCTTGTTTTTGTCGGTGTCCGCCACGCGAAGAGGCTGCCGTGGGCAACGGCCTCGGGTCAGCAGATGATACATGGGGCCCGAGCGACGGAAGCCGATTAATACCAACCAAATTCTCCAGTCTCATTAACAGACGAAATTCCATTTAAAGTTTCGTCGAATTTATTTAGGGACGGTTCTGAATAATGCTGTGGCTCATCATGGATAATAGCCAAGTAAAATTCAAAAATTATTTACGTTCCATTCTCTTAACGAGATACTCCTGATGTGGTTGTTCCTTTTTCAAGCTATACTTGCATTCTGAACTTAGCACTAACTCTTCTTGTTCTGTATTTCCTTGCCCTCAAGGTAAACTGATTCTGTTTCTTGAGTTATTCAGCTATAGACTAAATTTTAATTAATTTGTTCATTTCATTTTTTCACAACACTCATCCAAGGTTAGTTTGTTTTTTTAATTTACTTCATTTAATTCCTTCTCCCTTTCAGATTTTAAAAACATTGGTTCTAATTTAATTTAATTTATAATTTTGTTATTTCTCAAGCATGCTATTAATGCGCTTTTACTCGCTGAAAAATATCATCACTAGAGTATGAATTTTATGTAATCTTATCCTAAAATATATGCGTAAATATGTAACAAAACCTTAAAATATGTACTTAATACGAAATATCACAATTGCAAGAAATTATTGTTTTAAATTCGATTTATTTAAAGCAAATATTAAACAAAGTATCAATGACAATGACAATGTGTCACAAGACATTTCCCCATTTCTTCAGGAGGAGGTTTCGTCGGCGATCAAAAGTATGTTTTATAAAGTGAAAACGCTCCTCTGACATGACCTTCACTGGTGCATGCTTACACATATGGATATGGTTGATAGCAAAATCTTCTGGAAGTGCCTCGTTTCTCCACTGAGGATCTGACAGGAGATAAAACGTGCAATTGTAGCCTTCAACATTTAAGCTGCTGTATCAGTATACATTACAAGAACGTGTTATTTTGTACACCCTCAGTATATAATATTTTTAGCCCGTAATTAACGAATGAGGAAATTATTGTTTCTAGGACTCTACTGAAAATGACGTACGGTTTCGATGCTCTATCCAAATTCTCTTCTTTCCATCAAGTTTGCAGCATATCGACCCAAAACACTAGTGGCTTCAGTGGTAATGCAGACATAGGAAGAACTTATCTCTGTTGACCTATTTTAATGGACTTCACAGCTTGCTCGTAACATACGAAATTAGTCCATAACTTTCCGGCTCGGCCAATAAGGATTATCGCCTTCTCAAAACCATTATCTGGCGTCAATCTTATCTGTTAAGTAAATAATTGCAACTGTGACTTCCGCTCCGCTCCGCTGCGTTCCGTTGTTAAGATATAGTTGCACAAAGAAGGCTATATGTAGAAGATTGTGACATGTTCAAAATGGAGTATCCAGCTGTTATCAAGTTCTTTACAAAACAAGGATTTACTCCAAATGAAATTAAACAGCGATTGGAGCTCTTACGAAAGGAGAAATTGTGGAAGGCCGGTGGCTCAAAGTTACAGAAATAGCAGCAAGGTTGAACCTTTCTAAAACAATAGTCCTTAGAATTATTCATGCACATTTAAACATGAATAAGGTTAGTGCAAGATGTAGATTTCTTTCCTCAATTCAAAAACAGCAACGAGTCATTTGTCAGGCATTTTTGGAACTCTACCGTGGCAACGAGAGAGAAGTTCTGCAAACCATTGTTACAGAAATAGAAACTATGGTCCTCTACTATGACCCCTTATCCAAAAGAGAATCAATGGAGCGGCAGGTGTAAACCTAGCGAAGCACCACCTCTAAAGGCCAAGGTCACTCAGTCAACCAAGAAGATCATGGCCACAGTCTTTTGGGACCGTAATGGAATACTCTTCATTGACTTCAAGGAGGGGAACACCACAGTAAATGGGAGTACTATGCTGGCCTACTGCACAGACAGCGTGCTTCCATCAAAGAGAAAAGACGAGGAAAGCTGAGTGCTGGTGTGCGCCTTCTTCACGACAACGCGCCCGTGAACGCAGCTCTTGTTGCAAAGGAAGTTGTGAAGAAATATGACTTCAAGGAGATCGACTATCCACCCAGATCTAGCTTCCAATGACCATTTCTTCTTCACAAAACTCAAGAAGAACCTTCCAAGAAGGAAATTTAAGTGTGACGAAGAAGTGATGGATGCTGTTTGTGCCCATTATTCAGACAAGACTTCTGAACATTTTTGAGGGGGGGGGATTGAAATGTTAATTCAAAGATGTGAGAAGTGTATTGCAATAAAGGGTAACTATACTGAAAAGTGAAATATGGTATTTGTATTTATCATACCTAGAAATGGTTAGGCCGGGAATAAGCACAAGAAATGTTTAGTGACTCTTTAATAGTATAATTTAAAAAAAAAAGTCGCGCAGTTAGTGGCCAGTATACATGAAACGTCTAAATTGTTGCAGAAAAAAATGAAACATGTTGTTGCTATTCTTCTTTCTTAGGGCCTTCTATGGATGGTCTGACTATGGACAATGTGGAGTCTTACATTTATGATCAGCTAAGCCTTGAGAATGTGAATAAGGCATCCTTTCAACACGCTAACCTAATTCGATACAGTTGTTAAACTGACAGTTTAAGGCAGAGGGCATATTTTTAATGATGCTTAGCTAATTTATAACAATATAGAAAATGTTCTGTAATTGTCACCTATGCTGTCCGCTATACTTTCATGAGATCTGCGCGCATGTTGTTCTTTATACCATAATTTTATTACCTTTAAAGGTTTAGAACCCTGAGGGGTGATTATGGTTGCGATATAGGAAAACCGGTCAGTGTAATTGCAGCGGTAGAGTGTTTAGTACTGCTCCTAGAAGCTGCATCTGTGACGGTCTGAATTGCAATTTGTAGTAAAAGTAGAAAACTTTTTAAATGCAAACCATAACTTCGTAGACACATAATACACGAAACAATAGACTGATGTAGCATTGAAAATTAAGGACATGAACTGAATTATTTGTCATAGGTGGCCCTTCATTGTTTCTGACGTAACTAAGATCAGGTCATACGCAACATAGAAGACGAATACACTGTGCTGAAATTAATCATCTTATTTGCATATGATAGAAACTACGTGACTTAGCGAAATATTCTTTAGCAAGTTAACAAGTTGAGTGTTTGACCGGTAAAATGCACTTGCACTTACGTGACCAGGATGAGTTGTATTCCTGTTGGAAATTGGGGAAAAAACACTTTTAATACTGTTTAACGCCTGTTTTTGCTGCTGTGGTAGGCACTGATGATACATGATATGAAATGATAAATTGGGATTTTTTTAAGGAGTTCCAGGTGTAGATATAGGAAATATCCTCAGCATTTGACTTTTATGAACACTGAGGAAAATTTGGAATAGACTTCCGTCAGGGAGGACGGCCCTGGCGGGAATGGAACCTCAGACCTTCCGATGAAGAGTATGTGCCTTAATGATCTGGGCCTCCCGTGGCGGTTCGGAAACGATATGAAACTTTATTTCAACGAGTTTGATAAATATTATTGCCAAATGTAATTTACAGAATTTTATGAAACAATGTGTTTTGTCTTACAAATACGTTCTAAGTTTATTATAGCGATTAAAATGAAAATTTTTCCTTTTTTAAATATGTCTTGAAAAGTAAGCATTTTTAGGTATTTACTGCAACTATATTTACATGAAAAGGTGGGATGTGTAATGCGTAGACCAGTGTTAGACCAGTACACTTATGTTAAATATTATAAAGTTCTTCGCCAAAGAGGGTGTGTTTTTGGGAAAGCTTTTGTTTTATATACCATAGTGAAGGAATGGACTGAACAGTCTCGAAGATGGACTTCGGTCTGTAATAATCTACATTTACGGAAATATTTTTTCCTTTAGTCAATCAAGGAAATTCTTTGGCAATTCCAGAAGACTATTGTCATGATTTTCTGGATGGAGTGAGTGATTCTGAACTTTTCAATTTGCTTCCCTTTGTTTTCGCCTCTCCTTCTTTGAAAAGAAGTTCAGATGAACTATAGTTTCATTTCTTGCTTCTTTAGGTTTATCCTAAAAACTCTAAAACATAGGAAAATTCTTCACATTATACTTTTGAATTAGAGAAAGAAATCGCGACAATTGATTGCGCTGTTAATCGCGTGATGCTTAAGCATGTATTCGGAAGGTAGTTTTTTGGAAAAATCAACCATGTTAAGATTTCACCCACCATCTTTGAATAACTGTTTTTTAACAAGAGAGGCGTTTTCCAGTCATCACTTTTACAGCACAAAATGTGAAACGCCATATAGGAGAAGACACGAGAAATGCGAAGTCAATATGTTCATATGTTTTTTTAAATTTTATGTTTAACGCTTGGTTTTACTACTGCTGCACCATAGTCTATCACGAGATGAAATGGTATTTTTGGGGGTGAGGAAAGGAATCATGCTTAGGTTTAAGGTACCCGCACTAATGATGACTGGAAAAAACTTCTATCAGGAAGAACATCCTGGCGGGACACTGGCTTTATAACAATACTACAAATCATATAGCCATTATTAGGAAGGTTGTAGCGAAGCACTGGGTTTATTTACAACCATCAGAAAATATGTTTTTTTAGTTCATAGAAACTCGGCATAGCGAATGTTCTTTGGGTTGAAAGAGTGTTGTAAGAAGTGAACTACTCAAGCACTCATTTATAGTCTTTGCCGGACACGATATGTACAGTAAAACTTTTTGCCAATACGGGGTTAAAAAATACAACTTGTGCTGGGCTCATTCCAACCCCGGAGGAATAAAGAATGTTATGCAAATCTTCAAGGAGTTAAGATAGTAGGCTTTTTTACAAAGGTAAGAGTACTTTTTATGTTTGAGACTCTCTGATGATTCTAAGGCCTATATATAAAACAAGGTTTTCAAGGTCTGTATTACTGGAAAATGTCTGTATGGAGTCAGCAAATGTTTAGAATGCAGATATCAATACCGCTGCGGTTTCTCTTTATTGACTTCAGTAGTACTCAGAACCACAAATGTCGTTCTTTCTTTGTAAGTGCTAAGACAAAGGTAATACAATTAATATAATTATACGGTCGGATCACGTAATACACATCCGCAATAGCGCACAGGAATGAGAGGAGGAAATATCACTCCATCTGCCTTTAGAGAAGCAGCGTCATCACGAACAGGGCTTATCTTTCTAGCTGTCAATACCAGACGTTCTTTTGGAGCCTTTCCGGCGGTCGTAATTTTTTCCTGAATACTCGTAATCAATAAATGGCAATGAGACGCTCAAACTTGTGATAGGAAAACCGTTGGGACCACGAAATCTCTTCTGACGAAGATTCGGATTCTGGCAAATGCTGTTTCATCATATCGAAATCTTTATTATTTATCTCGCTGAGGTTTCTTACGGGCAGCGTATTCTTTGAAAAGAAAAGAACCGCCTTTGTCCGCATTTATATTTCTTAACAGTTCTGACTCCTTCGTCAGAATTCAGTGTATATAGCATCCATATACTGGAAGGATTTGTTTTCTATTTAATAATTTTACCTCATTATTCCGCTAATAACCATAAGTAACGCTTAAGCCTCCCTGCAGTGTAGTTTTAAAATATCAAGTTTCTCTATATTACTTAAAGCTGCTGAAACCTAAAGTTAAAGTATTATTAATTACGTTTTTATGTTACATGAGCTCAAAACAAATTCTGAGTTTCTGTGGACTCTTAAGGAAAAGTTGCAACGCAGGGCAGAGCAGGCGGCCAAAATGAGTAAAGCAATAGAAGTAAAGTGTGATTCGGGAAGTCAACATACACATTTCATGCCCTCCCCCACACACACACACCTGTTCATCAATAAATGAATATAATTGCTGTTATTATGAAGAACATTATCCTTATTGTATTCCTTATTTTAACCATTCGTACCTTTATATAAATGCTATTACTTTAAATGTATCATTATGAAAAAATAAACTTCTCATATTATATGACTTTTGACAAAAATCTTAGAAATGTATATTTTGTAGTAAAAATTCATTATAAATCTCACTAAGACTACTGCATAATTTTCTGGGACTCCGATGCCTTGGTTTTTTTTTCTGTATTTTTAATTGCGTTTCTTTTGCCTTTGCAATGTTCCAGGGATCTTAACAATTTCAGTTCTTAATCTCAATGAAAATAAATATAAATTAGAATTAATTTTTGGGGAAAATATAGTGCAGTAATTTAAAGGTACGGGCAATCTGAGCGGGACTGATTATTGCAGCCACCGAAACTGGAAAAAAGTGGGATAAGAGTCGCCGCGTGTAACTTTTTATTTTTTTTTTTATTTAGAATTTATGTTTTTCACTGAAAGTATAAAATGATATTGCATTTAAACTGATAATAAAAACACTAGCCTGTGCTATAAATGATGTTGCAAGGGATATCCCTCAGCGGCAATACATTGCCGGAATCTGCGTAGGAAATTTCTGTATTTAATTTAACTTTTCTTCCGTAAGGACACATTTCTTTTCATTGAGATCCCTGTCTCTCTGGAAGTTTTAACAAAATAGATGAACAGTTTCTCTACCTGGAACACGATTGCCAGGACCTTTTCTCGTTTTTATTTATGGACGCTCTTTAACATCTCAGGTCATCAGCATCCCATTCAACTCAGAGCGTGAAACGACCGACTAATTTTGCTCAGAGGCCTCTCTTTCAAGCTTGAGGTTCTTTTAGTGCCGTAAATGTACGACACGGGACCCACGGCTTTACTTCCCTTCCAAAGGAAGCCATACTTAGGATTTTTACGCCCCAAAAATCCATCGGTGGTCCTGGCCGGGTTCGAACCCGCGATCTTGGGTTTAGAGGCAAGTATGCTAACCACTACACCATCAGGACCGACGACATTTTCTCGTGAATGGCCTTACAACTTATTTGCAAAAATTCATTTTCACATATGTATGATACTTAAAAACCCTGCTTATGCAGTGACATCGCTAACTAAAAACAATTAGCACACAATAAAGCGATAACACACTTGGAAAACTCTCCCTCAAACTAACTACAAGCAGCTACCAGCACATACATTACACGGCCTTGGCGAATGGCTTCTCTCAGCAAGCAGTCGTGCTTTCCCTACCTGTACTCAAATAACCTCATTGTATTAAACTATATTATATCACACCCATGACTCTAGGCTATATGTCTATATCGATGACTATTTTAATTTGTCTGAATATTCAGTAATGGAATTATATATAATATCGATTTTAACATTAAGAAAACCCAACTGAAATTTTTAAGGCGACCTAGTGCGGGCTAATCAAACGAGCTCCTCTCCGAACGCTTTACCTGCATTTCAGAGAGAACGCTGCAATTGTGTGGCATGTCATCTCCTGCTCTAGAGATGCATGGTAGTATTTCGGATCAGAGGTAACCAAAGTTAAGTAGATGCATTTCTATCAACTGCAACACGCTTCCCACACTCTCATATCTCTTGTCTTTAGCATCTCTAGAAATACTAAAAGAAATATTTCAAATGATATCCTTAATGTCTAATTCACTATCAGCAGAAGGTACTTAGCCAAAAACTCAGAATTTGCTATCTCCAGAACCAGGGACAGGCAACACTTACTGTTGATATTTGAAATTGTCCGTGCTCGTGGTTACAGAAACGAAGTACAAGAAACCTTTTTGGCAATTCCTTTTTATGCAGATATAAATAGATTAAAAAGTATACAAGATTTTTAATGCTGTACATCAAAATAAGCCGTTGGCTTCCTATTCCTTTGACTCTGGTCAGTAAGGATAAGAAAGGACATTCCTAATGACTTAGGCACCAGTGGACAGACCATACATTTGTACAAGATGATATAATTCCTTCATCAGGGATCACTGTCATAACTTGTCTTCAAACTCTTCAACATTCTTAGTAGTGTTTGGAATAATTAAATACTAGTACTTTTTCACTGAGTTCCGTACACAGAGAAAAATTAGAACTGTGGCAGGAGTGCTTCAAGAAATGACGTTCCTTGTTCAAGTTTCCACTCGGCTCGCATTCCTAGTTGGCAGCAGCAGTCATATAAAAGAATGCAGTAAATGGCCGACATTTCATTATAATGCCATTACAGGGTGAACCCAAGTTTCGCAGCAGGGCATCTGCAATCCGGGTTTGCCAGTTTTCTTTTTCTCTAGTCCCTTTTCAACATTGCCGGCTTAACTCGAAATAATAAACAAAAATGTTAAGTAAGGGAAGAGGCCATTGCAACTGGTATTATGTTTCATCCACGTCTAAATACTCAGTTTTCTAAGGAATGTTAAGGGTCTACTAAGCATTCAGCGGTTCTTCCAGCAGGAGCTGTCACAAATTTAGTGTGGAAGAACTGGCTGGCCATCTAACAACCTGTGCATGTATGAGGCATGCTTAAGATGGGAGCTCATGCCTTCTCCTGTACTCCATTAATGATTTAGATCGCAAACTTTTCAAAATGACTGCTTGTCAAGTGATAATCTCGAGTTTAATTCACAGTACAAACATTTACTCATATTTTTTTCCCTTAGGATATTCGCTCAACCTATAAGGTGTAACATTAGAAGCCAAAGGGCTTCGAATCAATGCAAACTGTTATAAACAACGTGTTCGCTCTCAATAAGTGCTCAAGTTGGCCAATGCTCTTAAACGTTCCTTTAGCAAACAGTTGCTATAGGATGACAATACTTGCAATCATATTTTCTACTAAGCCCCCAATGGGAATCTCATATACAAGTTTATTCATACCATGATCACGTAGCAAAAAATCTGGCGCTGTGTCATAATGAAGTCACATTCTTCTGCGAGCAGCTAAGGGAATATCGCCGGGTTTGCCCAATTAAACATGTTTATCTTGATGTTTCTTATGCCTCCTAATTTGTGCAGAGAGAGATGCTGTCTTTTATTTTATTTTTTAATCGTTTTTCACGAGCTCCACTGTCACTGTTAGCGCCTCTTGCACCGAAATGTGAAACCTACACAAGCACATTTATTGACAAAAAATGCCTTGTCCCTTCTCCCAACATAAATATATAGAGAGTGTTTAAGCTGCCACAATATTAAAAATAGATACGAGTAGCTGGTAGAGAATATGCGGTATTTCACAAAACTGCGTTTACTTGTTTCAAGCCAGTTAAACAACTGTACTTAAATAAGTACAAAAGAAATATTTAAATTTTGTATGTATACGTGCGTAAGTACATATATACACTGAGGTTATTTGAGTTAAGGGCCGCCCCGACTACTTAATGGTGAAGTGCAACTGCTGCAACCAACAAAGGTAAATCAGAGCAGACAGGCGTAAAGTTAGTTTTTATAATTTATAATTTTTGCTGAAACTCAAAATGATATATTTAATAATAATAATAATAATCATCATTAACCTGTGTTGTAAGATATGTTGAAAATGATGCCCATAACAGCAATACATTGCCAACATCTGTGTAAAAAATTCCCATTTTCCACACAACTTTTCTTGTCATTGAGAAATCCTGTAGTAACTTATCTAGTTGGAGAACCTGGAACCTTACTAAAATGAAAGCATAGAGTAACACGGTGTATTTACAACATAGCCTCTCAAACTAACTACAATCTGCTACCTACACATGCAGTATGCGGCCTCGGTACAGGCTTCTCTGAATATGTAGCTGCGCTATGTTGGCCCCGCAACTCAAATAATCCCACTCTAGTAAAATCAAAGGTATTTTGCTTTTATTGCGTGAAAGTATTCCTTATTTATGATCCCTGTTGCATTACATTTGCACTCTGCGGCGATGGTCATGTGACCATGCTGAACTCATTTGCGATTGGCTAATACAGGTTCTCTCTTTACTCTCAGGATGGGTTAGAGCCTTGACTTCCGCGAACACTTCGAGTCACTCTGTCAACTCACCTTGTATTTATCTTCTCTGAGCTTGGTAGGTAAAAAGTAGGTAAAAGTTCCGATGGGGGAAAATTTTTCGTTTAATCATTAGACATTTGAAATGGATCTTCTTCCCTACTGATGTGACCCAAGGTTTGGTTTTTATTTGAAGTATTTTTATTAATTTGCTTTGATCGACATGTAAATTATAAATAAGGCTGATGCCTGGAATTCGAAAGGAAACATTCTGAAAAGTTGTAAGAGTAATCGTGAATGTTTTGGGATAAAGTTTGCTACTAAAGATAGTTGGGCTGGATTTATTTGTCGCTTAACAAAGTGTTGGCTGTTAATGAGCGAAAGAATAACCAAGCCAGTCTTTTATTGTGGAAAGTTTTATAGAACATGCTCTGTATAAATGGAAAATATTTCAAATTGTTTTAAAGGTTTTCAAATTATTGTTAATATTCCCTTATCTTTTAATATTGTAATCTTTCATGCGATTAATTATTTTCACAAGCTTAAATTGTTCAGTTTGTTGTAATGAATATTTGTTTGATACCTTTCATAAATGTTCAATAAATAATTTTCAAATTGCTAAATCCTTGTTTGCTTTACAACATGTGTTAATTGTCCGCGTGACATTTAACATATTAGTTTCTCTTATTGTACAACACTTGAGTCAGTCCTAATGGTGTAGTGGTAACCATACTTGCCTCGTAGACCCAAGCCGCGGGTTAAATCCCGGTCAGGGTCGATGGATTTTTGGGCGTAAAGATCCTAACAATGACTTTCTTCTGAAGGAAGTAAAACCGAGGATCCGTGTCGTAGATTTACAGCACGTAAGAGAACCTCAAGCCTGAAAGAAGGGGCCTCTGAGCAAAATTTGTTGGCCGTTTCACGCCCTGAATTGAATGGGACGCTGGTGACCTCAGATGCTAAAAGAGATTCTGTAAATAAACAAATCAACAACACTTCCAAACAATGAAATCATAATTTAAATTGTGTAAAGGCATTGTTTACAGTGAAAACTCACCAAAAAATATATATATGAGGCAGATTCTAAAGTTTCCAGATTAACTTTCGCGCCGATTTTAAAACGTAATGGCAACACGTTTATAGCATTAACCCTCTAGTTACGCCATTTAGCTGAGGCATTTGTTTGATCAAAAAGTTGTTGCAGTATTGAAAATTATAATAAAGTTCTTCGTCAAAACAGAGCTTTCTCCAAGTACTACCAAACAACGACTAGAGAAGATTTTTCTTCATATTCCAACATAAGAAATGGGCTAAGTGGTTTAGTCTAGGAAGAAAGAACCATAAATGCTCGCCATCGTAGGTAATGGCAGCATGACGGTGCGTCATGGCAACTCTCTCAACATGTCTGCTCCTCCCTCTAAACGGATCACTAAATTAAGCTCTCGTTGAGCCCTGTTAACAGGATTTCTTCTGGGATTATGGTTAACTACACATACATTCAATTAAAGAGCACCTTGTAGCAACAGGCATAATTACCTATCACACATTCAACAAAAAGATACACCAATTGCTATTGCTGCACTACTTGTCTATAACAATGAATCTGGTGAAAGAGTACTGTGGACAGTTTAGTTCAAATACATTCATTTATTAAATATTAAACAGTCGATATATTTTAATCATTACTCTATTGTGTAACTTAATATCATTGACATACATATAAAAGCTGATTAATTGTCAAACGAAACACGCACGCACGCACACATATATTCAGTATGAAAGTAGTTAGTACCGATCGCTATATCAAAGTTTACAGTTTGTAAGGTAGTCACGGATAAATTTCGGATATCAAAGCAAGAAATTTGTTTACCTCTCAACATATTTTCGCTGCAAATTGCTGGCGCTGAGACCACGCATTAAAATAAGGGATATTCCCACAACTATGTCTATTGGAATAGTATCTTGCATATATCTTCTCTCCTTCCTATTTAATTTCTAACGTGGACCACACTGACATCGTTTGAAGACTTGCGCCAATTGTTTGTTAGAACTTAACGTTAAGACAGTAATTAACGGTAGTAGATTTGGTTTGCTGCCAGCATCAATAAATGTGGTGATACTGAGAGGTGACAGCTATGGGCATACATTTACTAGTAAACGATTTTATCTTGGTGCCTTATCTCTCGTTGCAATTTGTACAGATATTCTTAAGCATTCTGTATTTCATATCTTATTCTCTTCTATTTCATTTAGCATATTAAACTATACAATACTTGTTAATCATGCAGTTTCGGATATTAAATTCCTTGGGCTGCTGTAAAAGATTCTCGTCTATGTGTGTTTAATAACAAAGCGCCTATTATATCACGAGATAACTTATCAATAATTCGAGGAGTAAAAAAAAATTAAAAAAAAAAAAAAACATAATAAACGAAAGCTGTTTTCTCATACCGACCTTGAGCCAAGTGGCGGAAGCTGGTCACAGCAACAAAACCTCGCGGTCATTATGCCAGTTAAATAGGAACATTGCTTTATCACACAGCTTTAAAAGTAAAAACAAAAGGTACTAACTACAGAGATATTTAACAGATACTCAGCCAGAGGAGCAATTGAACGTATGGAAATATTTCACGAATTCAAAAGAGGAGACTAAAACTTAACATTTACGTTTGCCTTTTTTCGTCTGCTGCATCATTTCACTTTGAAATATAGCAAACATTTCTGTGGGTTGAGCCTTTTCATTGCTGAGCACGCTGTGGAAGTAATTACGTTTGTTGTTGCGTCAAGGTTTTTAAGTTATGGCGTCCTGTATGGCTGCGCAAATAACATAAATGTTTTCGTTTAAAATTCACAACTCATAAGAGGCGTTTATGAAATATTCAACGGCCGACTTCATCGGCTCATTACTTTGTTAGAAGAAAGGTTTAAAAAAAAAATCCGAGAATCAGCGAGATTAAATTAGGTGTGATTTGTGTGTATTGTTTTGTTTACGAGTGAAGTTTAAAGTCTTTGGAAGACTCGCAAAGCGTCAAGCTGTTTATGTAAGACATCTAATTCAAGAAAATTAACAACAGCAGGTTTTTAAACCAAGTATAAATTACATCAGAATGAATTGGAACTGCTATATAGATAAGGTTGAAATGAAATTTAAAATCTTCACAGTTTGCTTGGTTAAGTAAAGAGATTTGATTTTAGTAACAGAAAAGTTTATTAGAACAATGCTACATCCCTTTTGTCATGCATTCATGTTCCTCTATCTTCCATTTTTTCTGCAAACTCGATCTTTTTCTCGCGGAACAGATATTTGAAATATAAAAGTCATATAGATTTTCATTTATCCATATCAATTATTTCAGGTGAGCTTGACTTTAACGTACTTAGCCAATACATTTACACGAGTACAAACGTCATTGTCTTTGTGGGGAACTCGAACCTTCAGTATCCAGTTTTCAGAAGGCTTTTTTTTTTAATAGTGCTTAAAACCCATTTTAAGGCCTCAGGCTGTGGATAGTAATGAAACTTGAGATGAAATGGTAAATTGGGATTTTTTTAAGGAAGGAAACTATCTGGACGTTTAGGGCTGAGGAAAATCTGAATAAAAATCTCAGTCAGGGAGGACGGTCCTGGCGGGAACCAAACTTCATACTTTTGCTTATGAGGCTGTACCTTAATGACCTCACCACGCGTGGCGGTACCAGAAAAGTTGAAGGATGACGCTGTAATGACTGCAGCATTAGTAAAAGAAACAAACTGGCTCGAAACTTTAGAAATAATGGGTAAACGCAGACATAGACCACAAGGAAGTGCAATTGGATAAGAATCTATAACATAACCTCAAAAATCAAGCACTCTTCAATAATGACCACCAAACGAAACAGAGAAGAAAAAATAACAGGACGAGGAACAGATGTAATAGACGTAAATGAGAAGTCAAAGAAGAAATAAAAATAAATCGTGGTCCTAAATAAAAAGTATATTATTTAGTGTGTGTGTGTGTGTCAGAGAGAGGGAGGGAGAGAGAGAGAGAGAGAGATTCTGAAAGAATAAAAAAAGGTCGTACGTAAAGAAATAGAGACAGAACAAAATAGAGCAGCAAATATTTTGCTCTTTGCAAGATAAAGTATTAATTTTTGACAAAAAGGAAAATACTAACCAAATAAAATAAACGAATATAATAATGCTAATTTCAAAGACTGAAACAAAAGTATTGACGTTTCGAGGTAAATACGAAATAAGAACAAAAATTATGATAGAAGAAAAAATAATAGAACAAGCTTACACTTACAATATTAAGGTTGTGATGTCAAATATGAAGAAGATTAAATGTATAAATAAGTTCCAAACTGTGTGTGGAACAATTAGATATAATTTGAAAAAACACACACTTAAGATTGTACGCAGCCATGGCCTTACCAGTTATTTTTTAAAAACTTTTTTTATCGATGTAATACTTGGGCTTAGAAAGAGAAATAACATTTAAGCAGCAGAAATGCACTTTTTACTTCTGTCAAAGGATGCATAAAAATTTATAAGAAATGGGAGTATAAAAAAACAGAAGTGCAACAATTAAGGAATTATAGACAAGAATGACAGGATGACTTGAAAAGAATGACAGGATACAGAATACTAAAAAATATGTTGGCACATAACCCCAAAAGGAAGATCAATTGGAAGGGGAAAAATAAAAAAAGATGGATATATACAAAAATGTGAGATCGCAATGGAAGAGGAAGACGAGGAAGGGAAAACAACTTTCTGGAGTTTTCCGCTGGAACTTGGATAACAGTGACGAGTCAAAAGGAAGAAGCAGCAGCATTGGAACTGTGAACTGAAAACTTCAGAACTTTCTATTGAGACAATTACTTGTGCCAGTGGGTTCAATCAAGCAACAAGAAAGGACTAGCTGGGGGTCTGCCAGAGCATTCCTGCAGAAGGAGTAGCAAAGGAAAAATTAAATAAGGATCGTCCAAGAGTAAAGTATCAGTGGGAAAATATATATGTGTACTAACATGATAACCAGTGCCTTGTCCGAGTAGGAGGGGAAAGAATAAAATAGCAAACACCAATAATATAATGATGTCACTAGGATATGGAATTTTATTAGGGCGTGTTGGCAGCACTCGAACGGTTTCATGAAGTGAAGCGTGTTACCTTGACAGTTGTCATGGAGGTGTGAAGCGTGGCCAAGTATGAATTACGTGTTTTCTCACAGAGAAACAAGACATGCTGTGAATATTCTTCGCGAGTTAGGTATGGTTGCTTGAGCATTCAGATGATTTGATCTCGGCGTGCTTGGTTCATAAAAGACCGTGGAAGCATGTAGTGTAAGGTCAATTGCAGTTTACTTGCGATTCTAAAATTTACTGCCATACACCATATTTACGACTGGTTTCCACTTTATATGCGAGAAGCTCTAAATGATAATGAAATGAGAAAACCGTAAAGAGCATGCGGTTGGGATAAACTGGAAACAAGGGTTCGAAATACTTCGCTACAGTAACAAAAATGTTCGAAGAAAAAGGTAACTATGTGCGAAAGTAGAATAGAAGTT
Organism: Metallyticus violacea; assembly: GCA_030762175.1. Taxonomy (NCBI): domain Eukaryota; kingdom Metazoa; phylum Arthropoda; class Insecta; order Mantodea; family Metallyticidae; genus Metallyticus; species Metallyticus violacea. The sequence continues at coordinate 13,789,364 of CM060838.1, read as the reverse complement.
CCGCAATGAATATACGGAGGGAGCCAAAGAGGTATACACACTTCAAGCAACAAAACTGAATTCACACAAACAGAAAATGATGAGCAATAATCATCTTAGACTTTTACAGTTACAACAGTTACTCAAAATCCTCACCATCGGCGTCGATACACTTCTGAGTACGTTGAACTACTGATTGAGCAACGTTTGCGAAAGTGTACTCAGCGATTGCAGCACACGCCGTTTCAATTTCTTTCCGAAGTGCTGTCAGTGTAGCTGGTTTTCTACGGTATACAACATCCTTAAGAGCTCCATAGTCCACCAGAATTAGATCCGGAGAACGCGGTGGAAACTCAATCGAATCTTTTCGTCCTATTGACCTTTGAACATTATCGGTTTTCCAATACCACTTCAAAATTGCTTTCCGCTGTTCCAACGATAATCTTGGCTCCATTTTGTTGTAGCAACGCTAGCATAACGTAATATGAGTCACATTTGTTTACAGAACATCATACTACACATTACTGTTGTTTTTCGGTCCATCTTTGAAATATATTAAATAGATATCTACTGTGGAAGTGTGTACACATTTTTGGCACCATGGGTGTGTATATTATAATGGGGCTAAGAATATATTCTAGGAGGAAAGGCTGGGAGACACGTCATAGACTTTTCGAAGAGGGGGGAAAAAAGTAAGCTAAAGTTTTGGGTGCATAGAGTTAAGCATTTCCAGTTATGTTCCTCATAATAATCTGCAAATGTTATATCCGTAATCTTGTTAAAGGAGAGAAATGTATTTAATTAAGTAGGTGAACTATCTTTCATGAAAGTTGTTTATTGGTTGAAATGTTAACCGAAGTTTGCGTAACGCCGAACTCAACCAGTAGCCAGCTACCACTCGCTAAGTGGATGCCAAGGTACACGTTGTAATTTCGGGCTGACCCACACACCAGACGTGGGGCACATCACTTCATTATGATGGCGACTGGGCGAGATAATGTGGTCAAACAAGTGGCGCTAAATGGGAACTCCACCATCTCGCACTTTCCTGGCCTCCCTTTCGGCTTTTCAAGGACGAAATCATTTCCCCTTGTTTCGTGTGTAGTCATCGTAATTTTAACCTGAGCTGAGGAGAGACCAGAACCTCACCGCAAACAATTATCTCACAAGGCGATGTACGTGGATAACGAAAAGAAATATCAGATAGTCCTCATGCGATGCCAATTAGTTGAAACGATCGGATATTTAGCAGGCAACTACCTGATTTGAAACAAAATTACGTTTATGCTGCGAGGTTAACAAAAACATTTTAAATAATTATGCTCTCGTACGAAATCTTCGAGTGAATGTTGGTAGAAACTTAATACTGTTGCAGATGCTGCACCGAAAAGTCGGAATCAGGCAAACAGCGTGCCAGACACAGGACATGTAAAGTGGTCATGATATATGCATATTTTATCTACTAGTAATCTGAAGGCTATCAAGTAACGTTGAGAAGTTAATTCTCCATTAGAAAGCCCCATGTTGTTTCTGAAAGTTTCATACAAGTCCAGTGTGAACACTTCTTAATGGATTTCAAGCTAAAAATCAAAATTGTTGATCCGACAGCATAATATTGATTCTGCCTTATAGGGAGAGCGGTTTAAAATTAGCATACTTCCCAAATTTCAAGGTAAAAGTCCAAGGACTTTTGGATTTTTTGAAACAAGGTTCTTTTAAAATATTCCACTGGTTTTTGCTATATGTAGGCATCCTGTGTTTCAAAATGAGGGATAACTTATTTAACAACATTAACAAGTTTTCCCTGATGACACAGTAAGGATGTGGTTGTTCCTCTTCTCCAGTAGATGTGAAGTCAAAATAAATTTATATTATCTTATTGATGCCAGCGCACATACTTTTGAGTTTCTAGTAGCCGCAGAAAATCTGACAATAGCTGTGGAAGCAAAAGATTTTGTTTGGTCGATTACTCCACTTTGCTCTTTATTCTTAATTCGTTTTATTTTAAATATAAAAGTATTGTCACACTGGGCAAGTGACCCTACAGAGTACAAAACTCTTAATTAAAACATTTCTCGCTCCAATACAGAAAACCTCTTCAACAATGATGAAAAAAAAATGTGTATTCAACAAAGATCATTGAAAAATAAGCCTATCCGCAGAAGCAACTCTCATCTTGAGACGCCCTGAAATATCTACAGCCGCTTAATTTTAGTGAGTATGCTAGTACCAAATTGGCTAGAAGTGAGAAACTGAGTAACGAAATATTTCATTTAAGTGTAAAAGTGAAATAGTAATTTAGTGTTGAAGTGGGAACTCGTCATCAAAGACTATCTACGATATAGCAGTTGTGTTAAAGTTTTGTTCCACTATTGCTAACAGACCAGCAAAAACATCGCATGATAGTAGATCATTCACTCATTGATGGCGCTGAAGAATTTTTCTGTCTACTCTCAGCATATGCAGTTTATCGTAGCGATGCCATCATTACTCCTGAAAAGCGCTAAATTAGGACCGTAAGTCTTCAGTGTGCTAAGGATTGAATGTAACTTTTTGATTGCAAGCCTAAGAGACGAATATATGAAGAAAAACCTTACTCTACATAAAACGATAATCTTGCACAAGTTCAAACTCTGTGGAGTGGAATTCATGGCCTCCTTAAATACGCCAAGCATTACATTTGGGCCACAACCGCCATTTAAAGATGCCACCAGGTTTATTTTTTATGCTGGCATTACGAATTCCCAGCAAGCAAGAAAATTCATTCCTACTCTTCTGCCCAGCTTTTATTGCCTCTCCCAATCTGAAACACATCAAGCATTTTCAGTCAATTTGAATCAGACTAAGTAGTAGTAATAGGAGTATTTATTTCAATATTGGGTTGCGGATACGTAAATTACATACTTCAGTCAGTGCACGGGTCTAATAATACAGTTCGTGCTCTTATTTACACACATGAAAGGCTGAGAAAGCAGGGAAAAACAAAGAATTACATATATAAAATATTATGAAATAAGCCCCGTCCTCATCATGTTGGACAAAAAAAAAATTAAGCCATTAATAAGAATTTTAAATTTATAATTCAGGGTACTAAACGAAAGAAATTCTTGAGTCAATACATATATAAACAAAAATAAATAAACAAAAAACTAAAAGAGGAATCACACTAAAGTTGTTGGTATTCATTGCTGTACGCAAGATTTTCTTGAAGACATAACATACATAAAACATTCAAAATTAGATCATATGGTTTAATTTTATAACAAGGTAAACGTTTTCATTCATACACTTTTCAAATGTAAAACTTAATTTCAGTTTTAAAAAGAAAAGAATGTGTTGTGTTACTAATTGGACGCCCTTTATATTTTCTCTGGAAAGACCGCCCAATGCCTGAGCAGATCAGGAACACGACATGTGTCCTGTCATTGACCTCGTAAAACCATTAAATATCATTTGCAAAGAAAGCATACCATGGTTAATTATAGAGCAACTGTCAGCAGTTAATCAAAATGGGGAGGATTCATTTTAAAAAAATAGGACGATTATTCCATTACGTGCACCGTGCCGTCTGGAGCAGGCATCTGGTTAATGAGCTACAAAGTAAAAGAAATACCTTACGGCTTACCATTTTTGGTAAGGAGAAGAAGCATTTTCAAACTTGTATGGATTGTTAAGGACTAAAACTATTCTATAAATGGTTGACATGATCCATCAATCTAAAATTAACAAGAAGCTTTGAAAGAAACTGGAGTTTAATTTTCTGTTGCATTCAAAACCCAATGGGTTTTTAAATAATAGCAGCAGGAACAATAATAATAACTATCCTTTGTCGGACATAATAGGCATATTTTGCCAGTGGTAGGAAATTATTATTATTGTTATTGTTATTTTCTTGCTCAGAGGCCCCTTTTTTCAGGCTTGAGGTTATTTTTCATGCCGTAAATGTACACGGGACCCCGGTTTTACTTCCCTTCCTTCCGAAGGAAGCCATACTTAGGATTTTTACGCCCGAAAAAATCTATGGATCCTATTCGGGATTGAACCTGCGTTTTTGGGTTTAGGAAGCACGTATGGTTATCACTACACCACCAGGGCCGATAGTAACAGAAAACACTTCAGATACATGTAATAGTAGCAAAATAATACATAAATACAAATGTTTTATAAATAGTTTTGTGATCTTCCATGATATTTCAATATTACAAATCTCAAAAAATGATGACATACGAAATGAAATGGTAAATTGGGAAAGGATTTTTTTTTAAGGAAGAAAACGTTCCAGGCTTAAGTTTAGGGTACATCCTCGGCATTTTTATTTATGAGGAAAATCTTTAAAAAAAAAAATACCCAGTCAGGGAGAACGGTCCTGCAGGAATCGAACCCCAGGTCTCCCGCCCACGAGCTCTTGCCTTAACGACCTTGACCACCCGTGACGGTACACAGACAAATGTAAAGATATGGTACCATACCAGACAAAAGATGATGAGTAGCCTTTTTAAACTGGAAAGAGTAGGAGATCCTTTTTGGCAAAACTACACGCAGACTTTATCCTTATGCAAGCCCCAGTCAGTTAACATCTTATTCGGTTTTTGCACGGTGCAAATTATCCAGATACAAATATTACTGCTGTACCATTCCAATATGAAAGAAACAAGTAAATGTTCTTATATATTCCTCTGACAGAAACTACTTTAACTCCTTTGATTTGTTTATTTATTTATTTACGGCGCTCTCTAACATCTCAGGTCATAAACGTCCCATTTAACTGCGGGTGTGAAACGGCCGACAAATTTTACTCAGAGGCCTCTTCTTTCACGCTTGAGGTTATATTTCGTGCCGTAAATGTACGACACGGGACCCACGACTTTACTTCTCTTCCGAAAGAAGCCATACTTAGGATTTTTACGCCTGAAAAAATGCATCGATCCTGGCCGGGTTTGAACCCGCGGTCTTGAGTTTAGAAGGCAAGTATGGTTACTACTACACCACCAGGACCGACAATAACTCCTTTGTAAAATATTCTTTTGGCTGATTCTGAAACCATCACAGTCTCCTTGAACTCTTTATTGCTTGAATAACGCTGCATCGAAAGACATTTCTTTAAAACTGAAAACAGAATATTCCGAGGGAGTCAGGTCAGAACAGGATGGTTCTATGAAAAACACACTTTTGGATAATAACCTACACGTCACACAGCACACTGTTGTTAAGAAGCAACACACCCTTTTATTTCCTTGATAAAACTACAGCATGTGTTAGCCTAGCTCATCTCAATTTTGCGTCCTCAGTGCGTGAACTCTAGCAGCTAAGACCTTCCTCGTCCCAAAAGACAGTTTCATGATCTTTTCGGCAGACATTTGCACTTTCAGCATTTAGGAGCGCATTAAGTCTTGTTCTTCCAGTACACAGATTCTATTTTGGACTCCTGGTCTCTATCATATACCAAGATCTTCAATCACCACACTCAACAGATAAAAATTCTCCTGGCAGTCTTGACTCCTGTGCTCTTCTAATATTGAGTTTATATTTTAGGAATCCTCTTGAACTGTCCTTGGATATCCCAACTTTCCGTGAATCCATTTTCCAAACTGTAACTTTCGAAATGATGCTCAAGTTTTTTGGAACATTTTAGACAAAATTAAATCCTCCACTTTCTTGAACATTTCTCCGAATATTGCTTCACATAGTGCTCAGTGAATTCTCTGCCTCAGTATTTAACTTTTAGGATAAAGAAACGGACCTACCATGATCTACAGTCATGTGGTTATGAACATCTTTCACTTTATTCTTTGATAGAAAGTATATTACCCAAATCAGGCAATTTCTTACTATCAGAGTTGCTTGACTATCAGAGTTGCTTGGAGACCAGACCTGCTGCCTCTTTATATGTTAAAGCTGAGGCCTCAGAGACATATAGCAATAATCTTGTAAACTTATTTCATATTGAAATGGATATTCTCGTATTTTTTAGTTTATCGAAACATAACATGAAATTAATAGATATGCTCTTGTGCATGTAATCTTATCCACACTACTTTAACTGTTTGTTTATAAAACTCCAAGCAGAAGTACCAACAGTGGATATTATATTCTTTTATTCTCTCTACTTTCAGCATTACCAACTCAAAGAGCTTATACTGGAGATCAAAAAAGAATAGTTACTAGCTATAGCTACCGAACACTTGTCTGTCTTCTGTATTCTTGGAAAATTACGTCATGCACACATGCTTAAGAGTGCACAGGAAGTTAACATGACTGTATATTTAGAGCATAATCCAGGTTCACCTTGGATTTAAAAAAATGCTCATTAACTACCATGTGTGAAGCAGATTTCAAAACCACAAGTCTTTCACCATCTCCACTTCTGTTCTCTAGTAATTAAAAGCGCTTCCATTTCAATTCATAAGAGCACAAAAACTCGGAGTCAGAATGAACTGTTGTGCTCCTGCGAGTTCTTTCTGGAACAAAGTACTGCAAGGATAGAAAGTAACGCTGCCAAGTTACATCACAGTTTCACGTGCCAAAATGCTTCAGTTTCCGTCGGTGTGTAAAATGTAAACATAATACCTGCGTGTTACTTGATAGGAAACCAGACTTGTCACGTAAAGGGGCGTGGTCCTTTGTCAAACATCCGACACCTCTCGGTTTTGCCTACTTATTTTGGCGCACTTTTTCCTTCATTTCTTATTACGCAGAGGCTATAACTGGAATATCGCCACGAGTGGCCGAGGTCGATAAGGGCGGACTCGTGAGCGGGAGGTCTGGGGTTCGAATCCCACCAGGACCGTCCTCTCTGACTGAGGTTTTTTCCAAGTTTTCCTCAATCCTCATAAATGGCAAATGCCGGGGAGGTACCCTAAACTTAAGCTTGGAACATTTCCTTTCATAAAATATCCTTTCCCAATATATCATTTCATTTCATGTATCATCAGTGTGTCCATCGTCTGTGGTGCCTCTGTGGCAAAAACGGACGTTAAACATTATGTAAAAAAAAAGTTGGAACACTTCTGTTGTTCAGGCTTTTGAAAATGATTATTTAAAATCTTATTGTTATGTACAGTACTAAGTAGCTATTGAATTAAGATTTCATCGAATCTATCGTTCTTGCTGAAGAGAATATGCATAGTGACAGGAGGTAAAACGGAAAGAAATTGCTGCAAGATTGGGACTTTAAAAAGCAAGTCTTATTTAAGATTCTGCATAAACATCTCCATGAAACAGATCGGCAGTTCAAAGACATGTCCATAGGAGAGCTGTGAAAGTTTTGGGAATCACTATGACAATATGAAACCGCGTTTCTCTACTGTTATCCACTTTCAAACAGACAAACCATGGAGTAGCGTAATTCCTTGAGGCGCTGCCATGAAACACCAGGGTTGTTCATTTCAGAAGAAAGATGGTAGCCAGACTTTTGGGAAAGAAAGGGTGATTCTTTTACTTAAATTCAAAGAGAGAAACATTATAGTCAACAAAAACTATTATACCAGCTTTCTACATAAGTAGCGAGAGAGACCCAGTATGTTAAGTTATGATGTTCATGAAATACAGTGGATTATCTTTTCTCTGAATTGAAGAAAGGTCTTTGAATAATATTTAATTATTCCAACATGTTTAGAATATTTTTCAGACAAAAGTTGAGACTACATTTTCAAGGGCAAAGAAATACTAATTCAATGGTGTAAAATGCGTGTTTAAATAAACGGAGACTGTGTTGAAAAGTGCCATTATTGTTTTATTACATTTACCTTTAAAAGTAACTTTAGGAACCTACCTCTTACTTTCTCTTACCGTATGATTGAGAGTTGGGGAAGGGGGAGAACTCATCAAAATAATGTGGGATTTTTTATTAAAATTTATTATTTTACATTTTATGAGAATTTCTATGCAATATAGAATTATCATTGGAATTATGCACAAACTTTACATTTTCTGAGCATTAATTCAAATTTAAAATTATTTTTGATATGCAAGATTTATGCTTAGTTTCTTTGGGTACTTCATCCTATACAAATGTCATTGAATGCTTAACGTGTCTTTCTTTGTTCATCTTAAGCTTTTTTTTTTTTTTTGATTGATTTATTTAAGGACGCTCTTTAACAGCTCAGGTCATCAGCGTCCCATTCAACTCAGGGCGTGAAACGGCCGACAAATTTTGCTCAGAGGCCTCTCTTTCAGGCTTGAGGTTCTTTATCGTGCCGTAAATGTACGACACGGGACCCACGGCTTTACTTCCCTTCCGAAGGAAGCCATACTTACGATTTTTACGCCCGAAAAAATCCATCGGTCCTGGCCGGGTTCGAACCCGCGTTTTGGGTATAGGAGGCAAGTATGGTAACCACTACACCACCAGGACCGACATCTTAAGCTTTTTGTAAACTGTGATCTGGTACATGTCATATTGCTCCATGGATGGGTAAGATGGTATCTAGGACGGAAAGGTAGCCTGCAAAACATGTTTTCTTTTAATTTCATGTTTATTACTTTAAAAATAGGCAATCTCTCCCCAGCCTAACATTTCCAGAACAAATATAAAGCTACATAAATTACCTGGCTACGAACCGGTTTGTTTTTAATGGTTGAAAACCTGTAAGGGGATCAATAAACAGTAGCTATTGCACTCTTAATGCCAAATCACCGCAAAAATAAAGCGATGTTAAGCATGCGAAATCACGGTTTGCAGTTGTTAATTCTCATTCATTAGAGGGACTCTTGATCTGGACAGCCCATTGGAGAGATCAATATACAGTACCTGGCGCTGCTTGAACTACAGTCACGAAACAGTAGATTGTGCCGTGGTGTTTGTTTTTAAAACTATAACAGAGCTTTTAACATTATGAACACCGCCGTGAAAACTTAAGATATGTTAGCGGTAATTGTATAGATATTTATTTCTCAATACACTGGTGACCTGACCCAGTGATAAACGAAATCAGGCTAACATCTCATTATGAATTTGGTTCCAAAATGGTAAGCACACTTGCATAGCTTACAGATTATATTTGTTAAAAAGTAGAAAAGCAAATTGCACCTATGATATATGTTGTTTGACAAAACATTCAGAGATATCTGTGGTAATTTCCATAGGAAAATGTCAAGAGTTTTAATGCTGCGTGTATGATAAATTAGTAATTATTATTTTAATTTCTATTTTGGCATATTAATAAAATTGTATTTATTTAGTGGTAGATAGTTGCCTATACTACCTTAAAATTCGTAACAATCCAACAACAGATAGTAATTACATGAAATGAAGGAATTAAATTTTATGTTGTCTGGATCCAAAGTTCATGGTCTCGGGCGCAAATCCCCCGGAAGGAACTTAAGGCATGATTAACGACACGTTAAAGAACTCCATACCTCAGAAAGAGGACCATTGACAAGCTTACCGGCCATTTCACGTCTAAGTGATACACTAAATGACACATAAAGCAATGGGGCTGGCCACTTATCCTTCGAACATATAACAGTGCAAAATGTAACTAAATTCAACTGGTTAATATGGTTCGTCAGGACACGGCCTAAACCTTGTGGGTCAACGATTGAGTTCTGCATCTATGTGCACTAACAACAATAACTTTTCAAATTTTTGTAATATATTTCTTAGGATTATTTCGGTGTCCGTGTTTTCAGTTTGCTGGAATTTGCTTTTGGAGTGCACAGTGAGTATACTTTTAATCACCGTACTACTGGGACAAAAGAACGTAACACTTCGTGCAACTTTGTTGTACACCAATTGACAAATCTCCACATCGTTTGCGATTATATTTCTTATAGCCAATGAAATTAAACATAGTGCACTGAACTATCACGAGTCCCTTTTCTATGAACAGATTAGGAAATTGCGATACTGTTTTTAAACTCGGGTTGGAAAATCAAACATTCTTCACCTTTTACGTTGTAAACATGCTCTAATGTTTCAAACTAAGGAATTCTATTATTTTTACACTTGGATTTTTGAAGCATTTACATTTTACCTTTTGACGCGCTAAAATAGACTGAAAAAAGTGTCCTTAATATGTTATAACATACCAACAATATGTCATTTTTGAACCTATTTGAATTTTGAATGTAAGTAACCGATACAAACAATAAACATTTGATTAAAAGATATTTGATATAGAGTAAGTTATGAAATCATAGGATGATAATGCCAAAAATAATAAGCTAATGAAATCAAATTATAGAATTAAAAAGCAAACACTTTTAATTGATGATTTTCCTTGCAGTGTACATAATAATGTTTTCCAAAATGTTCCACCAAGCTTTGTCCTGTGTCCGTTGGTAAATTCAGAAGGAACACTCACTTTGAAGGGGATGGCTGAAGTTTACATTTTCTGTTTCAGTTTCAGCAGGGAGAGTTTAATTTTTTATAACCATGAAAGGGTTCACAAACTTCAGTACTATTTATTACCGTCTGAGTGTTTCCTCTTTTCCACAATTTGATTACATTAACTGGTAGAAATGAAGAATTGTTCTGGATGAATTCAGTGCTTCGCTTTATGCTTGAAAACTGCTCATTCATAGACACGAAGTATACAACATAATTAATTACAATTATAATTACCTTCAAAAGTCCACACCATTATATTACGCTTCAACCCAGGAGTTCCAACGGATAATTAATAGTGGTACGGAAGTTGGGGAAAATTTCTATCGGAAATCACCTGCTATTAGTGTAACTTCATTAAAAAAAAAAAACTTTTTAATGATGGAAATCAGGTTATTTACTTTAGGAAACTTAGTGCAGCTATTTCATTACTTCTGTGTGCAATGAAAATACGAACAAAGTGAGGTGAATCAAGAAGGGAGAGGATGTTTTGAGAAAGGGTGCAGTGACAGCCGTATATGAAGTAATATTATAATTAAGAAGTAATTTTAACTCATTATGTCTATCAGGATACAAAAATCGCAAACCCTTGTTGATGGAGTTTGTAATGCTTTGCTCATTGACGTTCTCATTTAGTTGTGTGAAGTTTATAGTTATTAAGATACTAGTTTTCCCAGCACAAGATTAGCAATGTAACAGAGGTATCATCCACGTATCACTGTTTGACAGCTGTACTGGTTATTGTCTATGTACTTTTTCTTCAGTGTAGATGCTAAAGGGATAGGGTGTTTTCACTTATTACTCCAGGAAGTATTTGAAAACCGCATCGTGCAAAGCAATTCACATAATGTTTGTTATTACGAGAGCTACACTCTATTTATGTTATTACATGTTTCAGCTTACTTTACCGGTGGCGAACTCGGTAACTACTGCCAACGTCATAACTACATTATATTTAATACAGTCACTGCGGAAAGATCGGTTCATTGAAGCAAGAAGCGGTTGTTGTATCGTTCGACAAATTTTTATGTATACTTTCTAATTCATTATAATAATTGTCCTTAGTATCTTGCATTATTTGTTTATGTTACGTCTGCTGACGGTCAAGTAAAGGCATTATAGTTGTTTAGAGCTACCGATAACACACAATCAGAGTGATATTAAATTGGATTGACGTCAAGCTAGCGACTGGTAACGAGTAAGGGAGGGTTCTATCTGCATAGACTGAGAGCCGTTACTGATGTTAACTTTATTAACTTGTTCTTTTGTTGGCATTCCATCACGGCTGCCCTAACGTTAAGTTCTGCGGTATAAACAGCGAGTTACATACAATTTATAAACTTTTAAGACCACGATTTCGACCATTGTCTCGCTTGCAGCAGTCACATTTTCTTAAAGTTAACTGAAACCTAGAAGCTATTGTAGCTTCTGAACATTGCTTAGCATCTACTTGATATTGCCTTTCACGTGCACTTTGATACTTGATTGTTTTATTTTTTCTTATGGAAAATCCGAATAATGCTGTTTTTATTTGGTTTATTTATTGACACTCTTTAACATCTCAGGTCATCAGCGTCCCATTCAACTCAGGGCATGAAACGGCCGACAAATTTTGCTCAGAGGCCTCTATTTCAGGCTTGAGGTTCTTTATCGTGCCGTAAATGTACGACACGGAACCCACGGCTTTACTTCCCTTCTGAAGGAAGCCATACTTAGGATTTTTACGCCCGAAAAAATCCATCGATACTGGCCGGGATTGAACCCTCAGTCTTGGGTTTAGGAGGCAAGTATGGTTACCACTACACCACCAGGACCTACTATGTAGATATAATACTGAAAATAACTTAAGAGTATTTTCCTTATTAAAATGAATTTTGTGCAATAACTGAGAAATATGCCCAGTGAGAAAAAGTACAAAACGTATTATTTGCAGTAAAAAATAATAATATTCATTAATCATTAAAGTAAAATTAACATTACATAAACAAAAACAAAAGCGTAGAGGAAAACAGTGAATTACGTTAATACATATTACTCAACAGATAGAGCCGCATAGTAGCAAAGGACCAAAGGTTTGTAGCTTTAACTTGAAACTTAGTAGTAATATGAACAGTGTGTTAATACTGGTAAAGAAATACTATAATTTCAAGTGTGTGAAATATCTACTGCTGGTGAAATTAAATAATAAAAAGACATAAAAATTATAGCTTAATAATTATAATAGTTATAACATACCTTCTTTTACAAAGCCACTGTCAGTACCGGCTTGACACTAAACTAACACTGCACACTTCCTTCTTTGGAGATCTGATAATCTCCAAAGAGAAATCACATGGTTATGAGCATGGGAAGAAATACTTAATGTATGATAACTGAACCGCTCTAATTTATCGTCATCGTTTTAGCAGTATGGGGTCAAGAATTGTCGTAAAATAGTTTCTCAGTTTTGTCCTTGCTATTTGTCTAATGTCTTTAGAGATTGAGGATATGGGTGAAATTATAGGCTGAATCTTACGTAAGTTTGAATGGTGGTATAAGCCGCATGATCTAAACCGCTATGAAGGTTTAGCGTTACTTATTAACCTTATCACCATATTCCGGAAATTCTTTATCGCCTGTAAAAACGGGCGTTAAGCACTATTCAATAAATAATTATTCCGGAAATTATGTTATCAGTGGAGCCCTATAATAATAAATACTTACTAGTATTTCTCAACTTGTAGGTGCAAAATTAATGTACAGGGTCTTGGAACTTTCCTTTTGGTATCATAAGAAAATCGGTTGACTTATTCTCTTATTCATCTGAGACCACGTGGCTGTTGCAGAACATTTTAGGTCTTCCACCACACAATTTGGCAAAAGTATAGATATTCATTTGAATACTTCTGTAAAATAAGTTCGTTTATTATTCTGCTTTTTTCTCGGACGAGATCAACATAAAGAATGTTTGACGTCAAAGCCATGTTTGTTGCCCAGGTAGGAACGTTCTCGGGTAGTTTTCTCCATACACATTAACAGCTTTGCAGTCGATTTCATAGTGGAAATGCGGCCTTTAGAATCCAAAAAAGAAGTAGAGCATTTTTGACTCCCATCTTCTATTTTTTCATATTTTAAATATATACATTTTAAATGCCATATAATATTTACTTTTATTCATTTCTTAAAACGCCCAGCAATTCGTTTCCCGATGGGCGTTAGGGATTCAAAGAAATTTTAAAATATTAAATACTTTGAACAAATTCTGTGTAGCACATTTAATTTCTAAATTTATCAAAATTCGAAAATAGAACAGGATCCAAAGACCATTACTATGTACATACTCAGGTATGAAATACTAATCTTACATTTATTACTTAAATTAACATTCCAGAAAAACTAGTTCACACTTTTTGAGCCAAAATATTTTTTTTCTCATTCTAGCCCAATTTATGGATTTTGGGGGGGGGGGGGGGAACGGCGAAATAGAATAGGCAATTGTTGGGAAATGCTGATCAAGAAAAATCGAAAAGTTGTGTACAGGTTGATGGTGTAGCTAAAAGTAAATTGTGTAAAATTTAAAACCACGAGTCTTTTTCATGTTTTGTTTAGATATATGATAGAACAGAAAGTGCAAAACAATGTTTTGTAATTTGTAAATTAGTTATTTTGTAGTTCATCTCAGAACGTTTGTTATATTAAGTAACCCCAATGTGGAACAACTTCGGAAGCTATGCGTTATGTGTCATGGTTTACTAAGCATGATATCTAACAAAACAACACACACTGCTCTCTAGAAATCATAGAAATCTAATTACAATCCTTTGCTTCTGTTAACATTAATTAGTTGGCCATAATTGACACTTTGTAGTGATGCACAATTCAACAGCACGAAATGTTTGTAGTCCCTCAAGCGAAAACAATGATCATTTTATTAACATCACATTAGTAGTACACATATGACCATCAGATGTGAAATAGCGGCCTCCAAGCAACAAAGCCGGGGAGTTAAACATTCATCTAAAGGACGAAACCCGAGAATCAGCGCTTGTATTTTACTAACATTTCGTCCCATGGGTTGGCCATTACAGTTTTGTGGTTTGGAAAATGTTTCAGGTTTAATTGAGAGGGGCGGGGGACGGGCGAGGAATATGAAGATGAGAGTAGTAGATAGAGAGTGGCAATTCGTGTGAACCCAAAATATACTGATAATCAAGGTGTTAGAATATATTAGTTTGGAATGTAAACAAATTAGTTTATTTTAATTAATTAGCTGTGTTTTTATAGTTGCTTTTGAGCCATTTTATAATTGCGTTAAAGCTTGATTATTTGGGTTATAAACTAAGTACATATCTGTAGGATGCTAAGTAGAAATCGTTCATGAGACCAGTATCTACTGAGATAGGGCTACATTGTTACTTTCTTTATTTTAGGGTTGAACTTGTGCCTTCAACATTACCTGAAGGACCAGGCTTTAGTAGTAATAATATGGAATTAATTTCCGTTGGTAGATTTTGGTTATTCATATAGTGTATTGAATTATTAGGCATGCCTTAATGTAAACATGATTTGCTTTTGTAATAATAAATTCATTTATTATTTTAATGTGAAACTCCTGAAGATATTTGCCACTATTTAACACAACAAAAATTTGACCCTTATTTTATTCATCATGTAGCTCTCCTAATAGCCTGCATTATATACATTTGTTATCTTTTTGCCCGCAATTCCTTTGATCCTGATGCTTAACCCTGTACTTTTTTATCTGGCCACATTAGAAGGGCTATCCTACTAATACATGTTTGCTAATTGTTGTGCCCTATCGAACGTTCTGCCAAGGAGTGACTTAACTATACTTACTGGCGTGCTCTGTCTTGTCTCAATGTTGAGTTCACTCCAGGATGGCCGGTAAAATAGCCGCTTTTGGCCTTTTGTTTTAAATTGCTAGAGCCGAAGCCTTCTATAAGGAGTAAGTTCTGTGACCTGAGTAAAACGTGACTGACATATTTTATTGTAATTAATGCATTGCACCTTGATATATTGGCGTAAAGGATCTTTTCGAAATTTCATAAATAAGCAAGGAACTTTTATTTTTGAATGTGTTGAATTAGTTGTACTTTTCGGGCAACATTCTTCTTTTTATTGGCGCTACAGCGCATAGTGAGTCTATGCCTGCCGCAGCGACTTCTGTTTTCTCTATCACCATCTTCATGACTTCATTGATAAAGGACAATATTGCAGGGGGGGGGGCATGTGATCACTGATCAGCCTAGTCCAGTCGATCGCCTATCATGTAACTCCCTAGATCTAAGAACGCCAACTCTCCATCAGGCAACACCCCAGTTTCCTCACGAGAATGGGTGGACCCAGTTCCAGATCTCCCTAACTTAGAAAAATTCCTAAGTAGGTACCAGGAATCGAATCTTTACGCAACATTAAAGACCTTTTATTTATTATCCAAGCGGGAGATTTTATGAAATGCTTATGTTCCAGTAATCCTTTTGTCAATCTTTTGATCGATTGTATATTTATTGTGACAATATTCAGAGAGTTTGCATTTTTATATACCCCTGGCTTATATTTTATATACTTTTAAATCATTCTTCTCCCGTATTGTGAAGTTACCTTTCTCAAGTCCCACCCTGGGGGGGTTTCTTCTAGTATATTTCCAATGTGTTCTACATCAACTAAAGGGTGTCAAATTTTGGTTATCGAATTACTTAACTGTCATATTTATCACATTCTAGTAACGCAGTGTTTAATTAGAAGTTTAATGTGTGAATATTTCTATAAAATACGGACTCTCGGGTTTAAAGAGCTCACAACATGCAGAGTTCTGGCCACTCAATCTTGCTTGTGAACTCATATGTCCTTCAGAGTATTCAGAATTAATATCAAGACTCGAAATTACCTTGTTTTGTCATAAATATTTGCAAAGTTATTGTTGAACTGTCAGAAATACTTTGATATTTACCAGTTTATTTTATATGATGCTCATTTCTCAAAATGGCTGCGTTTGCATTCACAAATGACCGAAGTCTTTAGAGATTTGCCATCTCTATTGGAAAATCAGTCGCTGCTGCCTATAAGGATCACTTGAATGTCTCAATATTAGAATGCCTTTTTTCATCACACACTGGCTAGAGATTGCAGTCCAGGCTGAGATTGGGACTGCTAAAAGGCCAGTCTTGAGCAGCAATTAAACCGTGAACATTTCTCGTGAATCAAGTCTAGGTGCATTCTGCCTTATGGACTATTACTGCTAAAATCATGCACTTCAGCTTCATATATTGGTCATTGTCTTCAACTTCTTTTGACAGAAATTCAGCTGACTCCACGCCAAACTATCACTGAAGCACGGTGGTGGCATCCGTAGTCCTTTATGGTCCTCTCACGAAGACCAACTTCTTGAGAAGTTGAGATGTATTCCATAGTTTTAATTATTGTAACTCTCTTCTCTTTTTCATTCCTAAACATCTAAATCACTTTTACTGCTCTAGTATTTGGAATTGTTATAAAACACCCAATACTTTGCCATTAAGCCGCCAGTCTCAGCACTCCGGTTATTCATCTCTTGGTTATATTCATTACTTTGCTTCTGTATTGGATTACGTCGAATACGGGCCGCCATAGCTCTAACCGCTGCACCGGTTCTCTCAGATAATGAGAATTCAGATCTTGAACATTATTCAAAGTCCATGATTCGTTAAAGCGGTAGACAGTACTGTACAAAAAAGCATACCAATGTTTGAGTTTTTTATGCATCTATAAAAATCTTCATTGGCAATTGTGACGGCAACACGAGTTTGCAGCCTCAACATCCAAGATTTAACCTTTACTAACATACATTTTGAATGAACAGTAAATAACTACATAACTTTCAATAAGGATCATTCCACTTTCAATACTAGCAGTTTCTATGTTTATATACTTCAATATTTTCATAAAATGTGTACGTAAAATTGGTTAAAGGAGTTCTTGCCGATTTACTGTATGGAATGTGTGAAATTGAGAAGGGTGATTGGAAATTTAATTAATAGGAGTGTCAGAAAGTAAGACGGGGTGTACAATTCTATTAAAATTGAAAAATGATGTTAAACGTAAAAGAAGAGATTAGCAAACAACTCGTAATATGAGCATTTTCTCATAGGGAGCAGTCATTTTTTTAAGTTCTAATGCGGAACACCAGGCTTATACATTTATTTCTTTGTCTAAAATGCGTTGTTGCTGGCAATTAAATGCATTGAATTACAAAAAAGAAAGTATATAGACTAAAGTAATATGCAACGCAAGTGCTAATATATTTGATTCACAATGCAAGATAGTATGAAATAATAAAGTATGAATGCGATGCACAGAGGTTTGTTGCTTCATCACAAAGCCGAGGATGAAGAGAGGTGATCGAGAAACTGCTCTCATTTGGGTTGGACAAGTCCATGGTGACTGGGAACGTGGTAGCATGCGGCAAGCCAAGCTGTCGCGCTCTAGGTCAGCAGGTTCGCAGCTGCCAATTAAAGTGTCCGCTGATTGGTGCAGCCGTATGCAAAGTAGAATAATATACGTCTTCTGGCCGGCGTGACACATCCACCTTGTCTAGCCCTTTCTTACCGGAGCACCACATAGCAGCTAAGCCATGCATTTTATTTCCAAAACTTAAAAAATAAATATTCAAAGATAATTAAATTTCTTTATAAGGACAGTAAAATATGTTCTGCTTCTGCTTCGACAAATTTTGCTCAGAGGCCTCCTCTTTCAGGCTTGAGGTTCTTTATCGTGCCGCAAATGTGTGAGGCAGGACCCAGGGTTTTACTTCACTTCCGAAGGAAGCCATTACTTAGAATTTTTACTCCTGAAAAACCCGCGAAGTGTACTGAACCCTTCAGAACCGACAGGCGTAATGGAAAATTTTACGTTAATATTTTTCAATGCTTGGAGGATAATTGTGGGTTACCTTGTCTCTGGTCTCAAGCAGAAACGTATCTGCCTCTGATGGTGTACTCTAATTTAAGCACGGAAACGAAAAGGTCACTGCTGTCCACATCATATGGTTGTATCTTCTTAACTAAAGGTCAGCTCAAATTTTAAAAAAATTACAGGATGCAGAATAGAAAGATACGATTAATTTACGAGTCTTAAAAGGATGGAAAAATAGGCAACTCAAGAATACAGCCCATGGTGAGCTATGGGGTACTCCGGCGACCTCTGCATGCTCTACCTCCGTCTTACAACTTCGTTGATAGAAGACAGTACTGCAGGGGACATATGATCAGCATGCCGGTAGCCCGCCGATGGCCATTTCTCCATCAGGCAGCTTCCTAATTGTCCTCACGAGGCTTTGTGGACCCCGTTCTAGACCTCCCTAACTTAGAAGAACTCCTAAATAGGTACCCGAATCAAACCCGGGCCTTCCGGCCAATAGTCAGCAGCGTCAACCACTAGAACAAGGAGGTGGTCAGAAGTCAACTCTAAAGCTCAAATATGTTTTTAGAATTGAAATTTGATCGTTTACCTTAAACAAATAATCTGATCTGTAATTACATGATATATATTCATTTAAATTAAAATACACTAATCGTTCATAAATCGATGTATTGTAGTTTTCAAAAATCTTACCACTCCCACACTGAAGGATTGCGTAACTTGTGTTTGGATTTAGGTGCATTCTCTTTAAAACTGCGTCCCCACCAATGAAATTGATTTACATTTGACTAGCTATGAACACGCATCACATCGCAGCGTAACCTTGGCGTTGATCCACAGCGGTGCTTAGATGACCATTCGTTTCCACTCTCAATTCTTTATAACTTTGTAACTTTTATTTCTGCACCCTTCCGCAACTTTCTTTTCCCTTTTTGTAAGTAACTAAATTTAAAATGCGTCGTGCCAATCTCAGAGCAGAACAACAAACTCGCAATTTTCTTTGGGAAGGGGGCGGGTTATCTCACTTTCACTTATAATCTGCATGGACGCTTTGAAATTAGCATAAATGAATCTCTAAATGAGCATTTTAAGAAAGCGTTAGAAATACAATAAACTTAAAGGTAAAGAGGGGTTCAAAAGGCACGCCAGTTATAATAAATCGAATTGTGAACTTTATTTTTTCAAAACACATCAAACAAGGACATAAACATGTTCATCATATCTTCAAATTTTAGGGATGGAAAATGATATCGGGCATATGACTCTCTCCACCGCCCTGACACACAAGAGCTCTGTCCGTGAAATTCCCAATGACTGCCTCAAAAACTTTATTTCCATTTCGCCAGGAACTCTTTCAATTTTCTCCTTGAACTCGTTGATGTTTTGGAAAATTTAAAAATAAATCAATGATTTACCACAAAAAAATCACAAGGGGTTAAATCGCATGGCTTTGGTGGCCATTGCTGGTCACCATTACGCCGATCTGGAAACCTCTCATGGAGCAACGGAATTGTTTCGTCCGAAGCGTGTCAGGTGTCACCGTCCTGCTCAAACCACTACTCTTGAATCGAAACGAGACCACAAAAAATCTCTTATCGTCGTACGGTATAGGTCTCCACTAACTGTCACAGTTTTTTCTGCACCATCTTAAAGAAAATAAAGGCCGATGACACCACGCGCCCAAAATTCACAACAAAACTTCACCTGCTATTCTTTCCATATTCTGTTTTTGAATAAGTTTATTGTTCTATTCGGTGCTTCAATTCGCTCAAGAATTGCTCAAAGTCGCCTGACAATTTCTGCTTATGTTTTTCCGTGCTGAAAAAACAATTAGCACATGTTGCTCAGTTGTTAACTGCTTCATGACACACACAGAGTGAAGAAATGTAAGAAATGAAGACTGAAGCAACAATCGGAATGTTAACGAATATCAATGAGACAAAACAGTGTCGACAACCGAATAATGAAAAAAAAAATAGTGAGCGATTCAAAACCGGCGTGCTTTTTGAATCAGTCTTTAAATAGGAACGGTTTAGGATACTCAACCTGAATTGCATATCTGCTCAACATATCACGCAATTTCTGCAGCATATATTTAATGTCTTTACACTTTCAGATTAACATTTTTCATATCTTTGGGGAGGGAAGAGACAAAAATTTAAAAAAAAATGATTATTACATTTTGGTTACCCAATTATAATGCCGACTTGACTTTTTACAAGAGTACAATTGAGTTCTAGCGTCAGAGTTCTTCAACCAACTTCCAAATGTATGGCACTCCTGCAATCACGACTTTGAGATCACCTATGGTAGTTCTGTCTAAAAGCTTTTCATGAAATAGATATTATTCCTATAGGTACTATCAATCCAGTTATCCTTGTTTCCGTTTGAATACACTGAAAGACAATGAGACATATCTTTATTTTTAATTTGAATATTGTTTCACGCCCGTTTTCATTGATGTGGCATCACAGGCTCTGGACACTGAGGACATATGAAATGGAATAATAATTTGAGAAAGAAACTTTGGGAAGGAATAAGTTTAGGGTACCTCCCCAGTATTTGTCATTAATGGGCATCGAGGAAAACCTGGAAGAAATATCATTCTAGGAGGACATTCCTGACGGAAATCGAACTGTAGACCTACAGTTTACAAGTACGTGCACCAGACAGTTCTGTATTTTAAGCCTGACAGTTATGTTGGCTAAATTGACCTGTTCTCATAATTAATAAACATGTCATATGGTTAACTCAGCATCTTGTGTTGTAATGGTAATCTTTGAGGAATCTGCCTTTTACCAATAAACAGGTTTACACATTATTTCAGATTTTTTCAACTTTTAACGTTCAGTGGTTATTGCCATAGTTCCTCGTAAATAGGAGAAGAAATAAATACTTGGAGAACATGAAGTTACTTGTATACCTTTAAGTGGCAAAAAAAAAAAAACTCCTGAAGAAATTTTGCGCAACAGTTGTCTCAACGCAGAATTTTACACCGCAGGTTTAGGGACTTTTTCATTTTCTGTGACTGTGTTGGTAACTAAAGATCCAGGAATTTAAGACATAATATGAACATGGATAAGTTTCAGTACAGTTACTTACCTGAGATACAGTCATACTGATGTTTAGTAGTCTTACATTTCACGTATGTAAATTGTTTTGATTACCTAGGTGTAGCTCGAGTTTGAGTGGAAGACAAATTAAACACTAAGACATGGCGTCAAAGCCCGGGGGCGAATGTCATAAGTTTTGCATACGTTGTCACGGGTGCCTTATATTCCTGTAACTATTATGGAGAATATGCTTAGCGCAGTGGTTTGCTCTGTCTTGTTTTATGTCTCATCAGCCATGGGGCTGGGAGAAAATAAACCTATTGAACAAAGTTCAAAATTATTTACCAAAGCAAGTTTTAGACATAGGGAGCAATACAGCCAATTGTGGTTTTGCAGATATTTGGGCGCTTTGAATATACTCATTGTAAAATTAGAACAATAAAAGTACTGGCTATGCGTAATAAAAGTGGATGACACAACATTAAGGGCTTTATTGTAATTGGGGTCAAAGATACTGGACGCGAAAATTAAAAGCAGTTTAGAGAGTATGGCATGGAATGGGATGGGATGGGTGTGCAAGGAATCGTAATTATGTTTGGAGGAAAGTACAAAAAGGCTTAGGAAAATTAACCAACAGGATATAGATACAGAATGTAGAGAAAAACGCTTAGTTTAGGTAACGAACTCAAAATCAGGTGAGACAGAGAGATGCATATATGTTCCATAAGTTCTTTAAATCAGAGCTAATGTGGATTAGATTGGGAGCATGGAAGGCGACTAAAGTAATGGATGAGAATATATCCAGCACATTCTGATAGACTGTCCAGCTACCAAAAAGTGTAGGTTAACTACGATTGGAGCTAAGTTTGCTAAATCAATAGGAATAGGTTAGCATGTTTGGATCTGTTTGCACAGAAAAACAATTGGCCAGCGCTTGGTTCTTTTCTATGCAAAGTGCATGTAATTAAGAGCGTTTTAATGAGTAGACGAGCTCTTTGAGTCTGAGTATATGTATGTGTTTTGTGCTTAGATGATGATAATTGCATATATGTTTGTTTTGAAATGTATTTTTTTTCTATAAATGTCTGTGTGATGAATAAAATACAGTCAAACGATGTTAAATATGTTTGTAAAGAATGAGCAACAAATACACATTGCTACTACCACCTACCTAGATTTCACAAACACTCAATCCTATGAACTATATATATTATCATGATTCTAGTAGATTCTAGAAGTCTCTTTAGGAACTAAATGTGCAAATATGCCTTTGAATTATTAATGGACCCGAATACTGTCATTAAAAGAGTGGTTAAGCCTAATGCTTGACCGTTAATGAAGACTGTAGTGTTGTTTTTGACAAAATTGAGCATGTTAATATCGGAAGCTAATACGAGGCTTATTAGCTTCCATCGTCTTCGGTAGCAGTGGTTCTTAACGATGACGAATACGCTTATCTTGTTCAGGAACTTTTTTCCTTTCTTTCTCCCCCTCTTGATGTTAATATATGTACTGTCAGTACGATAAACCAGTTCCCAATGGTGTAGTCTGGAACATAGCAAGGACACCTTCCCTTCCTTCTAAGTGCGGGGGCGGTTGCTATATGAAGCTCAAGAGCCTAATGAAAGAAATCACTTTAGGAGAGGAACAACTTTAATTAAAAACCAGTGCTGCGGAAGAATTCTCCAGGGTATCCAGATTAAAGAATGTAGCGACTACACCAATAAACGTACCAGGGTTGTGGGTATACGGCTCGGAATTGCAAAGCTGGCCTTGGATGTTAAATTACCTCTGTGAATTTTTTAGGGGCTGCATCTTTGTAAGCGACGCAATGCTAACACCGGACAGGACATAGAAAGAAAAGAGATTTCTAATAAAAGATAGCTGAATGATGCAAGTGACGTCAACGACTCGTCAAGCATAGCCGAACTGCCCATGTGGACTTTAGTCTTCTGTACATGAATTGTCCTTCATATCTTTAAACCTCATGACTTCCTGAAACAACGCATTATCTTATAGCATTTATAGTGAACTCTGTTTAAAGCGTTGAACAAAAGATTTCGAGAAAATTGTCACACAATGGTAGCTGGGGCACAATGAAGGACAATCGATATCAATTTCTTTAAATACATAAGGATAAAACTCGTTTTGCTTATTTGGTATTCCGATATAAAACAGAAATAAGTTGAGTTCTAAGATAACTAAATTTATCAGGCTGTTCTTGCCAAAACTTCCTTTTCATTTTCTATGATCGTGATTATAACTTTCTCAAATATAAAATATATCTCAAAACAATATTTCATTGGGCATGCAACACAGTTTTATAAGCAATTTTGTTTAAAAGTAATGGTTGAATTGGTTTGTTGGAATGTAGAAGGATAAACCGTTTGTGCCTATGCTCCCAATGGGAGCACCTCTGGAAGGAAGATTGAAGTGAAGGACTCCCCTAGGGGCCAGGACCGCATAGGTGAGATGGTGTCCCTAGCATTATTTCTAGATTGAACACCCCGGCGCCGGCGGAGGTCCCCATCCAAAGAGTGAGTCGCCTCTACAACAGACGCCAGGACAGAAACCTTTCCAGAGGGCAAACCACCGTCACACCGCACTAGCCCACCTCGCCCCGGCACTTGTAACAGAACCAACAGAATAAAATGACATGGAATAGAAGTGGAAAGGAAAAATAAATGTCAGCGGTTGCCTAAGTGATATGAGGAAGCCACAAGGTCAGAATAGCCGGCCCCAAGTGATTTGCAGTCCCAAATGCTCGTCCTAGACTCACCCCATTCGTTTGCACTACAGATTAGATGCGAACTCAATATTTATAAAAGCATTGTTGTACGTATAAATAACGCTTCAACGTTTATGATGGTAGAATTGCTATCCAGTTAAAAGAATTTCGTATCCTGCAATCATAAGTTAACAACTAAGGATCTCTCTCACAGTGCATACTTTTTTCTCAAATTCTGGAGAGGTCAAGGGGCTCCTTTGCATGTAATTTAACAACTTTAAAACGCAAAGATATGTTTTAGCTAGATTAAAGGTGTAATTGTTTTCCCGTTTGTTTGTTTTTTTAATTTATTCTTTTCTTGACCTGAAACAAACTAATAGAAAGGAAAAGATCACGAATAGCTTTATATTTGCTAGATTTTTTAAAGTAAATTGTAAAATATCGCTATTATTTTTTGAGAATAATTAATTTATATTTTATATTTGTTAAAATTACGTATAATATTTTAGTGTTATTATCTGAAATAATTATTATAAACGGAATATGTTTTGTGGCGCGAAGCAACTATGATGGACAATGCTTATATGTACTTGTTTAGGTGAAATATAATTATGTAACTAAAATGATAATGGCATTTCATTTACGTCTTTTGCAATTACACAGTCTCTTCTCTTTTTACTTACAGGTGAGTCTGGTAAATCACTTTGATGTAGATACAAAGAGCAGGTAAGCAATAGTAGACTTCTCTTTAAAATAATAAAGCAAGCAATAACATTTTTTAAGAAACCATCCCATTATAAAAGTTGACAGAATTTTTCATATATTATTCTTGGAAAATGAGTTTTAATTTTCATTGATATAAAGAGTGTTCCGAGATTGTAGAGGCGTCTTAGATAAATAGTTGAGGCAGCGAATCTGTTCAAATTTCAAAGTTATGGCATTTAGTTTCTAAGGACTTGTGCGCCACTGGCTAATAAAGGTCCCGTTCGAAATTATAGGAGAGAAGTTGGAAGCATAGTTCTCTGACGCAGTCGGTTTGATATGGGGCATCATGCAAAGACGTGTTATTATTTTCGAATTCGAGTGTTTTTTACATCCTATGTACTAGCATTTTTTGAGTAGTGTTTAACGCCGGTTTTTTTACTACTGAGACACCACAGACGGTGGACACTGGTGATATATGAGATGAAATGATATATTGGGAATGGATATTTTTTAAGGAAGGAAGCGTTCCAGGCCTAAGTTTAAGGTACCTCGCCGGCATTTTGTCATCATACTTGATCATTAAACAAGTAAACAAATAATTAAACGCATACCATAGGACTAATGCTACGCTCGTCAAAACTATAGGGTACAATTAGCTTCCCCAATCTAAAATATAATAAATTTGTTATAATAACTATTATAATTATAATTAATGCTATTAGGGGATATTGTTACTATTGTTAACGATGTCAAAATAAAGAATTGGTAGGGTAAAAATAGCATTGCTAAATGCCAGTTAGATTCGCAAACAAAGAATATAATTAGTGTTGAAAAACTTGGGTGATATAAGATATAAATGTGAAATTTACACGAATATATTTATAAACATGATATAATATTGAGAATAAAGAAACCTATAAGATCAATATATATATATATATATATATATATATATATATATATACAAGGAATCAAACTATAATCCTAAACTATCAAAATTCATGTGCACCTAACACTAAAAGGTAAAGAGAAGTAAGTTAATTAAGCTAATGGGGTTCATATCTCATTTAGAGATCCACATAATCAGTAAAATAAAAGTATGTAAGAAATATACTGGTCACCAGTACAGTTTCTACCGGATACCGGTGAATAGTAGTTTAATAATTTAGAGCCTGGAAGTAGTAGAAATAGTAGCTGGTTTGCGGTTACTCGAATATTGCTGTTTTCCAGCAATTAGGAAATGTTGAAGGGAAATGTAAGTTTGTTATTTTAATTACTTTAGTCAATTTCTAATTGTAACCTAGGTTTAAGTATCATCTGGAAAATAATAATGTAAGAATGTATTTTGTAATTTAAAAATAAAGTGTAAGAGTTTGCAATACACGTCCCGCTGTAGGAAACAAGGTACCTATTTCAGATTTATATTTATTGTTATTTTCCCTTTGGACCGACCATCCTGACATTGGGTTTTATCGTGGCTTTCTGTGGTCGCTGGGATAGATATTTACATTCCACAAATATTCCGCTCTCCTATTCCCTTAAATTTCATTCTATAACACACTTACAGGAGTGGAAACGTCAGGCGAGGCGTGATAGTGCTTTGTGGTTTAACGGTGACTTGCTCAGAAAAAATTCCTGTCCTAGCTTGTGGTGGGTCCCTTTCGGGGACTCCTCGAGTGAGATCTAGTGGAACCGGTGCCTGCCAGCGTCTTGGAAACGTTAGGGACCTCGCCTACTACTGTGCATTGCGTACTCGGTTTCCCGACCTCCCGGTGTAGCCTTCATCTCATCCCTTCCTCCTGTAAGTGCCCCTTCCAGCGTAAGTACAGTAGTCCCATTAAAAATCACATCCGAACTCTTCCATAGGGCACAATAAGAATGAAATGTTTTTCTTCTATGCAAAAGATAAACTTATTCATACAGAATTTTGTTATACTTCCCTGGCAGGAAAAATAAAAACCTAAAATAGGTGCAGGTTTGATAAGCGAGGTCGGAATATCAAACTGATTCATTAATATATAGCTTTGGGTTATTTCTCGTTTCTGCCTGAAATTCAAGGTATGCAAATAACTTAAAACAAAATAGTGACAAATAATATATAAATATCGGAAATTTGATAACTGTTATGCCTATAAGCATGCATATTATTGCTTTACAAATATTTTAGAAAATAAAATTACATAAATTATAGATGAGGGTAAATTTTGCGAACAACTTCGGTGTACTTTAACATAATAGCAAAATTTCGAGCCGCCACTTCTGGATGCAACCGACAGTTAAACACATGACCAAGCAATTATTTGTTTATAGATCCGCCACTGGGCAGGAAACCAAGGCAGGGAATCAATATCCTGACGTGTAGCTCACATATAGAGGGTTCGTTGAGTTTCGCCCCTCTGTCCGCATTCACATACACTCACCCATCCATCCACCCCCCACCCCCCCATACTGACATACACACAAGCCTACACGTACATACATTTGTTCCCTGATATGCCGGCCTTGGTTTTGACGTTTAACTCTCCATTCTGTCAACGTGGTTGGCTCAACCCTCGCGCGGGCGTCTTCAACCCCAATACCGCAGTGGTAATGCCACGCATAAACGTTTCCACGTTTCCCCTTGCAGCATTGAAAGAAATTCCGTAGTTTCTAAAGGCAATCATCTGCTCTGAGCAAAAAAAGTTTATTATTATTATTATTATTGTTATTATTATTATTATTATTATTATTATTATATTTTCGACGCTTTTGTCGAAAATAAAAATGAACCTTTCTCGAAAAACAGTGAACATCCCCTTTAAGCAGAACTCTTAACGTATTATTAACACAAAAGTTGAGGTTATGTTTGGTTTTCATAATTGCGTCAGGAACAATTTCTCAACTTAAGGATTTCAGCATTGGACATATAAGCATTTTATTTTGTGAGAAAGAAACACATCAGCTGTAATATCTGTGTAGTTCTGCATGTACTTCTTCTAAGGACGTTTTAATCAATGGGTTTACTATCATGAAAACCAATGCAGTGAAAATGTGATTTTGAATTTTTTTCATTGCTGTGTTACACAGAGAAAAAAGGTTGTTAATTTTTTGATTTGTTTTGTTTACGGACGCTCTTTAACATCAGGGCCGACAGGATTGTACCTAACCCAGGTATACACTCAGGCAAACACAATGATCTAGCTATCAACTGAGTTATTGGGAAGGAAAGTATTGCATTATAAACCCTCTCAAGTATTATGGTTATTTCATGAGTTTGTCGCCTGTTTCAAGGCATATGGCAGATCAAAGTCAGAGCGGCAGCTCTCAGCAAAGCATACTATTAATATCCTGCAATTGATTTAAGTTCTCGCAACTACAGCTAAAAGGACAATGGACACAAGCACTTACATTATGACAGGGAATGTTGGAAATGCCTTCTGTTACCTCCTCACATTTCTGGCAATTTTTTTAGAAAACTGTGATCATGCGCATAGGTTCATCTTCCGGAATCGAGTCGGTTTAAACTCTTCAATGTTGTCCAAGAACTGCAGGCAGGGAAACTTTGCTTTAATTGGATGTTAAAGAAACGTTTATTTTATTTTATTGTTTTAATAGTGTTTAACCCCATTTTCACTACTGAGACACCAGAGGCGGTGGATACTGGTGATAATGAAATAAAATTATATAAGCCGGGAAAGGAGTTTTTTTAAAAGGAAGGGAGCGTACCAGGCCTAAGTTTAGAGCGCCTCCCCGGCATTTGTCATTTATGAATTCTGAGAAAAATCTGAAAAGAACTTCAATCAGGGGGTGAAAATCGAACCCCAGACCTCCCGCTCACAAGTCCATGGCAACGGAGCGTTAATGATAGGGTTACAGGCTTAATTTCTGTACTGATGAAACACGGTTCCACTTGCGTGGTCTTAGTGCTTGCTATTGGAGTACAAAACCCCAGATTTTATTCACGAAACTCCCTTGCATGATTTGATGCACGGTAACAGCATATGTTCATTTAGGGAGGAAGTCAAAAGTAATGTGAATAGAATAAATTTCCACGCAGTAGAAATGAAAGAAAAGATCATTGAATATGTATTGATTTGTGTGAATGACGAATTTATTTCTAAAAAGTTGGCGTAAATGTGTGGATGTAACAGGAAAACAATAAACCATTATTTCAAGATCTACAGCGTTGTTCACATATAAATGAAATGTTTAAAATATTTACTACGTTATGGAAGTAATGCCTGTTTTTCAATAGGGTGAAATTTAATACTACACTTTTCTAATGTCAGTCTGAGCAATTCCTAAGGAAAGGGCAGTGCTGATACTAATAAGAATAACACTTTAATTTATTGTTTATAACTACACACATTAGGGGATGAATACATTGTTCATTATATCAATGTTGCAAGGGTAGCTCCCAATTACCTCAAGCTGATCTATTCTGTGTCGGTCCTGGTGGTGTAGTGGTTACCATACTTGCCTCCTAAACCCAAGATCGCGGATTCGAACCCGGCCAGGACCGATGGATATTTTCGAGCGTAAAAATCCTAAGTATGGCTTCCTTCGGAAGGGAAGTAAAACCAAGTCGTACATTTACGGCACGAAAAAGAACCTCAAGCCTGAAAGAGAGGCCTCTGAGCAAAATTTGTCGGCCGTTTCACGCCCTGAGTTGAATAGGACGCTGATGACCTGAGATGTTAAAGAGCGTCCATAAATAAAATCAATCAATGATCTATTCTGTATATGTTTTCTGCAGTGTTTATTCTTACAGATCCTTGGCGAAAAACACAAAGTAGACAGTAAATTAACTTCTAATCAGGGACGTGCTTGATTGTATTGCAGCTATCGTTCAGGAGACGTGAATAGCCAGTATTTGCGTTATCATTCAAACACCTTGAACGCAGGCATGCATAGCCAAACTACTTAATTATGTCACGATCGCATTTACTTTGACGCAACAATGAAACGCATGTTGCAGTATATTAATGTATAGAATGAACAATTCATTAGATCAACGCCACACGGTGTTCTTTACGTCGGCAAGCCAGCGCAGGGCAGCAGTTATTTGCAGAGAGTGAACGGTTCCGTTAGAAATCATGAAATTAGTAATGTAAGCGTACGTGAGGCAGCTAAAGAGTGTTCAATCCATATTTTCAAACATTTTTGGGAAAATTGTTGGTGGAACTGGTTAATTCCATATGAGGAATTGGTGCTTTCTCGCGAGCTCGTGTACACATTTAACTTTTCTTAATATCTTTTACCATTCCACCGTATCGGAAAGTGTGAAAGTATGAAAGCGAAGGACTACTTTGAAAGATGAAAGCTTTCCATTGGACAGTTCGGGTAAATCTTTTCTTTAGCAGTCCTGTTTGCTGCTGTGCCACTTTATACATACGAGGGTAGGTCCATAAGTTTCAGCTTTCCTCGCCTGTTCTCTTTGATGGAAGCACGTAGTCTGTGCAATAGGCCAGCGTTTACTGTGATGTTCCTCTCCTTGAAATCGATGAAGAGTATTCCTTCATAGTCCCAAAAGATTTTGGCCGTGATCTTCTTGGTTAACTGAGTGACCTTGGCCTTTAGAGGCGGTGCTTCGCCAGGTTTACACCTGCCATTCCATTGATTCTCTTTTGGACAAGGGATCATAGTAGAGGACCATAGTTTCATCTACAGTAACAATGATTTACAGAACTTCTCTCTCTTTGCCACGGCAGAGCTCCAAAAATGCCTGACAACAGATGACTCGTTGCTGCTTTTGGACTGAGGAAAGAAGCCTAGGCATCCATCTTGCACTAACCTTATTCATGTTTAAATGTGCATGAATAATTCGAAGGACTATTGTTTTAGAAAGATGCAACCTTGCTGTTATTTCTGTAACTTTGAGCCGCCGATCCTCCATAATTTCTCCTTCCACAAGAGCGATGTTTTCAAAGGGAGCACCTCCAAGAGCCGACCTGCACGCTCTTCGTATTCAATGATTTCTCGACCCATTCGAAAATGTTTGACCCATTCTTTTACAGTGGAATATGAGGGCGCTATTTCGCTATATATATATCGTTCAATCGCTGTTTAATTTCATTTGGAATAAACCCTTTTTTGTGAAGAACTTAATAACGGCTGGATACTCCATTTTGAACATGTCACTTATCTTCTACACATAGCCTTCTTTGTGCAAGTATATCTGAACAAACTGTACACAGTGGAGTGGAAGCTACAGCTGCAACTATTTACTTTAACAGATAAGGTATGACGTCATTAATAAGGCTGGATACTCCATTTTGAACATGTCACTTATCTTCTACACATAGCCTTCTTTGTGCAAGTATATCTGAACAAACTGTACACAGTGGAGTGGAAGCTACAGCTGCAACTATTTACTTAACAGATAAGGTATGACGTCAGATAAGGGTTTTGTGAAGGCGATAATCCTTTTCGGCAAGGTCGGAAACTTATGGACCTACCCTCATATATATATATATATATATATATATATATATATATTTATTACTCTAACTCTCGTAGATGCTTAAGACAACAGTAAAAAAAAAAAAAAAAAAATAAGATGTAGATATTTAAAGCTCTCTTGGTAAATTAGTAGCTGTCAATTAGTAGTTTAAGGTCGGTTTAGAGCAGTAATCCACGATGCTAGAGTTACAAATCTTTCTACAATGCAAAAATTAGTAAATTAATGTCAGGAACTGTACACGATATACAAATATAAACAATAAAAGAAGATAATGTGGTTAATTGTCTCATTTAAAGAAACCAAAATTTAATACCTTTTTCAAGAAACTTTTGCACCACATTAATTTCATAGCAAATATCTCTGTTTTTGTAAAATGAGAGGTGAAAACAAATGATTTATTTTCTTGCTGGGACAAGTTAATTTTAATAATTTATTATGGAATCGAATAAGAAACTTCATTTCTGGCATCTACTGACACGTATATTGAGAGCACAAGTACCATATGACAGTGCTGTACCGAACTAGCCATTCTGTAGCCAACGCTCATTGCCAAGAAATATGATGATAAAATAATGTGACAACTTCACGCACATCTCATCTTTTATATGCAGTACCGCTCCTAAAGTGTTTGCAGTGCCTGATAAACGCATAAAACCTTATTTGTATGAATTTACTGCTTGTTTGTCGTTCTTTAATGCGTAAGATGAGAACACAAGCGTACCTTCACTTTGTGCTAATGTACATCAAAACAAAATGGACAGAAATAACTTGTCTAACAAGCTCAGATCGCAAAATATTTGTAGTTCATGTAAATGAGCTTGATATAAATTTGCAAAACTTAGTACAGCCTTCATTGGCACTGCACTTCATGGCCATGTACACATTCACGTTTCGAGTTTAAACAATGGATAGTTGACGGCTTTTGATAGAATGCCCGGCAGAGTACAAAATGCCGAAACGAGATCTATCTTGAACTTTTCAGCCACATATTCAATTGTGTGAGGTTTCGATCCTTTCCTTTCTCTACTAGGTGACGTAAGGTATCGTAGATCACGTGTATCTTCCAAAGTACAACAGCGTTTATGAATTATATCGAACCTCAATTATTTCGTTTTTTTTTTTTTTTTTTTTTTTTAAATACAGAAATGCAATGATCTCCTTTGCCTTTTCCAGTGGTACATCATCCCACTTCTTCCTCTTCTGTGTATTTGGAGGATAATTGGATGGTTGGCTTCCATCACTTACTAACATCTCATTGGCAGGTTTTGGATTGGCACTTAAGTTTCTTCCGCCAGGTCTTCAATGTTTATACATTCGTGACTGTCGTCAGTCACGTTAATTTTGAGTTTTGCTCCCTTTCTTTTATCTTTTGCATTTTCTGTAGATATTCTTTTGTATTTGTATAGACTCAGCGAGTCAACTGTGTTCACGTTATTTGAATAAAAGCTCGCAAGCCAGTACAGTCTCGCTACATAATCGGTCTCAACGCAAAAGGGATGATTGTTTAACTACCTAAGAGAACGTACAATTGTGACACATGTACAGTACAGGTACAACTAGTTGTCACTCTGGCAGCCTTATCCCATGATATTGGATGATGTCTATTTCAATTTCTGTTATGAAACTTATTCTGTCTTTGAAGAACACAAGTGGCTCGAAATATTGCGATATTTGAGTTACGGTTTCGGTGTTTTATGAAGTTCTGCTTCTGTAGTTCTTGTTATTTTAGCTATATATTCCACATCACTCCTCGCTCTATTGTCGACTTTTCCAAGATAATTTTCTTTCTCGTTTTTCATTGTAATCTTTTATAGCATCATCATACAGCTTCTCACGAGGTCTGGCAAAAATCTCTTTATGTTATGTGCTATGATTACGCTTCATAAAGAGAAGCAATAATCTTTTTGTTTATATATATATATGGCTTATAAGTATATATCAACAAAATATTTAATCGGTGAAAAAATTACAAGGACAATAACATGAATATCTGAGACAAAAACAAAAGTATTGACATTTGTGGGCATTAATCATATAAGATATAAAATTATA
Source organism: Metallyticus violacea (assembly GCA_030762175.1). Lineage (NCBI taxonomy): Eukaryota > Metazoa > Arthropoda > Insecta > Mantodea > Metallyticidae > Metallyticus > Metallyticus violacea. The sequence goes on along the minus strand of CM060838.1, from coordinate 13,756,182 downwards.
AGAATTGTAAAGCAGTAAAACAAGTAAATTGTTTTAATTTATCTAGGGTTAAATGCGTCTTAGTGTGAAAAGATGAAATAGATAAAACACTGAGCAATTTAATAGCATGTATGGCACAAACAAGGAAAACATTTAAATATAAAACTTAAAAATTACACAGTTTAAATTCTATAATGTAATGACATTGCCTGCAATAACATATGATTTTGAGAAATGGTCAATAAATATGAGAAAAATAGACCAAAAATGACTACATAAGAGAAGAACTAAATATAATTAATATACTGGAAAGAATACATAAATTATAAACTATTGACATGACCATATACAGAGAATGATAGAATATTGCAACCTAAGGGGGTCGTTCAAAGATAAATTAACTGAATGCTTGAACTGGAAACGGGCCTATGACCTAATTTCATAGGAAAAGAATAAGAATAAGCGTGTTAATCATCTCTAACTAGGAATGCGCAATTTCTAATATTTTAAACTTTTTTGTTTCACTTTAATAATATCCATCTAATTCTTTTGAAATTTTGGTGGTTTTACTGATCTGCGAACAGGCTACGTCGACAGTTATTATTGTTGATTTTTCTCACACCACATCCTATTATTTTCTTTGTACATAATCCTCTGGTTTATTTGCTTATTGCTATTAATATTTATTTTACAAGTAGATGGGGTAGTTTCATAACTTATTTTTGTGAGGGAAGGGGGTTCTAGCCAATATGAAGGGTTAAATATTCCTACTCTGTTACTGCGATATAACCATACCCCCACTTTTAGCATATTTACATACCCGAGTTCTCTTAGCTTAATTTTTCTAGAGAATGTTTACTGGAATTCCCTATTAAATGTTAAGCTATGTCTATGTATTGATGTCATTATTAAAAAAAAAAAAAAAAAAAAAAAAAAAAAAAAAAAAACTCCGTTCTTCAATTCAAAACTTCAATAATTAGAATTCGTCTCTAGATGTAAATTCTCTTGTTTCACTGCTACAGTAACGTGTGGTTTATACAGAGAGAAAGTGTATTACGTATGAATCCCGCTCGCTCAAGAGGATGCATTATTCTTTAACCACCTTGTTCTTTTTTTGTTGTGTCCTGTTGTGGTGACCACGCTCAGTGCTCGAGAGCATTTACGGTCCCTTGCACGCGCTCTGTTCATATGCACACTTTCAGCCTTCCACGTCACAAAACTTTGAAAGTAAAATATTTTCTCTTTTTCTGGGAAGCGAACCGTTCATACTGGAGGCTTCCAGAAAGAGTTTCATTCAAATACCTTCAAATGCGATTATTTCACGGTACAAAAAGTACGGAAAGGTAGAATATATGCATTGTAAACTCTCAAAGTGATGGCCTGTGGTCGTGGAGTACGTTAGGATATGGGAATAAGAATTACATTATTTATAGAAATTACATTTTTTGTTTTGAGGAAGGCATTTTATATTTTAAATTTAGAGTTATATATGATTGCACTGTAATATACGCGGGTTCGAACCTGGCCAGGACCGATGGATTTTTTTCGGGCGTAAAAATCCTAAGTATGGCTTCCTTCGGAAGGGAAGTAAAGCCGTGGGTCCCGTGTCGTACATTTACGGCACGAAAAAGAACCTCAAGCCTGAGAGAGAGACCTCTGAGCAAAATTTGTCGGCCGTTTCACGCCCTGAGTTGAATGGGACGCTGATGACCTGAAATGTTAAAGAGCGTCCATAAATAAATCAATCAAAAACATCAAGGACTCAGAAGCTCCTGTTAATTCGTTAATCTTATTTACAATCTTAAAGTGCTGGTAGATTATTAATATAGCTTTGAAGGTAGCTATATATATATATATATATAATATTTACAATAGCAAATATATAATGAACCTATTTATAATTGTAAATTTCTTCACATTGATATCTAACCTCCAAAATCCATTACTGCAAATTTCCTTCCTTCCTTTCTATTTTGCATGTGCGTCAACATCTCCCTGAAATACTTTATCAACTTTCCGGGTCTTAATGTTTACCATTTTAGTGTTAACATTCTCCCGCGGTAGAATATTTTGTCTGTATATCTGTGCATAGATATATTGATAATAGATACGTCAATTAATTTAAACGCCCTTTATTATATTCTGATTTGAATCTAATCTGGAACATAATATGAGCTTTCTGAGCGCGCACTTACCTAGTAAGTGTTCTCATCCTGCGGAATGGGAAGTTATACAATCCCGGAAATACTGTCCCCTGCGAAGTTTCGATTTCGGCCGAATTGACTGCTATGTGCCTCTCGGCCTATTCTGACTCGTGTTGCACCGTGCCCGCGCGCAAACGAAACAAAAATAAATAAAACAAACCCAAAATAAAACTGCATCTAATTCCAAATAATTGGTTAAAATAAGTAAAACCATTAGAACTCAACATCTGAGTTCAATTACTGGACGTAAAATTGTACCCTTTTCTGGTACGGAAGAAAGAACTAATGGATAAACTGTGATATTTATTAATGTAAATGTCCTAATTATGTAAATTTTCACTTAAATCACAAATTACTATAAGAATATGCTTGATGAACATAATAAGTAAATACGATTTACCTTACATTCATGTGAAATGAAAAACAAAAAGTATTTAATGATCTTTTAATCTATGTAGATATTATCAAAAATAGAAATAGACTGATCTGGTGAATGCAGTGGGTCACTTGGAAGCACCTACATTTCCCATTGACTTTAAAATTCAGGTTTGTCTAGTTATCTATCCGCAGTATGAGAACACTCATTTGGTATATATATCATTATCCACCGCATTTGCATACACCAACGACTTTGCGCACTCCCACATGATCAAGTTCAGTGGACTTAAATCCACAAGGTAATGGATCCGTTTGTACCAATCCAGTGATCATGCCGTGTTTTAAGGTGATGACTGAAAGAACGACTAAAATGTGCAGGAGCACCGTTATATATGAAGTGCATCTCTTGTATCTCTTGTCGCTCCTGGTGATGTAATGGCAACCATACTTGCGTCGTAGACTCAAGGTCGCGGGTTCAAACCCGACCAGGATCGATGGATTTTTTTGAGCGTAAAAATTGTAAATATGACTTCCTTCGGAAGCGAAGTAAAGCCGTAGATCCCGGGTCATACATTTACGGCACGATAAAGAACCTCAAGCCTGAAAAAAGAGGCCTCTGAGCAAAATTTGTCTACCGTTTCATGTTCTTAATTGAATGGGGCGCTGACGACCTGAGATGTTAAAGAGAGCTCGTAAATAAACCAAGTCAACCAAAATCTTGTACTGCTGTGAACAGTAAAGCTACAGACATTTTTCTGCATGCTGTAACGCAATGAGACGATGAGCAGTTCCTGCCCTGCAGTATGTCGACTGTGAGAAACTTCACATTTTATTTAAGGCAACAAAATTTTTATCCTTATAGCCAATGAGTATCAGTAAAACATCGCAAATTCCGGACAGATATTTATATCAAAATGTTTTTTATACACATACTGGGGAATTCAACCCTGAAATTTGTCGCGTATTTTGAAACACCCTCAATATATATCCGTTTATCTATAAATATTTTACATGTTTTTATTTTATTTGAAGATATGTCGTTATATGAGAGAATTAAGGTGAAAGCGGTAAGAATCTCGGGCAGCACTTGCAGAGGATTTTTTGCAGTATACACATCATGAAGGCATTCACAACACTCTCGTTTAGAGAAGTCAGAAAGCGTCTTTATGGTTCATGAAATTAATAGGTTCCGTAAGCATTACTTAAACATGTCATTATAAATCTAACGTGAAGATCATAAATATGATTAAACTTCGAATTTAATGAATATTTAAATTAAATAGTTCGTTTTTTTCAAATCCGATTGTCGTATATTTTTCTGCAATGAAGCAGCTGTCAAACTCTTGAAATTGCTAATGTTTAAGTATCTACTCATTTAGGAAGATATAATTTTATTAATTTTCAATTTCCATTTTTATACTTTATACACATATCCTTTATATGAACGCACTAACATAATACCAGAACTGCAACGAAAATTATAATATACTTTTTTTCAACGTATTATTTAGTGTCGTTTTGACTGCTTTGGTCTTTTCGCGACATCTGTAGATTGGAAGTGAATACTGTAGGTGTAAGTCTGTAGTTATGAATGAAATTAAATGAAATGATTTTGAGCTCTGAATCCTTTGTGCCTTAAAGTTAACTGATATTCACGTTCTCAGAGTAAGGAAAAACTGCGGGAAAAAAAAAAAAAAAAACCTTACTCAGAAATTTTGACCTGACCGGGATTCGAATCCAGAAACTTCGGATTAATATTCGCAAACGCGAAGGAGGCGGCCTATGTACTTTTTCTATTTGACATTCAGGTAGGTTATGTGTGATTAATATGCTTTTCTTGGTCTTTTAGCGAAATTGAAAATTTCAAATATTTACAACTATAAAACTATGAAGTGAAAAGTAATAATCCTAATATATATATATATATTCTTCATCTCATTACGACAAAAACTTTAACAAATTATTGTTTAAAATTTTGTATATTCCCAAAATATCGTGTATTAATTTGGATATTTTCCTGAAGACTAAACTAGTAAATTTTATTAACGGAAGGTGTATAGAGTAAATTTAAGGAGTTAAGGAAAAGAAATAATGTAATACTGTATGCATCCTCAGGTGCACCTGATATTTTACCTCGAACAGACCTTGATTTCGGTATCAACAATATTTAGACATTTTTTTTCCGTTTTGAGTCCTGAAGCACCTTTTCACTCCTGACCAGCAGATAAATGTCTTCAGTAATGTGAAAGTGGAGATGGTTGTCGTGTCTATCATCTTTTATTACATCGATGACGTCGATATTTACCACAGTCATCCCGTTTGAAAGATGAACACTTTAACGCAGATGCTGGCAGACCTCAAAAACCCTACTATTTTTTATCTTATGATTTTGGTTTCTCTCGGAAGAGAAGTAGTAATGCAGGTGGCTAACCCGTTGTGTGACAGAAGGAGATTGACGTCACAAGGAGGTTTTTCTTTTTGTTACTGAAATCTTCATTAGTGAAAGTACCTGTGTTGAATATATGCACTCCACTTCCTGTGAAAAATATCCGAAGTAGGCATTCTTTCACTTGCTAAACATAAAAGATTGTACATATCACTACATTCTTTAGCTTTTTCTTTTAGCTTAATGGAATATTTCTTTCAAAATTCCTCTGTAAACTTTTCCTCAATTAAAAATTACACCTCACATGTATGTTTGGTACCATTAGGCTTACAACATAAGCTACTTCCGGCTGTCACATAATTTATGAAAGATAACTCCGTATATAAAAATGTAAAATTATATTCTTACTGTGCATAGACACTTTAGTTATATTGTTTCATTGTTTAAAGGCAGGAGTTGTAGTGTCTGTTTGTAAATTGTTTATATTCTTAAATTGTAAAATTGCTATAAAGCTAATGAAAATCTTCCTTTAAAGTTCTGCTACCAAAATTTTTTCAGTTGACTAAAATTGATAAATGAATGAATAAATGTATTGCTGGTAACGTCAGAAAAAGAATATATACATATACATATATACACTGAGGATGCCAAAAACAGGCAAATCAACAATCAACAATGAACAAATGAAGCAAAAATTGTCGTATGATGTTCTGTAAACAGATGTGACTCACATTACGTTATGCTAGCGTTGCCACAACAAAATGGAGCCAAGATTATCGTTTAAACAGCGGAAAGCAATTTTGAAGTGGTATTGGAAAACCGAGAATGTTGTTGAAGTTCAAAGGCAATGGAGACGTTTATACAGAACAGAATCGCCAACGCGAGTAACAATTGCACGCATTAGATACAAATTTGAGACTCAGGGTTATCGTATGCGATATTCACAAGGGCAGATCTGGGAGACCTCAACAAGCCCCGCGTCCTCGGCTATGGTTTTGGGACGCAGAAATCTACAAAGCAATGTGCACGTGAGACTGTGATTAGCATAAACAGCGTACGTCGTATTATTAAAACAGTATAGTTGAAAGTTTTCATCTAAGGCTTTTGCATAGGTGACTGTAAAAGTCTAAGGCGATTAGCACTTATCGTTTTCTGTTTGTGTGAACTCACTTTTGTTATTTAGCACAGTTTTTTCTTTGTTTGAAGTCTGTATATATTTTATATGATTAATACAATTAACATCTATGGCTAAAAAATGCGGAAGATGCAAATACATACACAAAATAATAAGAAAAAATACAAAAATACAATAGGTTTGTGTACACAGACCGTATCACTACACCTGGCTGGATTCCAGCACTTTCACAAAGACAAAGTGTAACCACGACTATGTAACAAACTTCGGGTTCAGTGGAGGTGAACAATATTAACGACTTTCATATCCGGAAATGCATGCACCATCTTCACACAAATAATATTAATGCTATGTGAACTTTAAACTATGCTATTTTAACCAATTAATATCAGCCTTTATTATTGCAAGTATTCAAAATGACTTCCACCAAGTACATATACAATCATAATAAAACAGGACTCATGTTACTCTGTCCGAAGATTCCGGTGTGCTCTTAATAGACACGACCCTTCTAATAGACCTACTCGATTCTATTTGTAAACAGTAAACTAGATAATGATACCCGTGAAGAATGAAAACATTCAATCAGGTGAACTGCTAGGATAATTCACTGAACTTTCTCTTCCGGCCCATCTTGCAGGAAAAGGATCATCGAAATACTTGAATACCGGAAAGGTTGAGAGACGTGTATTGGCGATCTACCATGTAGCCACCATATGCCTGATGGACATGATTCGGAATAAAATATTGTGTTTTAGATCCATTCCATTTATAACGGATGTTACAATTTCACGCACACAAAGTAAGTTATCAGAAGAATTTTGTACTTAATGACAACTCTGGCCATCTTAATTCATTTGTGTACCCAAGAATTTTACTAAAAGCTTACAGTTACATTATAGATTTATAGAAAAAAATGTAACGGATGCTACAATAAATAGAAGTGTTACTTTATTTATTATTCATTTCTTCCTAAATTCTATTCTCATATACCGTACATCATTCCAATTTTTATATGTCAGTGCAGAAGGTCTCAGGAAATGTCTGCAATATATTAACTGAAAGACATATTTCAATATGTATTTCTTTGTAACGGACATTACAAGTAAGTAAATAACACATTAACAAAGTTTACTATAAATTACATTACTGATATATATTTAATATACAAAACCATCATATTTATTATTAAAACACTCTTTTATAATAAAAGTTAAATAATCTCAACATTTTTTCAAATACATACAGGATTACTGAATACATAAAATATTGACGCGGACTCGTGAGCGGGAGGTCTATAGTTCGAATCCCGCCAGGACCGTCCACCATGTTTACTAATTGGGTTGTGATTAGCAAAAATTAAAAAAAAAAAAAAAAAGTTTTATTTCTTTAGCCGATTTTATGATGACATCACATAAGTGAAATAGTCGGAAATGAACTATTTTCTGAAACCTTTACCACCATCTTATTGGACAATTATTTATTGCATGGTTTTAGTCCATATCGATAGAAAATGTAATAAAGAAAAATTATTTCTTTGTTACATTGTACTAAAATGGGAGATTTTTGAGCACATTAAATTTAAAGCATCAATAATTTGGAGTCAGATTACGGTTAAAATGCTAAGAGCCTGCAACATTACAAGCATGAGCCCTCGTGTCCTTGTATCAGTATTATAAGGAAAATGGTGGGGTTTGTGCGTCCTGTCAGTCATTTGTTGTAACTTTGTTGATATTCAGTGGGTATGTGTATCACGTATCGTACTAGAGGTTAGACCTTGACGGCGTTACAGATAAGACCTTTATTTTCTAGTTAATCATGGGTTTAATCACATGTGTTTTTACAGTTTTATGTACACATTGTATCATTTCCTGGTTATTTTACTTCTATCCTGTATATTCAACCTGATTTCTTGATATAATAGAAATGTGAGAAAGTTTACAACCCAAATCCATAATTATAGATAGTGAGGTGTAGATGCCCTCTATTCCTATTATACCTATATATATATATATATTATAACATATCGCTGTTTAGAAAATATAAAATGATTTACTTAATATATAATTTGCATAGGAATTCAAATCAAAATCATAAAAACTACAATAACCAAAAATATTTAATATAAAAACATAATCAAAATCATTAATAAATATAAAATCATTCATACTTAATATTATTTACCTAAAATATATTTCTAATTCAATAAAATTACGTTTTTGTGCCTAATATTTTAATGTGTGTTTTTCATTCTTTTAGTTTACGGACATGTATGTTGTGTGAATGTGAGAATTAAATGTGGGAATGAAGTGCTATTGAATCGTGTAGGTTCATACCGGATCTACAGTGGTTTTTGTTGGATCACGAGTATGTATGGCGTCAGAAAAGTTAAAAAAAAATGCAACTCGGAGAAAGCCAGTATACAAACATACTATTGCGTGCGCTAGTCCTAAAATCAACAAAGTCAGGTTATGTAGTATATCGTTTGTTATGAACAGACATGCAGTGTCATTTATCAGATTTAAGTCCTACTTTAAAACATACGCCGCTTCCATACATTGCTAACACCGCGAATAAGTGCATAAATCTGAGCTTTACTAATGATTAATTACTATATATATAAAAAGTAGAAATCTATGTTGAAGGAAAATAAAGAAAAATGCTAACATAAAATAGTTTATGATTTTGATCGTTAAGGATGACTATACAAAAAATATTATTCATTTAATTGTTTTTGAAGTAATTTAGACATAATGAAAGTATGATGTTCAATTTTTTGAATACGTTTAATAAAGAATTCTTTTAATTATGTAAGTTTTTATGGCACAATGTGCAGGATATTAATCATTTAAAAGAAACCTATTTTTTTTTTTTTTTTTTTTTTTTAAGATTATAAGTCTTGCAAGACTAGTCATGTTTTAAAGCAGTTGGAGCGAAACTTACACGCTACAAGAAAGGAATCAGAGATTCGTTGCTTGTCTGCTCTCAACTCTTTGTCTTTGGAACAAATGAACGTCAGTTGTAAGATGGCATAGGTTAGTAATTGCAGAATATCTTGGAATGTTGCTTATTTAGGGTGAAATGCATCGCAATGGGGCTGCGGTGACACGAATTTATTGAGAACGGTTCCTAAACAGAAGAGCATCGCATTCTAGGACGTTCATTCACATTTGTCAACTTGTTCTGGCCACCGCAACCTCGCGTATCAAAAGCGCTAGCTGGAGTAGCATAGCGAAAGAACAAATTCTGCAGTAGATGTAGGCGTCACATCATCGAGTCAGAAGCAGATTATGCTCCAGGAGAAGCAAATTTTACATTTCTTATACCAGTCATGGATGAAACACCTCAAAGATATTTCTGTAAGAATAATACATGAACATGGTCTCAAATTGTAAATTATATCTCAAAATACAATTAAAAACACTATTCAGGACTTCAGGTGTTCAACCTAGTATGCACAAACAACAATTCTAACTAATCTTTTATGCAACATGTAAAATTTATTCTGATCTTCGCAAAACGAAGAGATTCAGTCTTCATTAAAGTGTATGGTATGCTTTTAATGTGGTACGAACTAGTACGTAAATATTGAGCAGATCTTAACTTTTTGTGACGTTCGGCTTAAATGTTAGAAAGCGTTTCTTTCTTCCCCCCCCCCCTATATAGGAGTCTTGAGTGACTGCTTTGCCATATATAGAAAAATAATGTGAACTGAATGACTGTAATTGGAAAAGTTGATAACACTGTGACGTATGTATGGAATTTTTACTCTTGAAATGATCTAGAAATCTGTAAACTTTTACAATAAAAATATCTAGAAAACAGTTTTTTTTCTATTGTAAAAACTTAGCTAAAAGCTCTATATAAGATTAAACACTTTTTTTTCCTTCTAATCATAGTGTACCTGAAAATTTTAAGGCACACAGGACATTCTTTAAATACATCTAAAATGTAAAATAATAATGCAAAATATCTAGTAATTTTTAAAAAATTTAAGAAAATTGATAGTGAATTGGAGTTCAATCTTTTCAACCTTCTCTGAAACTGCAGCTCTAGGTAAAGCATAATTTTCATTCCCTTCACTTCTCAAATAGTCCACGAGAATGCATTTTAGCAGTTGATGACTTTTCTTGCTTTGTGCCTTGAAACAACTTAATTGAAGTATTTTCATTGATATAATTAGAACTTTTTCACGTCTAAAAGACATTAGGTAAAGCAAAGCGTTTGTCTACTTCGCTTATCGGATTGCGTGGTCTCTGGAATGGGAAACTGTTCCAAACAGCTGATGGGTCCGGAGCGCTTTCCTATTTGCTGCTCTTGACTTCCAAGTTGTTCGAGAGCCAGAAGGCATTGCAACTCTCCCTCCGCCTTCCTGCTTGCAACTTACACAATGTTGAGGTAAGAAATAAGAACGCGAAGAATTCACTGCCGCAGGATTCAAACAGAAGCTACTTGCTGCACAAGGGTGGTAAAACTGGATCGAAGACAGACAAGCATGCACCGCTCAGATATCCAGACTCGCTGCTCGCAGCGCTGTCAAACTGGCCTTTCGAATTCTTCATTCCTGCTCATACGCGTTGAGCAATGGCATGTAGGAATGCTGAAAGCCTACCAAGCAAGCGTATTTTGTTTAAAACTTAACTAGATATACATGCTAATATTTATCTTTCTATTCTGCTGAAACCGGGGCTTTAGATTTAATTTTTTTTAGATGCATTTTTCATCTTCTTTCCAAAAATATGTGTTCTCTTTTCGAAAATGCAATATACCATTCATATCAAATTTCTACGTGAAGAAATATACCCCAAGACTGTTTTAAGAGCAGGTTCTAACAATTTAACCAGTATGTGCAATCAACTCGGTTTTCTGTTATATTTTTTCTTCACAAATTTTTGGCATGTATAAAATACAATAATAATACTCTTTCAATGAGAATCAGGTCAAACGTTTTTTTGGTTCTCTAGATTTCAGCCATCTTTGTAATATGCTTTTTTTTAATGCCCTTCCATCTGATAGTAGTCTGAAAAGACACGATAGCTCAGATAGTAAGCCAAAGATCCGCTGTTCGAGACCCGGCCGTGACATGGAATTATTCCCATCTAACTGTTCCATTAAGTTACTTATTGATTACGATAAAATGTTATTAGAAGCATTCTTTATTCAGCTACAACTATCACACTGTAGACCTTTACCCGTTTTTCATTGTTGACTTGGATTACTTTTTTGTCATTTATTATTTTGGTAATAAGCTATATAACTGATATAATATTTACAAGTATAAAAATGATTGTTTTATAAGCATACTGGGTTACAGGGCAAAGGTTTACGCCGTTTCATCGACAAAGTAACGCACTACCGACTTTTTCCCTCACCCATTTACTTTCTTGGGAGAGTACCTCGCGCATATTGTATAAACTAACTGAAATATTTAGACGGTAACATATTTTCTAGAAGATTAGACAATAATTCATTTAAAATTTGACCAACCTTAATTGATATCTCCGGAGAAAGTTTGGTGACTTCTTTGCGACTCTGATTATTATTTCACAGATCACTCCGTATTTTTTTTTTTTTTTTTTTTTCAGGGCCTGAATTCTTACCGCTTCTTTTGACTTTCTCTTTTACATTTTGACGCAAATTATAATCGCATCTGGAATGAGCTGGACACGTTCTAGTTAAATCAACTCCATTCCTAGCTGGCATATCTGTAAGGATTCTCTTTGCGTAATGATATATTATTATTATTATTATTATTATTATTATTATTATTAAGAAAAGTTTTGAAGGTGGTAGTTTCCGAAAAAAAATCGTCTACAAAATTTAATGAATAACTTAGTCATATTCTTCTTTAAGAAATAGTTCTCAGTGATAAATAATCTTTACACAAGTGTAGTTAACCGTGCATATGTAATATATATATATATATATATATATACATACACATATGCACTCCATATAAAAGATAATTAGAGATGGGGAACCAAGGGTCAAAGGCTTCAAACTTACATATTTGGGCTTAAGGTTTTCGAACTTACATTATTGTTATTGAATGATTTACACTAACATCTGGTGCACCTCTTTTATATTATAATAATAGCTATTATTGTTACTATTTTGACTTTCACAACACTCATGGTTACGAAACAAACAACCTTTGTATGAAACAATCGGCATATATCTCGCAACAGTGGAAGAAAACACAATTGCAACTTTGTTTTTAACAACTAAATTCCTGTAAGTGCACCTATGCATTATTGTGCAATCATGAAATTTTTCTGATTGTTAACACTAAAGCTATTCATTTATTAAAACAACTGGATCTATTTCGATAATTAAGTAAGTCTAAAGCTCTTCTAATGCAAATTTTGACACTATTTCCCTGTATTATGAGTTTCTTAGCACAAATTTGTAATTACTTCAACGCTTATAACTTCAATATTTTACCTCTGTGACTCCAGGTTCACTACTTCAACATAAACTTGTCTTAATGTTCCTCTACACACAGTGAAAATATTTCGGCGTTGTTCATTAACATCCTTTACATACAAAAATATTGCTTTAAGACTGTTAATAGCAAATGGTATCATCCAACAGATCTTTTATTTTATTTTAATTTATTTTTCTTTTCTATTCATTTCCTTTATTTCTTTTTATTTCTCTTCTTTTTTGCAGTCTTGTCTTAATGATATATGAGACACAATCGTTTTGTTAACCTTTATTTTATCTTCCATTGAGATTGAGAATTGAGGATTAATATATATATATACTTACTGGAATTTCTTTTAATACTTTTAGAATGCAGATTTCAGTCAATTTGAGCCTATTAGGGCATAATGCAAGAATGGCTATTACTATTAAAAGATATTAGTTCTAATTACAATTCCAACATTTACATAAATACCTATATATTTTTTTTCTAAATGAATAAGAAAAGCGAGTCCTGCTTCTTTGAAAGTGCAAAAACAAAATGTAGTTTGTTATAATAATGTCAGATTGCATATATAATCGTAACAGAGTTTAACAGATTAGGTTAGTTCGTAGTATTCATCATAAACAGAGGAAAAGGAAGGAAAACAAGAAGAAAGAAAATAATATTTAAAGAGATGTTGCCACGTATTATTTTTTATAAGAGTTATACTTTTTATCAGCTTATCCTTCTTATAAAGCTGATTTGTTTAAAACAATCTAACCCTAAAACACTTTTTATTAATCTGTATATGAAGACATCTTTTTCTTCTTTCTTTCCATTATGGTTTCCTTCAAGAAGCCGTAAGTTTGTATAGGAAACATATGTAGAAATTATACATATCCATAAAACGATTTATCATCCTTGCAGTGGGAAATTCCCAAAGCAATATCCACGAACCCTTATAGCTTTCGTAAATTGGTAGCAGGCAAAGGAAGAAGCGCGATATCGAAATGATAAATAAGAGCCACGTGTAAGGCATTTATTTACCTTCCTCGTTCTGAAATTTGTTTTACCTCGGTGCGGTTTTCCTCTTATCGCGAACACTGATGCTACGTGAGCTGGCTGTTGAGTAAGGCACAGATCCTCCTACTCTGTCAGCGTGCCCATTTTCTACACCTTTCATTTGATATGTATCCCATTTGGTAGCGACATCTGTAAATGGAATTATCGTGGGTGGGTGCACCTTTAGCGGACGTTGACGAAGATAAAGTGACGGCACGGCTTCATTGCAAACCTTCTGCTCCCAAGTTACGTGCACCACCTATTTGAAATTAAAACCAATGAGTGGTTATCAGGTGTTGCTTTGTTGTTCTCGTCCAAGACCTCGTGTGTTCGAATGCCATGGCAGCAGAAACTTCGTAAGAGTATGTCTATAGAGAGGATAAATCTGAATCTGTAATAAATTGTTAATTCTTTAAAGAAAGGTGATTTTAAAGCATATGCTAAGTAATGGACAATATTGGCTTTCAAATGTATGCTAGCTAAATCTTCTGCCAGCTCCTTAGGACGATAGTTTGTTAATGCTACTTAGCTGAAGGTTTATTTTCTTACCTCAAGAGGCATCGTTACACAATCAGTTTATCCTCGTTCCAAAGTTCTTAGTAATTCTTTTAAACGTTAATGGTAGATACAAATTATTAAACAGTTTAATCTCAATGGAATTTTTTTGTTGTTGTACAATTTAAAAACAGTGTTTGGGAAAATCAAGTAATTGCATAAAAATTACGACACCTCTTTTCTTCAACACCAAGGAAGATGTGCTAAAATCATAATGGAGTTAATATCCCTGTCACCATCCTTTCCGGTTTTGAATGTAGTGGTAACCATATTTACCTTCTAAACCCAAAATCGCGGACTCAAACCCGGCCAGGATCGATGAATTTTATCGGGTGTAAAATCCTAAGTATGGCTTCCTTCGGAAGGGAAGTAAAGCCATGGGTCCCGTGTGTCGTACATTTACGGCACGTAAAAGAACCTCAAGCACGAAAGAAGAGGCCTCTGAGCAAGAGTTGTCGGCCGTTTCACGCCCTGAATTGAATGGGACGCTGATGACCTGAGATGTTAAAGAGAGTTCATAAATAAATCAAATAAAAAAAAAGCAACCATCCTTTCTATTACTTTAGTCTTTAAAATAATATCTTATATCTTCAACTCCAGCTAAATTCAGAGTACATGAAAATTAACCACACAAAAAGAGAAAAAGAACGGAAAAAGTCCGTGTATAAAGATAATTTTAAGATTACATGAAAGTAGGCAGACCGTTTTACACACACACCTATTACTTTCAAACTAATGCATTCAGCGGCGGAATATGAGGACTTATTTGAGTTTCTAAGTAATAAAACTTGTAACATGCACTCTAATATTTGTATTCTGCATAACAACTATTAAAGTATACCGAATGTTAATGAGTTAAATCACAATACTTTCAGAGATTGCAGCGGGTTCTTATGGTTTACAAAGAAAGATAAGAAGTTAAAATTAATTACTAATTAAGTCTCATTAAAGCAAGATGCCTTAGAATGTCTTTAAACCTACGTCGTGCCCGAGAAAATTCGTATATGCAATAGCTCATCAGTGTTTTCAACATTTAGTGCTATAAAAATCTCTCAAATCTCGGACAGTACGTCACTGAACAACGGTTAACTTTATCGTGTTTTGGAGCTTGTGTAGAGAGAGCTATTTGCCTAGCTGTGTGGTAGAGTGGGTTAGAATATATATTTATTTACTAATTTATTTTACTATGAAGCATGCTTATACATAAATTGCAAAAATTAATAATAATAATAATAATAATAATAATAATAATAATAATAATAATAATAAACGAGACTGAAACTTGATACTGACTGCTCAAAGAGACCTTTCATAACTTCATTCCGTTATTTTATGGTATTCATTAGTCAATGGTGTACTGGTTCTTCAGAAACCTAATGTAGCCCATTTTGAATATTGAAATGACAACACAGATTTTCTACTTCCAGTGCTTATCTACATTGTGGCGTAAAACAAACTGTATATTTTGGTTTTAGATATTTCTCCTTTAAAAAAACTTTCTGGCAATTTACAATGTGCAATATCTGCTTACGGTTAAATACCCAAAAGTCTTCATCGTAAAAATCTGTGATTAAAAGCATTCTGTTTTTATGTTTAAAGAAACTATTCCTACCATTTCTTAATAATGTGAATATTGTGACAAACATGTTTAAATTGAGATGAGCTTGCATTGTTGAAAACAGTTTTCCAATATTATGAATTTTGCTCAGATTTGACCCCAAGTTGTCTTCCACATGGCATGTCTTTCGAAACTTACGATGAACACAAACACAATGAGTGCATGTATATTCAAATATGTGTGAAAGTTAATAACGACTTAATGGCTTTATTGGGGGCTTGGAGTGTTTATATTGCACCTTATTAAAATGTAGAAATAACCATTTCGGAAAAATGTTTTAGAGTCCAGAACTACATGAAAGCTCAATTAACAAGTATTCCAGCAAATCATGTTCAACGGGGTTCACTCATGAACGGAAACCTGACGCGCGAAGAAAAGGCATTGTTGCAATTTTGGAAAATGTGTACATTCCTGGCAATTATAAAACTTCATATATTATTTCCTGTCCAGTTAATTAGTACATCGAACAGTTATCAAAAAGACGTCTACAGAATGTGTATGAGTAATAAGTGATTCATAGAATACTATTTCTTCGAAAACATAATAACCTCGTATCTAACAGATCATGTAGACTAGTGTAAAATTTGATTCAGTATCTTCAGAATTTCTTCCATTTGTTTGGAATTATTTCTTTAAAATTGGTTTTTGGATAACTCTATAGTTGTCATAGATTGCCGAAATGAATATTTTCCTCTTACTGGCTATAATATTCTTTAAAATAAAATCTATTTTATTGTAAATTGTTGTACTTTATTTTGAAGCGACATTGATTCAATGCAATTATTGGATAACATTTTTCGATATGAAAAAAGAATCCCTTCATACTCACACGTAAAGTACATTTAAAACATAACTATGAGAATTATGGGCATAGATGGCATTGGACGATCTCATTGCCTTTAGGATGTACGTGTCATTGAGCAGTTGCTAGATCTGTCCTCGTCTTCTGACTGCGCTATCACGTCTTGATATTTCCCAGCGTTGCCTGTTCTTGATCTTTTAGGACGGGTACGTGATAAATAGTACGAATGTATTGCACAAAATTACTAGGCACTTGCGTAACAAGAAGAAGGGGACATAGAAAAGAGAATTTTTTGTTGTAATGCCCAAAGTCGTTTGTCAATATCTGCTGCAATTGATGAACTCTGAGGTCCACCAGCGCCTAAAGTTTCTGGTGTAATGAAGAGAACAAGGGAAAATCTCACCCAGGCTACTTGACCAGGCAAGATTTGAACATGCATTTTCCGTTTTTCCAGCCAGTCTCGAGCCGATGTCTAGCCAAACAAGCCTGGAGTCACTTGAAAGCACCTTTCCGAAATACTTCAAGAGAGGCTGCCTTTGTGGACTTGCGGTCAACGTGTCTACCTGCAAATCCAGCGGTTTCGGGTTCGATTCCTAAAGGTTAGTTGTTTGGGTAAGGTTTTTCCCTAAGTTTTTCGCTACCCTGAAGAGTTGAATGCCAGGTAATTTTAGTGTTACTCATTTCTAGAAACATTAATTCATCGTCTTTTTAAACCTTCGTTTGTTACAGCAGTGTTTCCAACATGTGGGAAGTTTTGCATTTTTCGTGAATTTTTATGCTAAAAGTTGGGAAAATGGAAAAATGGGAGAAAATAATTATTATGAAAATGTTACATATTATGGACTCGTCATTTCATTAGAATATTTGCAAATTTGCTTTCCAATGTGTATACTCGTTTTATTTATTACATGTAATAGGTTAAAGTATTTGCGTGTTGCATTATAGTAGCAAAATAATGGCTTAGGAGATAGCAGAATACACTGGATACATTCCCTCTCTCTGCAGCTAATACCCGTGCAATTTATGGTTGGTTGACTAGCATAAAGCCTTTGAGGAGACCTCGCTTTATGCTGCTTTATGGCAATGCAATGTTAACCTAATGCTGCGGCCATGCGATAATATGTTCTAAAGTTAATGAATTGTGAACTTTGCATGTATGTGGGAATAATTTGCAAATCTCTCTTTGAGAAAAACTGAGAAAATTGAATTAAATTAGTGGGAAATTTAATTTATATCATCGCGGGTTATAAGCGAGCAGATACTTCGAAAGGAGGGCCAATAAACCTTTAGATGTTAAACAATTCTCAAGTCTAATAGTTGGCATATTCCTTGCTACGTTTGGGCATACAAACTATTTCGTCTCAAAGGACGTTAGTTATTTATTTTAAAGGAAACTGACTTCCAACGACTCTATCCGTTATTTGAAAAAAATTTTCAACCACTTTGTCACGTACGCCTGAAGGGTGTTTCTGCATTAGTCGCTAAGATTTTTCCTCCTCCTAAGTAGTCCTTTGGGTCTAAAATTTCTGCACATTCTTGGTAATTCGATCTATTTTCAAGCAGTCTTCGGTATTGTCTATCACTATTCAATAGTACATTCTGGCTTTATGTATAATAAAAATTAATAAAACGGCAAAGTTAATTAATATCGTGAAAAGTACTAGTTCTAATCGCTGTAAAGAGCAGCCTGAAATTTTTGAAACCATCTGATGTCCAGAAGTCAGATGTGTCGTTCATGATTATGGACACATGCACAAGATCGTCTGTTCTTCATTGATGGGAAAGTGTCAGTCGCTAAGGGAAGTTTATTATCGATGGAGGTACAGGTGCGAAGCGCACGGCATCTGAGGGAAACGAACTATTTGAGAGGCATTTCAGAGAAGCCCAGGAAATCCATCCCACCAGCAACAGTGCATAGAAGATTGCATAAAAGATGTAATTGCATCAGAAAGTTCGCCTAATGACAAGCAGAGGCACGGAAAATGCTTGCAAAACAATGTTGGTAAGAATGATGACTACGATTTATTCCTAGACAAAGCGTGTGCTTCTTTTGCTCTGACTTGGCGACTGACGCTTCCCCAGATGAAGCCCGTTTTCCCCGCTTGCCCATGCGCATGCGCAGTAAGTCTGATATCTAGTCATCATATGTATTCGAAAATTTCATAGCTATTCTTTGCACGGTGCTATTTTTTTCATTGAAACTAATACTTTTCATATTAATAATTGGTCTTTTGTATGTATAAGTGAAGCCTCCTGTATTTTTAATTTAGAACCACTTCACATACTGACGGTTTTATGTTTCGGCTTTAGACATTGTGACAGAAGCTGAAATTTGAGACAAATACTTAAAACATCAATTAGCATTGTTAGTGACCTTTTAACAAAACCGTTCTTTCTGATGGGCTAACGTAGCCTTTCGGCCTTCAGACATTTTAGCAGGGTCTCACATTCGAGGGAAAAACTCAAAACAAACTAATGAGCATTGTTAGTGACGTTGTTAACAAAACTCTGCTTGGCGTTGGAGTAAACATAACAAACGAGTTAAAGTGCTATCAGCTCTCTCCCCCCTTTTCCAAAATTTTCCGACGATAAGGGTGATTTATGGTTGACATTAATGTGTTTCTCTAGAATATAAGGTTCTTAGAATGGTAAATACTTAGGTTTCAGTAATAGCTACTGCTGATTCTAAAATTTGAATTGAATTGAATTGAATTGAAATGGAAATAAGGGAGAACATAAAATGTTTATGCTTTAAGCCCCGCTACATTTTTGGTGGAAATTTTTCTCTTTTTCATGAACATATGTTTAAGTATTGTGTTAATGCGAAAAACTTTGGCTACAGAATATTCTTCAAATATTCAATCGCTGAGACCATCTGCTCGTATAAAGAAACAGCGTTTGTGTCCATTCTCCAGATCGTCATTTTCGCGTGTGTTAAGAAAAAAAGAGTGAAGGAAACTATTGCTAGTTATTTTTCTGTTAAATTATTAAATCTGCATGCCAGTATGGAACAAAAACTAGAGTTGCAAAAGCGGCAGCAAAATAAAACAAATCCAAAGCGAACACATGCTCTGATTACAAGCAGATTGTATGAAGTATATGGACTTCAAGCAGCGCTTCGCATCTGATTCACTAGAATGCCCTGGGGTCCTGAAGGCAGTTCCCAGCACCGTGTATCGTGTAACACGATAATGATGCTGTACTTATAACCTTCGTTACCATGCATCGGTGTGTAATGTCGATAAAAATGATTCCTGTACAAGCTGGTGACGTGAAGTGCAGATGCAACTGAAGTTTCCGAGCCTCCAATAGTTTACCTCGAATAGTTCACATTTTATATGCTTCCCAGGATCTGTGAAGCAACTGCAGAACAAGCAAAGTGACTGCATGTTGTCTCCGCTCGTTTCCTATGAGTCATTCTTAACTTCTGAGAGCCGTAAAGGAAACCTAAGTATGGAATTCATCCGCTGTTTTATGATACTTCACCATTTCTGTCGGTTCGACGCAATTTCTTGCTGAATTTAAGAGCTTTAATATCTTGCTCGTTGTTGCAGGTGCATGTAGTTTCCAGTGTACGACGTGCGGCCCATAAGTTCCCGGCCTGACCATGTTTGGTAGGTGATAAAGTAAAAATACGCATATAATATTTCAACGTGATCTCCCTTTACTTCAGTGCATTTCTCACATCTATGGATTAATAATTAATCCCCTTAAAAACACTCTGAAGATTTTCAAATTGTTGGAAAACAGGGTTCTTCTCACTCATTATCATGGGTGAATTCTTGAAGGTCAGATTTCAGTTTTCAAAAACAGGCAATAGTTTCTGGAGGTGGGGATGATCAGCTCCTGAAAGCCACACGTGTTCACAGTAGCCGTGCGGACTGGGGCATTGTCGTGCATCAGAACTCCTTTTAGCATTCCATGACCTTTTCCTTGGTGGTAATGCTCAGTTAATGTTTGTCCGAGTTATCATCGTGTTCCTTTCTTTGAAGCCTATCATCAGAATTACTCTACATCGCAAAAAATTGTTTCCATGATATTTATCATGGACTGTGACCCGGGTCTTTCTGGGGGTCATTCTATTTGAAAGAGGGTTTTAGAAGAGGAACATAGTAGGTCCCTCGTGACAAAGATTAAAACACTTTTGACAAAATTCTACTCAAATTTGGTTTGAACTGCTGAAAAAATTCGGGGCATCCATCTTGCACTGACCTTATACATATGAAAATGTTGATGAATGAGGAAGCGTGGTTGTTTTATAAAACCCCCAACATTGCAGATATTTCTTTTGTCTTCAGAGGAGTGTCACTCAGAATTTCCTCCTCGACAAGGGAGTGTTTCCTTGTGTTACTACATGCACTACTCTCATACGTGGGTCACTAGATAAGAATTCAGACGCGGGATATTGCCCACCCCTAGGGAAAGCATTGTTGCTGGGTGGAAATTGTTGCCATTGGCGTTGCTCTAGTAGCAGACAGAGCTCTGTTGTGTTGTCAATTGTACTGCATAGTGTGAATGTTCTTGTAAGTGCAACGGAGTTTCAGAGAGAGCGTTTTCGGACGATGATCTAGTACGATTTCAAACGTAGCTTAAATGAAACGCAGTCACTTGAGCGTTTGAGGGGAAGGGAGCTTTCGGGAACTTTTCTCCTTCATGTGTTACTGTGTTCCGCTGATTTGGAGAATTCAAGAGGGAGCGACAATCAAGAGGAGAGTGGAAGATCAACAGTAGTGACTGAGAAGAACACACCTCTGTGGAAGCAAATCATTGGGAAGATATTTTTGTTCTCCGGCTGTGTTTTCATTTTTGTTGTAATATTTTTTTTAACTCTTTCAAAAGTGCATTTGTAATTCTGTGCATGTATGCAATAAAATACTTCTATAACTTTCGAAGATGTTTTATATTTTTTACAGCTATGTTTGGAGTGGGAATGACTAAATGGTGAAACGCATAAATAAAATGCGGAAATGTTGCGATCACTAAGTGGAGCACACCTTCAGAATATATTCACAGTCTTTAAACACTGGAGACGATGCAAGCAAAAGCTTTTATAATTTATTCATAATAGCTTTACGGTAGCTCGTCGTGAGGTGCAGCTTTACACAATGAGTGAGCCGAAAGTTTTCAGATCAGCAGGAACTTCAAGGCTCGACTTTAGTTTCCTGGGAGTTCTCATCCTCGATACTGCTTGGAGCATGAACAACTGTTTAATGCAGTGGCGGATTTGTCGGCTACGTCAACGCGATCTCAAAGAAATAAATGGAGCTAAGAAAATTATTGTTTTAAATGCCTTAATCGAAATGTTTATGCCTCATTCATAATTTTTACTTGCACACGCCTCAGAAAGCCTTACTCCCCCGCTCCGTAGGAAAGAGAAAACAATATCTGGGTGCCTGTTCTGACTGTAAGCTGCATTTTAAACACATTTTTTTGTAACCTGTAGACCGCCTCGGGTAGCCGAGGTCGTTAAGGCGCGGACTCATGAGGAGGAGGTCTGGGGTTCGAATCCAGCCAGAACAGTCCTCCATGACTGAAATTTTTTGCAGGTTTTCCTCAGTTCTCATAAGTGGCAAATGCCGGCATTAGGCCTGGAACGATTCGTTCTTTAAAAATAAATCCTTTCTCAATATAACACTTCATCTCATGTATCACCAGTGTCCACTGCCTGTGGTGCCTCAGTAGTAAAAACGGGCGTTAAACACTACTCATTCATTTTTGTAACCTGTAGGACTTGAGCGATTTAGCATTGTCTTGACGCATTAGCATGCCTGAAAACTTCCTACAAAGTTTCTATAAGGAATCACAGGGCTCTCCAGTAACAAACTGATTTCAACATAAAAATGCCGCATATGTACCCATAAAAAACTTTCCCGCCTACTAATGGACGAGAAAGTTTTCCCACCACATAGAGGACTCTTGTGTGGTTTCAAGTATGGGGAACTCGCATTTCATTCTGGTTACATAATTTGAAATTCAGCTAGATTTTCTTCAAAGAGGTCATTCGGCTTTATGATATACTGTTCACCATCGGGAACTTATTATAGAGCTATAGCGTTAGAGTTAGAGCTATAGCACTAACCTTGACTGTTATCTTCCTTAACAATGGCTACATTTTCACTGATTTTTTATTGCAGTGATCTTTTCACTAATGCACACAGAAAACTTTTTTTCACTATACAAAATGAAGACAATTTGACAAACAAGTTATTGAGCGTCGTTATAGTTCATCCGGAAGCAAAATATGCTATTAATTCGTTAACTTGAGCATGAGAGCTGAGCTCTGCGGCAAAGAGGAACGGCTTACAAGTTTCAGGCTTGACATAGAAGGCCATGCTTCATTGTTGCAATGTTCATGCTCTCTGATTCGTGTAAACACTGCATTCCCTTTCTGGCAATGCCATTCATTTGCTTGGAGAAGCTCAGTTACGTCCTACGTGTTGCATAATTCAGCACGATATGCAAAATATAACATAGAACATTGATTAAATTTTAACTAAACAAAAAATTGACCTAGTATTATTAAATAATGCATTTATGATGTTCATATTACACTGTGAATAAATGGTCAAAACTGAAGCTATCTGCTACGTCTGGCCAAGTTGGCGAAGTTATAAAACGAGGGTAGGCGCACATGTTTGCGGCCTAACCATTTTCTAGGTATGATAAGGACAAAAACTGTATTTCACTTTTCAACATAATTATATCACAGCCTATTTAGTCATACAAATATTCAAATATCTACCTGTGAATGCGTTAATAAAATGAAAATACATTCATTACTAAGAAGAAATATCATTATTACAGTGAAACATATTCCACTAATGAAATAGCATCCGAAGCTAAAACACAAAAAAAACCACACTTGAATATGAAACGTTTTTGTACGCGCTCGAGTGGGAACACTTTTCCAGGTTTTAATATGTATTTTTTAGCATTCTATGGGAAATTACTATTTTTATATCATTATTGCATTATTATGTTAACATACAATGTAAATCGGTTATTTTTTGGTTTGATTAAACTATTCCACACGTAACTTCCAAGCGTTCGTCATTTACTAGCACAAACAAAGTTTTTGGAGAGCGTTAATTTTCAAATCATCGTTACCAGCACTGCAACCATGATATCCGTGACCACACCCCTTGGCATTATTCAACTTTTGGATAACCAACTTTTTCCATCTATAACTTACATTTGGTAAAAATGCAACGTTTAGAGCCCTTCAATTATACACTTGATGTCTGTTATTTTTAGAAAAATGTTCGAACTTTATGCAGGTCTAAAATCGTGCAGAAATACCTTCGCATAAGGAAGATCTACTACCGTTAGGTGCGCTACAGCCTCTTAGAGCAATAAACTGGGGTAAAAGTGGAAAGATGCCAGGATATCATTCATCCCTTGGCAATAAGAACTCTCGAGGCATGATAAGTGATGAAAGTGCTTAATATCAATATGATGTGGAATTAACGTTGGTGTGGGCGGTCTAGATTTTCCCTTGTGAATGTTAAGCGATGCCAGAGCTAAGGCCGAAAGAAGTTGCCACATTGCGTTCATTCTACTAGAGATGCAAAAAACACTCACTGTCATCTGGTACTCATATTCGTCTCCCTAGAGTCTTCAGAGGAAAAAAAAAAAATACCAAAGCCAGTGTTGGGAATTTTTGCTTAACCAAGACAATATCTCTACACTAAAAACAACGTCATTCTTGTAACCATCCACCGAAACATTTTCTAATTTCCGAAAAGTTAAGATAAGGATGAGGAAATTCCTTCTCTAAAGAACCTTTGAGGGGCTATTAATTGATATGTCGTTACGAGGGTAGGTCCATAAGTTTCCGGCCTCGCCGATAAGGATTATCATCTTTACAAAACACTTATCTCATGTAATACCCAACCTGTTAAGTAAATAATTGCAGCTGTAACATCCGCTCCGCTGTATTTAGTTGTTCAGATATAGTTGCATAAAGAAGGCTATGTGTACAAGCTTGTGACATGTTCAAGTGGAGTTTCGAGCTGTTATTAAGTTCTTCACAAAAGAAGGACTTAATCCAAATGAAATTAAACCGCAACTGGACGGTGTATATGGGGAAGCATCCCCCTCATATTCTACCGTAATAGAATGGACCGAATTTTTTCGAGTAGGTCGAGAGAGTATTGAAGACGGTCGGCCCTTGGAGATGCTCACTCTTGAAAACATAGCCCTTGTGGAAGGAGAAATTATGGAAGCATAACATGTGCTTGGTTGCTCTTGAAGTTTACTGTACGCTTTAATTATCACTAATTCTTCTTGGTTAGCAATGAACGGAATCGACTTCAACGGTTACGTCCAGGATACTGTTATATAGATATGCATCCTACATGGAACACTTCCAGTGCTGAATAGTTGTTAGCTGAGCTGATCATTTGAATCTGGAATATTATGCAATTAAAATACGTTTTGTAAATACTTTTTTCCAAGTTAAGGTCTTATATTCTTAAATTTCTCCAGTTGGAAAGGCTCACCAATCAACAAAATTATAGAAATTAATTTTCAGTTATTTTAGAAAAGTATTATTGTTAGTGCCAAAAATGTAAGTCCCTCTTCGTCCAAAGCTAAAGGAATTCCTATTTCTAGCAATAGCTATTGCATACGAGAGTAGGTTAATAAGTTTGATAAAGATAAAATATATATTTCACTTTTCAGTATAGTTACCCTTTATTGCAACACACTTCTCTTATATTTGAATTAACATTTCAATCCCCCCCATAAATAGTCAGAAGTCTTGTTTGCAAAATGGGCATAAACAGCATCCATCACTTCTTCGTCACACTTCAATTTCCTTCCTCAAGGTACTTCTTGAGTTTTGAGAAGAGGAAATAGTCACTGGGAGCTAAATATGGGTTGTAACGTGAATGATCGATCTTCTTTTACGCCACGTTTCTACACAGTTTCCTTTACAAGAAGAGCTGTGTGCACAGGGGCGTTGTCGTGAAGAAGAGGCACATCACCACTCAGCTCTTCTCGCCTTTTCTCTTTGATAGAAGCACGTAGTCTGTGCAGTAGGTCAGCATAGTACTCCTCATTTACTGTGGTGTTCCTCTCCTTGAAGTCAATGAAGAGTATTCCTTCACAATCCCAAAAGATTGCGGCCATGCTCTTTTTGGTCGACTGAGTGACCTTCGACTTTAGAGACGGTGCTTGGCCAGGTTTAGGTCACTCACTCCATTGATTCTCTTTTGGACAAGGGATCATAGTAGAGGACCATAGTTTCATCTCCTGTTTGCAGAATTTTGCTCTCGTTGCCACGGCAGAGTTCCAAAAATGCCTGACAACAAATGACTCGTTGCTGCTTTTGGACTGAGGAAAGAAGTCTAGGCACCCATCTTGCCCTAACCATATTAATGTTTAAATACTCATGAATATTTAGAAAGGCCCATCTTGCTGCTATTTCTTGTAATTTTGAGCCGCCAGTATTCTATAATTTATCCTTACACAAGAGCGATGTTTTCAGGAATGAGCACCTCCAAGGGCCGCCCAGCACGCTCTTCGTCCCAATGCTTCATCGACACATGCGAAAATTCTTTTACGGTAGAATATGAGGGGGGTGCTTCCCCACACACACAGTCCAATCGCTATTTAATTTCATTTGAAGTAAATGTTTCTTTTGTGAAGAACTTAATAACAGCTCGGTACTCCATTTGAATGTCACAATCTTCTTCACATAGCCTTCTTTATGCAACTATATCTGAACTATTGAATACAACGAAGTTCCAGCTGCAATCATTTACTTAACCGATAAGGTATGAACCAGATAAGGATCTTGTGAAGGCAATGACCCTTATCGGCGAGACGGGAACTTATGGACCTACCCTCATATGTATATTTCCTTACATTTTAATACTTAAACAAATACCTGGCTTTTGTGTCACTCCAATATTTAAGAAAACTGCATTTTAAGGAGCAATCGCAAATTCAAATCGCTAAATGAAAATTAAATAAATATTTGCATACATGTGGGATTGACAAGGATATTAAATGAGAGACAGCGAAATAGTTTATATCGCCAATTTATACCAAAAAAAATAAATGAAAGACTTAAAAACAATAGGAGCTCTGGAAAATTCTTATCGTTTGCCAGGCTTAAAGTGGGCACGAAGAACTCAAATAGGAAACATCAATAGCTAGGAAGCCGCTGAGATAATTGTTTTAAATGCGAGAGCGATTTTATCTGTGCTTTAAATGACTTCTATTAAATGAACCCATCTGCTATAGTTCGCAACTTCCTTATTCATGTTCCTGCTGTTACACGGTGCATAGAATTAGGACTCAAGACGATCTAACCAAACACGAATATGTAGAGCGTTACTGCGTATGTAAAATGCCTGAAGCCAATTAATTTCTCTATATCACTGTTGTAAACCAGCTAATTGGCAAGAGATGCTTGATATAATTAACAACAAACTGAGTCCTTCCTATACGCCACCAACATCCGCTTCTTCAAGATTCTCATCAGCTGCGTTAAATCTCTTCAGCCGCCCCCTTCCCACAGCCATCCCGGATCTACTCTTCTCTCACCTCCTTCCCCTCCACGTGCACAAGAGAAGGGCAACCGATAGAATACTCCCCCAGTTGTTTCCTCAACTGCTGACACGATTTAAACGTCAGTCCCTGTCGTTCTCAGGTTTCTGCAGCAGAATGGTTTCTATGGACGACATTCAATTGTCACAAGTGAACTGTGACTTTAGCGCTGAGACGGTGAAACACGGTACTCCAACTTAAATATCCGCGAACAAATATTGCCGGGAGCCTAAGAAGTAACATTAAAGGTATGCAATAAAAATTTGCGATTGCTATTATGAATCAGTATTTTCAGGTACGCTCTTGAAGAATTAAGAGTGCAAGACTGCCAACGCAATTTTTTTAACATTGTCTACTACTACTACTACTACTACTACTACTACTACTACTACTACTACTACTACTACTACTACTACTACTACTACTACTACTGCTACTACTGCTGCTGCTACTACTGCTGCTACTACTACTGCTGCTACTGCTACTACTACTACTACTACTACTACTGCTACTACTACTACTACTACTACTGCTACTACTACTACTGCTGCTACTGCTGCTACTACTACTACTACTACTTCTACTACTACTACTACTACTACTACTACTACTGCTGCTACTGCTACTACTACTGCTGCTGCTACTGCTGCTACTGCTACTACTGCTACTACTGCTACTACTACTACTGCTACTACTGCTACCACCACCACCACCACCACCACGGGTGGCCAATGTCATTCAGGCGTAGACTCGTGAGTGGGACGTCTGGGGTTCGATTCCCGCCAGGATCGTCCTTCCTGGCTGCGGTTTTCCTCAGTCCTCGTAAATGGCAGAGATATGCCCTAAACTTAGGCCTGCAACGTTTCCTTCCTTTAAAATAAAAAATCCTTTCTCAATATATCATTTCATCTCATGTATCATCAGCGTTCACCGCCTGTGGTGCCGCAATAGTAAACGCTATTTAAAAACAACTCACACTGAAGCCTTGCGCAGCGTAGCGGAAATGTACTCCTCGCCTCCATCGACATAACACTGCCGGCCGGTCCCGCGGTTGCGTCAAGCATTGCTCACCCTCAATGGCAACAGTTCCAATAAGTACAGTAAATCATTACTGTATCCGAAGTACATAGTGATTGGAGTTCAGATTTTACATAATATCAAATTGAGATGTATGTAGCCAAAAATTGTTAAATATGTACCTAAATATGTCATGAAGCAATATAAAATACGTTGTTTCTTTATTAATCAAACGTTTATATATATACACAATTTGATTCTATGAAATTGATCAATTCGTACATGTAGTTTTAAAATAATTTGTAAACTAATTACTCATACTTGTGATATTGTAAAAGCGTTGCGATTCTTCATCCATTTATATAATTAATAATTACTTTTTCAAATGTTATGTTCATGCTTATTGTATATTTTTATACACAGGAATTTTACTAGCAATAATATTCTCAGAGGGTTCTACAGTTTCATTATTAAATCAACGATACACAGTAAAACAAAAGAATTTGAATTTCCAGCACAGCTTACCTATTAGCGGAAACTTCACCACTCATCTCTCCTCGTGCAACTCCAACCTTCTAAAGTACATCTTCCATTATTCCCATGACTTCTGGAAGAGACATTGCTGAAAGTTTCATTTTCATAATGCTGGGAAGCCAACTGAAATGACATTTGAAACCGAACTGAGCACTTTAGAACAAGAATTCACTGCAGAATCAGAAGAAAAGTTTTCCATCTGACTTCACAGCTCGAACGGCTTACTTTAGAAAATCACAATTTTAATCCAGATTGCCCAACTTGTAATTTCAGGCTGTGGGGACAAAGATAAAAATAGCTCATACTTGTAGAATTGTACACAATTGAAAGATTAAAAAACATATAGGATTATTTACTTCCTGGAATAGATCCCTGTTGCAGAACTTGAAGCAAGCAGGTAAAATGCACCAAATTCATAAGTTTTTTTTCTTTTCATTGCCCATATCAATCTTTTTTTAAATAACTGTCAATACATGTTTTCGGCTTATGATAAAGAAGATGCAAGTGATGCTAAAATTAACAATTGCTACAAATTCTGATGCTTTTGACAAGAAAGAAAATTATTCGAGACAAGTCATTGTGACAACTACGATCCCGAGTAACGAAATAATGCTAAAATATTAGGGTACTGAATGAGTATTATAGAAAAAGAATATTAGCAGTTGAAATGGAGTATTTCAGATGGAGCGCTGGAATTTCGGGCATGGATCATTTTAAAAATCTGGAAATTGAAACAAAATGAATGTAGAAGAAACAGTTCTCCAAAGTTTTGAAAACAAGAGCCTTAAATGTTTTGGCCATCTGTTGAGAATGGAAAGGATAGGTGGCCTAAATTAGTGTATGAAAGCAACCACCAGGAAGACGAGGAAGAGGAAAACCAAGAAGAACTTGGAACAGTGAGATTATGGAGGCAACGACAGGAAGAGACTTAATACTAGACACACAGGTGGAAGGACGTGGACGATTGGCTCAGGAAGACGGCAGTAACTGTAGAAACCTGAGATTGATTGATGTAGTATTGTGTAAACTATTTAATATTATACCAAAATTATTAATAAACATGTACAATTAAATGGAATGGTGGGGAATATGTAATATGCGAAAACTTTTTAAAACTTGTATAATATTAAAAAGTGCAATTATGCAGCGCGGTACAACTTACGTGGTTTTATATGAAATATTTAAAAACGTGTAAAATACATTTTTTGGAAAACTTTCCTTTTTGTATCGTAAACAATTGCCTGTTTTTATGCGTAAATGCCTCGGATTATAATAAGTAATTACATATAATTCGGGCTCTACCCATAATATGCACTGTTTGCTCCAATTCAGAGAGTATTTTTATCAAAACGTGATTTCGTACAAAATGCTACAGCTAAGCGAATAGCAGTCGGAATATCTGGAAACGCAACAGCTGCTAAAAGTGCACCTTCTGCTTAGTTACATATTGTGGCTCACAACAAATCATTGCTGGCATGCAGAATTAGCCTCATAATTCGTTAACTTATAAAATAAACCAATGTAGTATGTAAATAGAAACAGATGTTTCTTCCATTACAATATAAAATATTAATTAATGATGTTTGATTAAGCATCAGCGTATAACACACAAAACAACATGAGTGTGGTTTGAATCCCATGACAATAGCGATGCAGGTTCAAGGCCAAACAAGCCTAAGAAGTCGCGTGACTCACTTCATCATCCCACTCTCAGCCACCTGGTGTGTGTTACACGTGTGCGTGCGCAAACTGCAAATTACCATCTTCCTGTCATGAATTAGACCACCGGACCCTTTAAAAAAAAGTCGAAGAACTCGAGCTGACACACCGCTATTGTCTGGCTTTGCCTTTACATTCAGCTAGCTATAGGTGCATTGGCCTCAAATGAAGATATTATATTTGTACATAAGTGGGGATATAGTCGGTCAACTTCGAAACGTGACAAATGTTAGCGAGGTACATTGATGCTGGTTACATAGGAACTATTGGGTTATCTTTCCTCATGAATCAAGGATATGATTCTAACAATATCAAGAACCTCTTCTTATGTCCGTTTCTCACCTCCCGAGATTTTGGTCATTCAGTATCTCCTCTCTCACTTCCCCCCTTCCTCCCGGAGGTGTATATGCCCAAATTGCCAGATCTTAAGCAATCCTGAAGTATCAAAATATCCTCTTCCATCTTTAACCACCCAAATTCGTCAGTAATTTAGCATAAGCTCACATTTCCTAGTTAGTTATTTTAAGCGTGCATCATATACAGAGCGGTCCAAACGTTTCTTACTCAATATTTTGAACTAACTAGTCAAAAACAATAAACATTAACTTTATTGTTATAGTGTCTTAAAGATATACTTTTTTGAAGATCTATTATGATTTTCAGTATGTGGTGTGACGTCCATTTTTGCTGTGGCACTCCAAAATCCGTTTGAAAACTCTCTACAAAAGTCATAGTTGTTTGTTGGTCAATAGATGCCCTTTATTCCTTCACCCTTTCAATGACTGTTCCCTGTTGCGTGGTATAAGTTGTGTGAATACGCTGTTCTGTAGTCTAGCCTCCAAATTATCAATTATCTGGAGATTTACCCCGCCAATCAGTCCAGGCATCATTGAATTTCTTCCGAATGACATCCATGGTTCGTTTAGCGTTATGTGCTGTTGTACCATCTTGCCTCAGAATTCCAAAGTCATACACAACTTTCTGGTACACAGGCAGAATTGTTTATGTAGTACTCTCCATCCACAGTTTGGTTTTGGAGGACAATATGCAATTCTGTTTTGCCGCCAGTAAGTACAATTATCAGCGGGAATTCAGGAGTAACAATAGGCGAAATTGTTGATGTCTGTTGCTCCTGATTTGTCTGTTCTGCCGGCCTGGATTAGGATTCAGTACAACTTGACTATAGCCTGTAAATGAGATGTGTGCACCTTTTATGCGTTCCCCTGGAGTGTATTCTGGAAATCATGCATCAATCAATCTTTTGCAAAGCTTCACGCGGTCTCCAACATTCTTCGCAGTAACTTTACTGGTTCTTTGTAAGCAACCCTTCCCCAAGCTGTAGATTTCGCCTTACTCTTGTCACGTCCGCTTCCTTATTTTGGTTTTGAAAGTCATCAGAAAAATGAAACTTCATCACCACACTTCTTACTTCAGTCACCTGTTTCATATACAAATGCCTGTCCTTTGTTTTAGGAATAATTTATTGACATGTCGGACTGATTGAATATTAGGCCTTACATGCTCTCCTTGTGAGGGTGACATCTGCAACAATCGATGGATAAACTTTAGCGATAATGAATATTGCTCTAAATAATGAATGATTAAACAATGTGCTGTGATCTGAAACATTGATCGCAAGTTTCTCACCCTTTTGATTAAAACTAATTCTGTGTCAAATTGTAATGTGTAAATTCCTAAAATTCTTCCGACGCATACTGAATTCGAAACATTCAACTCTAGAGATTAAGAAGTTAAAATATTTTAGAAGTGACTTACCTTTTAACGATGAAAAAGACTAATGGCGTAAAGAGAGAAATAGAAAAAATGCAGTTTCAAACACTACTTCTTAAAGTGTATGCTGCTAACGGAAGACAACAATGCCGCTGAGAACTGTTCCGCCTGCTCTGTCTTGACAAGTGTTACCAATGTTAATAATAACAGACCAGCATGAAATTGCACACATTTCAAATTACTAATAAGTAATTTTGATTGCAGAAAATGAGTAGGGGTGAGAAATTTTCGACCTTCCGATTGTTCTCGTTATAGAGGGAGCGGGAAGAGTTCGTACATTCACCGCTCACTCTTGAGTTGTGCTCACTCTGCCCATAAAACATGCGTAAATCTTGGCTGGTCCACATTGTATACAGTAGAAAAAAATAGTAACCCAAGGCTGCAAAATAATTATTAATAAGAAAATATTATACAAGGTATTCCATGAGCTTAAGGAGCCAGACTTCATAGCACAAGTTCAATATTGTGCACGCGCTATATTCAGTGTATACCTAGATCTCAAGTAACTCCATGCAATGTGTCACTGTGTGGCCATGTTAGTAAAGCAAAAAACCGGATAAATGTGACCGTTATTTTCGGAGAAAGTGATAGTGTGGACCGCTGTGTCTTCCCACAAAATCATTGGTCTGTACTCTTTAAGGATACACACATTGTTGTTAATGTGGTTTATTGAGGGACGCTCTTTAACATCTCAGGTCATCAGCGTCCCACTCAATTTAGGGCGTGAAACGGCCGACATATTTTGCTCGGAGTCCTCTTCTTTCAGGCTTGAGGTTCTTTTACTTGCCTTAAATCTACAACACGGGACACACGGCTTTACTTCCTTTCCGAAGAAAGCCATACTTAGGATTTTTACGCCCGAAAAAATCCATCGATCCTGGCTAGGTTCGAACCCCGATCTTGGGTCTAGGAGTCAAGTAAGACAACAAATAGAAAGAGAATTAACGTCATGTGAGAAATGTACAACTAGCAAGATATTGAATTTTTTCAGGAAGATTTCGAAAAATGTGCATTGAATAACTTTGATGTTCACAAGCAAGTGTACCGCCACGGGTGGCCGAGGTCGTTAAGGCACGGACTCGTGAGCGGGAGGTCTGCGGTTCGAATCCCGCCAGGACCGTCCTCCCTGACTGGGGTTTTTCCAGGTTTTCCTCAGTCTTCATAACTGGCAAATGCCGGGGAGGTACCTAAACTTAGGCCTGGAACGCTTCCTTCCTTAAAAAAAGAAATCCTTTCCCAATTTATCATTTCATCTCATGTATCATCAGTGTCCACCGCCTGTGGTGCCTCAGTAGTGAAAACGGGCGTTAAACACTACTCAAAAAAAAAAAAAAAAAAAAAAAAAAAAACAAGCAAGTGTTTCAACAAGATGGGGGACATCTGGTCATGAGAATGGGCGCTGTTTCTCATTTGGCTGATTTCTAGATACATTTTCCAAATTCTTAATGAAGGCGTTGTATGATGCATACAGTTCTTCATAGTCTAGAGTCCAGACGAACCTCGTGAAAACAGTGAAACAGTTGTGCACAGTCTGGTGTTACGGTCACTAGGATGATTATTTGTGTGAAAACAATATCTGCAGTATCATCGAAAACTGTAGGTGTCTTGTTACGCTCATTCTTGATTTTTAAATGTTTAACTTAACAGCAGTTTTATCAGATTGGACATTTTGTGGATCGGTTCGTTTCTGCAATTTGTGGCCCACATGTAACATAGCTTGTTACGTGCTGATTATTACTGATTATAAAGTTTTATAAAAATATGAAGACATGTTTAGCTTACCACAATAGCACACCTACTCTTCAGCTTACTAAAAATTATTGTAGCTCTAAATTAATATTTTCTATAGAATATACGGTTCTTAATTTGCTTATTCTATATTTTAAGTTATAATAAAAGAACTAAGTTAGAAACTGTTATGGCATTAATCTCCAACAGAAAAAAAATTCTCCCACTTTTAGTACAGAGCCATTATTTTATTGGTCTTTTGTAGTATATTAATGGATGAAATGTTGGAAGAATGAAAATTAAAAAGATTAATTAAGATGAGTTCTTTACACTTGTGTTAAAAATGTACATACTGTATTCGCACATATTTTCTATCCTAATACATAGCGCTCAGAGCTTCTTTTTTTCGATAAATTTTAGTCTGCTATTGTGTAGGTACATAGCCTAGTTTCCTCTCCAAGAAGATTTTTAACAGCGGTACCATATGCTTTCATAATAATGTCAGGATGAATATAACTTACGAGGGTAGGCCCATAAGTTTCCGGCCTCGCCGATAAGGATTAGGCTTATCTGGTTTCATAACTTATCTGTTAAATAAATAATTGTAGCTGTAACTTCCGCTCCGCTGTGTTCAGTTCAGATATAGTTGCATAAAGAAGATTATGTGTAGAAGATTGTGATATATTCAAAATGCAGTATCGAGCTCTTATTAAATTCTTCACAAAAGAAGGACTTACTCCAAATGAACTTAAACGGCGATTGGACGGTGTAGACGGTGTATACGGGGAAACATCCCCCACATATTTTATCGTAAAAGAATGGACCAAAATTTTTCGAATTGGTCGAGAAAGCATTGAAAACAAACAGCGTGCAGGTCTGCCCTTGGAAGTGCTCACTTCATAAAAACATCGCTCTTGTGGAAGGAGAAATTATGGAAGATGGGCGGCTCAAAGTTACAGAAATAGCAGCAAGTTTGGGCTTTTCTAACACAACACTCCTTCGAATTAATCATGAACATTTAACCATGAATAAGATTAGTGCAAGATGGGTGCCTAGACTTCTTTCCTCAGACAAAAAGCAGCAACGAGTCATCTGTTGTCAGGATTTTTGGAGCTCTGCCTTGGCAACAAGAGAGAAGTTCTGCAAACCATTGTCACAGGAAATGAAACTATGGTCTTCTCCTATAATCCCTTGTCCAAAAGAGATACAATGGAGTGGCAGGCATAAACCTAATGAAGCACCGCCCCTAAAGGCCAAGGTCACTCAGTCAACCAAGAAGATTATAAACTTTCTTTTGGGACAATATTTTGGGACTGTAAAGGAATAATCTACAATGACTTCAAGGATAGGAACAGCACAGTAAATGGGGAGTACTATGCTGGCTTACTGCACAGACTACGTGCTTCCATCAAAAATAAAATGCAAGGAAAGCTGAGTGGTGGTGTGCGCCTTCTTCGCGGCAACGCACCTTCGCACACGGCTCTTGTTACAAAGAAAGCTGTGAAGAAATGTGGCTTCAAGGAGATCGGCCATCCACTCTACAGCCGAAATCTAGCTCCCAGTGACTATTTCCTCTTCTCACAACTCAAGAAGGACCTTCGAGGAAAGAAATATAAGTGTGACGAAGAAATGATGGATGCTGTTTATGCCCATTTTCCAGACAAGACTCCCGACCATTTTGTTGGGGAGGGGGTTGAAATGTTAATTCAAAGATGTGAGGAGTGCATTACAATAAAGAGTAACTTATTAAAAAAGTGAAATATAGTTTTTGTCTTTGTCATACCTAGAAAATAGTTAGGCGGAAAACTTATGAACCTACCCTCGTATGAATGTTACAGTTGACTGTGCTAATTTGAAATTTTAAACATCGACACATTGTTTCTAAGACATTAATGCACGTATAATTTTCAGAGTGTTCTTAAATTAAAAATCAACTGCCGTCGTTTTTCATTTGTCAATTACAAGTTAATTTTATTAAATATTTTATAATTTTGAGTTATGCTATATTATTTTGACACATTGTACCATACCTGAAACATAAACATTTCCTTTTTTATATTGACGTATGGATTCGTTGATTTCAAAGCTACGTCCGGCTTCTAGCAATCAAAGTAGTTACGTTACAAGGGAAGTGTTTGCAAATGTATACAACACATGGAGTGCAAGGCGTTCCGAAATAAACCGCATTCTTCTTGCTTCCGTACGCTAACCTTAATTAAAACTCTGGTTCCTGTCTGATTACACTATTCCCGTATAGTAAAGTGAGAGAGAAGTTGGTCATGTTCACTTTGCCTTGTTTTTATTCTCCTTCTTACTATGTATTTATTTATGAAGGCAGTGGTCCGACAGGTCTGCACGCCGTGAGCCGATGTAGGCCAGTGGACCAAGCAGGTGGGACGGCCGTACCTCCAGGCTATTATATGGGTAAGTTGGGCTTGTATTCTTACGTAACCAGCAGAAGCTACAGCCTTGAAATATTTGCCGGATTATCTGGAACGAAGGTCTCACCCCTCCATTGACCCATAGCTAGGACACTATTTTGTTTTTCAGGGGCCTCAAGTGCATTTCCTACATCTACTAGTGGATTTATGCCAGAACGTTTACTGTATTTCGAGTAGTCTTGGCAGTGGAAGGAGCATTTTGTGTTTAATGTTTGACACCCCATACTTATTACCATAGATCTTGGGCATAAAGTCTACCCTGCATATATTGGGTCCACCTGAGAACACATCTAACATACAAATAAGCACAAAGTACTTTTCTTAATATTTTCGTCACTTTTATTAGTTACTATAACAACGGTTGTATAAAATATTACAACGTTCACCTCACACAATGTTTGAACACTTTTAAAACACAGTATTACCTCTTCCGTCGTTTAATTATTAACAAATTTAATGTCTTTTTTCTTGTTACATCTTTGAGGATCATAACTAGCAGTTTCAATTGCATGAACGGAGATGAAATCAAAGTAAATTTCCTTACTAAGAAATGAATTTATAGTTTTGCTGATTATGTGATGTTGAATTATTTCCATTCATAAATCCTTGACTTTTTTGTCCTTAATGTTCAATTAATACTTAACTTTATTAAAAAAAAATTATCTTCGGTTTCAATTTGGATGCTGTTTGTCTACAGACCCTTTGATTCAAGATGAATCACATATTTGTTTTTCTTTGGGGAATAATAATAATAATAATAATAATAATAATAATAATAAACTTTCTACAATTTTGAGTGCACAACGAGTACGAACTTGCCTTTACTTCACATAGAGTTACCATCACACTTGTAGACTGGTTGTCCACAGCGATGATTCATTTGGATATTGCCGAATAATTGGTTCCATGGCATATCCTGTTTCTTCCTCATAAAATAAATAACAGCTTAATGCCATATTTCCTAGGTTTACTAGATACATACTGTAGAATACCACGGCGTCCTTTCATTTTCAGAGCAGTGTCTGAACGAAGCAAGAAAAAGCGATTACGTTGATAACCATATTATTATATGTTGTATATAAAAAATCGAAAAAGAAAAGTAAGAACTACCCAACCATTAACTAGGATTAGCTAAAGCCCATGTAAAATGCACATATATGTAAGAAAAGTTGTATAACACTAGTATATTATTAAATCCTTTACTTAGGAAATACAATAAAACAGATCATTAACAATGACTGCACATCGTGTTGGCGTCACTAACACATTGATATAATAAACTTCATTTGAACCTCAAGAGTTGGCAATATGAAGAGTTCTTCGAATAACAGCAGCAAAACATATTAATTCAGGAAACTTGTAATTGATTTAGACGAAAATTCTACAGAAAGTGTTAAAAGCCGGGTAAGTCTAATTTTGGTCGAAAATGAATCATTGGCACCCAGCGATTCTCCGTGAGGAATTTCACATTGAGAAAAATCGGTTAAGTCTAATTGCAATTAGTTGCGTAGATACTGAACTGTGAAAAAAACGTGTGGGGGCGCAGTTTGCGGTAACATTGTAGGTAAATCGTCTATGCTTATTTTTCACCAACAGAATACAGACAGGAAAAAACATGGAAGTCAAGTTACTTGATCATTGCCTGCTTGTTTTTCATCAATTCCGGTGATTCTTGATTGTCCTGTTCCTGTAAGTACTAAAAAGAAAAAAGACCTTGTGGATCTTTTACCACTGATCGACAGAGTTTTCCATAACTATAAACTTTAAGAGTAGACAATATTCCCAGTACTGACCCTGACTTGAAGGAACTAAATGAAAATGCATGCAACGCAATGAAAAGAAATAAACATAGCTAATATCTAGTATTTGAAAATTTTCAATAAATAAAATAAATACATGCATACTGTTTGAGTTAAAAACATGTGCATCTTAGGAAACATGTAAAATTAAATATTTGTAAATCTATTTTACGTGTAATTTTTTTCCGATACGATTTAAAGGATGTTCTTAGATGTGTAATTCAAAAAGAGATGGGTGTACTGTTTAATATGAACATAAATAGGTAAGTCACCAAAACAGCCTTGCCTTCTAAACCAGAATCGGGTGTAAAAATCCTAAGTATGGCTTCCTTCGGAAGGGAAGTAAAGCCGTGGGTCCCGTGTCGTACATTTACGGCACGAAAAATAACCTTAAGCTTGAAAGAAGAGGCCTCTGAGCAAAATTTGTTGGCCGTTTCACGCCCTTAATTGAATGGGACGCTGATGACCTGAGATGTTAAAGAGCGTCCTTAAATAAAACAAATTAACAATCAACCAAAACAGCTATACAACAGAAGAGAAAAACCGATTTAGGTTTATATATATATATAAAATATAGAGCATAGTGAACTGAAAGCATTTATATTTAAAAGATCTGGTTTTAAATGCTATATCCCTCGAAACCCGTTTTTTAAACATTAATTCAATTTTAGGGACAGTTTAAAAGTTTGTTTTCTCTCCTGTAAACTTTTATTTTTGAGATTGCCTGGTTTTGCACGCTATCTGTAGAAATATGAACGTATTTCACTTAAATAATACAAGTTTTACAATAGAAGACCTGCCTTAGGAAACTTGAAGAAGAGAATATATAGGAGATGAAATACTGATGTCAAATAATAGATCAATTGCGACAAATTTAAAATGGCACCGGGTCCAATGTAAATGGCGGTGCAAATGAATACAGAGTACGATAGCGCTTGAAGTTAATTGGCATTCAAGTTTTCGTGACGAAAGAAAACTCCCAAAATTCCCCATCCAGAGATAGAACGCAAGCTCGTTAGTTGATAAATTATAGTGCCTGGGCTACGGGGGGTTAAGATCCTTGCAAACTTGACACTTTCATACAAAGTTTCTGGTCGGTTGCTTTAATTGCGACAACAGCGCAATGATTGCTTTGCTTACCTTAGCAGAGCCTAGCCGCTCCTACATCCGCCCACCATCTCCATTAGCTCTTTCTAAGGTTCCCACAGCGGCTATAAATTTAAAGGGAGTTAGGTATTTAACTGTACTGGACCTCCTTCAACTGCATTCATGTGATTACCCACTCTGACGTAGGTGGATTTTAACATGTTATATCCCATTGTCTCTCCTGTCTGGCACGAGGCTGTTCGATAAGGAATGTTCATAATTCATACTTCAAAGTTTGATGCTTTTACTCATTGTTGACTTCATACTTGTCTTAAAGCGTTTCTGCCTCTCTTCAATGCTTGAAATAATTCTTTCACAAGACTTACACCATACCTTCTGAATACAAAAAATGCCTTGCATGAATTAGGGAAATGTAAAATAAAATACTTGGTTAATTTTAGTGAGATATTCCAAGACTGCGTTTGCAAAGTGAAACGGAATTTATGGGGGGGGGGGAGATTATGACCCTACAGTTGGTCGACAATTTGAAACGGTTTTTGATTTTGGTTTCAATGCAGGGGGATTGATGAGTTCTCAGGGTAAATTTTGAACTGTTTTTAATGACTTAAAAGTCCTTAGGGGAGGGGGAAGGAGATTGTTCACTGTATTAATAAATCCGGCACTTGTTAAACATTTACTTTATTTTACAACTTGGCAGGTTACTTCCTGACGGTTCGTAGCTGACCTCACTACTCACTTAGACTGACTTTAGGAATGACTTAAACTGCCCTCGACTGCCTTTAGAAATGACTTAGACTGATTGCTTTCGTATGACTTCGGCTGCTGCTTCTCTTGAGTGAATCCTCGCGTGTCTCGCGTGTCTCTCGTATCTCAACCGTCTCCTGTATCTCGTATCTCTACTGCCTTTAGAAATATAACTCTGCAGCCGCAGGTTATTGATTTAATGTAGGCAGCCTTATTTCCGGCTTCAAAAGTGTAACTATGCATTGTTGTTACACGATAATGGGATCAAGAGGCTTTGTTGATTACATTTAGAACCAAAACGATAAAGCCGAATATCTTCCCTACTATTATACTCGAAAGCATTTCGTTCTCCTCTAACATTCGCCACATAAATTTTATTCGAGAGTGAGTAGTCGAGGGGCTGGCTTTATACTATCGCATGTTTTTCTGTCATCAAAGTATGGATGGTGCCTTAAGAAATGGTCAACAAGATGAAAGATATTGGTTATAATGTGGTGATGAAAGGCAAGGAAGTGGCGATCGCCTGTTCATTTCCAGTATGTTTACCTTCTTGCAATTGTCTCTTAGCTTTTTTGAAGCTCTTTTAATGTGATACCGACCCACTCTCAGCATTGTTAAAGTTTGCCTCTATAAGAGCTATGACTGGAGTCTTTGATGATGACCGCCTTTCATGTTTGTACATTTTATACAATCAATGAGTATAAACTTCAACGCTTACTACTTAAAGCGCATATTGCATTCTACGTGCCCTTACTGTGCATTTACTAAACTAAATGTCTGAACTTATCGCACAGTACAGTTGAAAAGCTCGTGAAGTTGCATTAAAAATGCAATAACAAATCAACATTTCAGTACCACAATTACACGGATGCCCGAGATAATTAAGGCATGGACTCGTGAACGGAGGATCTGCGATTCCAATCCCCAATCCCAAATAATGTATTATGTAAAGATTTTTAGATGTATGCAAGACGAAAACAGAATCCACAATAACTACAACATATATAGAAAGTGACTTATACATGAAATTATATTATTAATGTTCTTCGGAGAATATTGCTGGATTATCTTTTGCTCTCGTATTTACTTATAGAACGGAAGAATAAAATTTACGTTTCGGAAGCACCTTGCAACATTCCTTCAATTACCTTCAGTTCTTTATTAGTTATCTTGTACTTTTTTCTTTTCTTTATTTTCTTTCTTTTTCTTTTTTTCTTTCTTTTTTCTTTCTTCTTTCTTTCTTCTTCTTCTTTTTTTTTTTGCACCTTCACGTTCTTTGGTTCCTCATCCTCTTTGTTTCTTTTATTCATTGTCTTATAAGCTTATTCATACACCAAAAGTCAGCCTGGGACCTCGTCCACGTATAAACCTTGCTTTCGTCCGCTCAAATCCAAAATCCACTGTTACAATTTTACCATTTTTTGTCTCTTTAGTGCATCCAAATTTATTTCCATCATAACATCTCTAACTTGAAGGTTTAATGACTAACAAACTTACCTGGCACCAGTTTGCAGAAAGACAACCGCTCATAAGTGGAGAATGTAACTACACTTTTTCACTGACAGTGCGAAATAATTTCTTATTAGTGGAGAGCTAACACTGATAATTCTGTGGCCCACCCAAGCAATTGAAAGCTAAGCGAACGTTCAGTTCTTCTTGAAATACCTGCTCTTACATAAATAATAATAATAATAATAATAATAATAATAATAATTATAATAATAATACTTTATCAAGCGAGAAATTTGTGGAACTCTTTTGCACAATCTTTTCATCTTTAAAAGCAGTGTCAATAATTCAAGTGTTCTTTCTGATGCTTACAGTTCGTATCATTGAGTACAGGGGGTATCAGGGAGAAACATTTATTAAATGACAAATTTTAAGATACTGCTATAAAAGACTGTAAAATTTACAACATGAAATTGAAATTCCTATTAAGGGAATGAATCTCCCATTCAGGGTGGGGATAGTTCTTGATATCGATAAAAAATTGCACAGAAACATTTAAAGGTTCTAATTTAAATCTTTTTTAATTTTAGTTTTTAATTTATCATTGTAAAAACGCGCCTCGTAATGATATACTATAATACAATAAAAACTAATAAAAGTACACCAAACATTTTTATTTATGACAACATTATTTGACATAAACCGTTAGAGCAAATTACAGGTTTAAACATTTTAAACCATGCAACTGTTAAGTAAACACTTAAATCAGTTATTTGAAATTTTCATCATGCAGATTTTTATGTAAATACTGAAAAGCCTGAAAATCCATAATTGTGATACAATTCAGTTTAAGTTATAACACTGTCTGAAACACGCATTTATTCCCCTTAATTGTTTAACTTGTCCAATATGAATATTAATTTGTAAGCTTTTACTTATCTCTTTAACCGCCTAGGGTGGCCGAGGTCGTTAAGGCGACTCGTGAGCGGAAGGTATGGGATCGAATCCCACCAGGACCGTTCTTCCTTGAACATTTTTCCAGGTTTTCCTCAGTCCTCAAATAGCAAATGCAGGGGAAGTACTCTAAATTTAGGCCTGGAACGCTTCTTTCCTTTAATAAAAATCCTTTCCCAATTTATCATTTTATGTATCAGCAGTGTCCACCGCCTGTGGCGCCTCTGTAGTAAAAACGAGCTTTAAACACTACTCAAACAATAACTTATCTCTTTCAGTGACACGTTTTCCTCACTTGGGGAGATTTTCTCTGTACAAGGCGCAACATAGATGAATATCAATTCATCCTATGTTCATCTAATATACTTCGGAAGGGAAGTAAAGCCGTGGGTCCCATGTCGTACATTTACGGCACGAAAAAGAACCTCAAGCCTGAAAGAGAGGCCTCTGAGCAAAATTTGTCGGCCGTTTCATGTCCTGAGTTGAATGGGACGCTGATTGAGATGTTAAAGAGCGTCCGTAAATAAATCAAATAAAAAAAAATCATCTAATATACCGCGTAAGCTTACGTTAGCATTTATGGTTTTCTCATTCTGTGGTTTGGTAACTAGTAACTAGACAAACCTGCATTTTTCACAGTCGACGGAAATGCAGATGCTCTCAAGTGACACGCCGCGTTCACCAGACCGTTCTATAAGGGAGTTTACCTTTATCTACTGTGTACATGTTGTCCCAGAACTACTCATATATTTTGTCTTTCTTTTGTATGTAAGAATATCTACAAAGAATAAAATATCATTCATTGCCTTATGTTTCTCATTTCATATTAACGTAAAGTTATTCACATTTACTAATGTTTAATGTTTATAGTAGTTTGTGGTTACTTGAAATTCACTT
Source organism: Metallyticus violacea (assembly GCA_030762175.1). Classification (NCBI taxonomy): domain Eukaryota; kingdom Metazoa; phylum Arthropoda; class Insecta; order Mantodea; family Metallyticidae; genus Metallyticus; species Metallyticus violacea. The sequence goes on along the minus strand of CM060838.1, from coordinate 13,712,917 downwards.
AGTTAGGATGTTACATTAATAAACAGCATATGTATTATTTCTCTCTTCCGTGCCGGAAAACAACAAAAAGAGCATACTTTCATGGGCCAATATTTGAAACCCGCACCTTCGTCTAAAACCCAGAGCGCGCACAGTGTAACAAGAGTCAGAACACAACGAGAGGAACATAACAGACAAATCCGCAGAAATCGACAGTGTTTCCGGGATAGTCTATAAAACGCAGGTATGTTTGAAGATGATCACACACACCTAACAATTTAATTTATCGTGCAAACCGACATTAAAGCCGAAGCAGATATTATGAATAATTCAAGTATTTTCTGTCTTTCTCACACGTGCTTATATGTTGACAGATACTCGACAGGAATTAATTTATCTAACAGTTCTAAAATTCATGTCTTATTATTTGGAAGAGAGATAATTAAAGCGAGGAATCTTTGCGTAAACATGAAACTAAAAGCAATGAGCTTGGTATCTTCAGTTATTGACGTGTTTCTTCTAATCGTCATTGAATTGCTGATTTCCTTTCACTGCGAGCTGGCCGTAGAAAGTTACACAACCAGAGACAATGACACTGCGTTTGCTGTAATCTGGTTTTCAACAAGTAGCTTTACTCTTGTTCGCAACAACATCCACCTGACGGAATGAATGTCTTCTAGCCTTGACCTTTCAAGGATTGAGCAAGCAGACAGGCAGCGAGCGATGTGCATGCATGTGTGTGTGTGTGTGTGTGTGTGTGTGTGTGTGGTGCGCGGCGAACCGTGGAGGAAACATGTGCACCGGGACCGAGGGGGAGAGGGGGGTTAATCCACGCGATTGAAGATGATGAGCGTGTCACCATCGGGCAATTTAGTACGCGTGATTAGTACACAAGCAAAACAAAAAGACCACACCAAGCAGAAACATCCAAGTCTCTGCGCGTTTTAAACCACGCAACTGTCTTTACGACGATACGAAGCGGGTCATCTTTGAGAGGCAACGTGTGAATTTTGGTTTCGTGACTTCGATAGCGAAGGTGAATGTCGATTTGGTTCCTTTCTCTACGCTCCTCCAAAGGACTAAAGAGAGCAATAAAACAAGCTAAGTAGTGCAATAAGGCGGTTTGCACCTACAGCCACCAATCAGCAAAAGTAACGAAAGCGAAATGTGCTGGCATAACAAGGAAATCTGCCCTAATAAGTGAACTGAATGCTGCTTAGATTTGACAAGAAATAAACGAATATCGCGGTGAGATTTAATGTCGCAATAAATAATCTCCTGACAGACATGATAGGTGGAAAAATGCCAATTCAGCACTCTGCTTGTTACAAACTGGCTCCATCTCTAGTACTAGACATCATGATATTACTACTCTCTGGCAGTAAGACCAAGAATAATAAAATTAACTAATTCAACATCCTCTGACTGATTTTTTTTTTCAATAGAGAAGTAAATTAATTACTTGTTTTTTCAACAAGGTGTTATACAGGACTTTCATTTCAAAATTAGCCAGTATAACTAATTATTTTAAATAAATTTTATTTAAAAAAATAAATTTAGATAAAAAATTAAGCAAGAAGAATAAAACTAATGTTGATTATATTTTAGGCTTCACTCTCTCACACCGACTATCGCCATTTTGAAATTTCAAATGAAACTGCAATGATACATTTGAAAGAGTATTAAGTTATTACCGCAGGTTTTTGTTTTCTGTCATTACCCAGCAAGCTGAATCATTGTTACTGTTCGATTTCGAACAGAATAACAAGTAAGTCATTTAGTTGTAGGACGAAAAAAGTGTGTAAAATTCGGGTAAAATTACAGTTGTTTAATACAGCCTATTTCGGAACTCCTGACTAAGTGTAAATTATAATATATTTAAAAATATTGTCTTTTGCTAGGCTTTCTTTCTTGTAATAGTTGAACTAATTTTTACAAAAATACACGTGCGGAACTCCAATGCCTGGCTGGCAAGTGAGTTGACATTGCAACCCACTCAGTTTTCGTTGTTTTATTATGACAGAATTCAAACAACAATAACAATAACCCAGGTTTCCAGGCATTGATAGAGAGAGGGGGGGGGAAAGGAATGATAACATTTGGCAGTTATTGGTTCTGGCACGTTTTAAAATTAAAGTCTTTGTAGCCTGTCATGATCTCATTATGAATGAAATAAATGAATAGTGTTTAACGCCCGTTTTTGCTACAGAGGCACCGCAGGCGATGGATACTGGTGATCATGAGATTAAAAGGATAAATTGGAAAAGGATATTTTCTAAGATGGAATCGTTCCCGGCTTAAATTTTAGGATACCTCCCGGCATTTGCCATTTATGAGGACTGAGGAAATCCTGGAAAAAACTTCAGTCACGGAGGTTGGTCCTGGCGGGATTCGAACCCCAGACCTCCCGCTCACGAGTCCGCGCCTTAACGACCTCGACTACCCGTGGCGATGGTCTCATTATGAGTTTGGTCATTATGAGTTTTACTCTTATAAATTGCCCGTTTACTCATTTATTCTTCATTTTAAAAATAAAGCTACTTACCTTCCTACATTAGAACTAATAATTTCGTTTATTGCAATAATTCTATTAATTTTAATTTTTTAAAAAAAATGTTTATAATCATTTATATTGCTATATATATATATATATATATATATATATATATATATATATATATATATATTGTTGTTTTACTTTGATTCCTCCCCACAGGGGACAATGGCCTTGCATAAAACCTTTCCTTTATTCTTTCAATATTCATAGCCCTACCGTTTCAACGTTACTCACCTTATTTATATGAATTGCTCTCGCATCTAGTTACTCTGTGCTAACACATAGATTACTAATGATTTACTTTCTTCTGTACCACCAAATAGAAAATTAAAGATAGTAATGATGCAAATTGAACATAGGTTACAATTACAAAAAATATTGTATTCTATGGAGGAATAAGGAGTTTGAATGAACGACACTACCTTGGCGCATTTCGCTTTGAACTATTGTTAAGTGTTCAAAGTTCTTTTGCTAAGAGGCGCAGAATTTGTTAAACTCGTTGGTGAAAGAACTTATTTCATGTGTATTTTAGCTATCCCAGAATTTTAATATGTAACAAAATGACCCAGAAGTATTAATTAACTTAATATACTGTCCGAACACTACTACACAATGCTTTAAAAAACCAACTGTGCAAATGCGAAGTAAATACAAACTATACAATGCTGCTTCATAGGTGAATGAAGCAACTAGGAAAATATATTCTCCACAATGACAGATGTTCACACAGCTAATATAACAAGGAACACACACTCACATACAGAGTGAGAGAGAGAGATTGCGATGCAGAAAATGCTACAAAGAAATATTGACAAAACAAAGGCACTAGCAATATATAAAAATTGTAAAGTCTCATTGGATTCTTATCAAGAATTAAAAGAACCACATATACTTAATAGAACAGATAAGGAACAAACTAAAGAATATTAGGAACGATAATTGGCCAAAATTGCATTCAGCTAGCAACATGTTCACGTGGGGGATCTATGGGAACGAAATAGCAGACGTCTTGCAAAACAAACAGCTATTAGGGATAAACGGATATGCAATAACAAGATCTCTGTAAGTAAAAAGATGAAAAATATAACAGAAAAGAGCATTATGAAGTAGGAAGAACAATGACAATTAACTCAAAAGGAGAGGGGACGAAAGAATACTTTCCGAGCATATCCAACAGCAGAATTCCTCTTTCAATGGACCTTAGTGCAGTGATGATAGGATATGCATATTAAAGGCATACTATCACAGATTATACTTAACACAAGATCCCACATGTAACTGCAATAGATCATCCTCTTCTTGACCCATGCTTTTACGGTAAAACATGAGGGGGGTGCTTCCCCATATATACCGTCCAATCGTTGTTTAGTTTCATTTGGAGTGAGTCCTTGAAAAACTTAATAACAGCTCGATACTCCATTTTAAACATGTCATAATCTTCTACATATAGCCTTCTTTATGCAACTATATCTGAACACGAACACAGCGGAGCGGAAGTTACAGCTGCAATTATTTACTTAACAGACAATGTATGACACCAGATAAGGATTTTGTGAAGGCGATACTGCTTATCGGTGAGGCCGGAAACTTGACCTACCTTTGTATATTTCGCAAATGTATGTTAACTATTTTCCTAATATTTCGTGTAATGTCCTCCCCCTTAACCAAATATACCCCAGTCCAATTTTGTCTAGGCCTTTCCTTATTTTTGGGTGGCCATCCCATATCCCACCCTTCCCTTATTTGCTCCCTTAGACAAACTGCTAGAAGAGTTCGATCCCTCTCCCATATTATCCTTAACCAGTATTTAATTGTTCTTATTTTTAAACTCACACTCTCAATGTATGTGGCACTTTGTGTAAGGATAACTTTCAAAAAGAGCAAGAGGTTTATTGACAAACACCCAAACAGCGAAGGGGAACAAAAAAGAAAGACGATGGAAGTATGTGGAAGCAAATCGAGTTAAACCCTTCGCATCAATCTTTCCTCTGCACCTGCTCCTTATTGAACAACCAGTTTGTCTAACTTCCTGACAGGTAGGAATAAAGTATTACGTGAAAACGCGGCCAGTGTGATCGTATATGGGGGTAATGGCATATGATGTAATAGAGTGGCAGCCCGTACGATCAATCACGTGCAAGATTAACCCACATATAGTAACGCCGCAGGGTACTTAAGCATATTCTCGTTGGCAGCACTGCTTAGTGTGTATGTGAGCTGCAAAACATTGCATTCTTTTCAAGTTACGATGTACTTCTTGAGTAGACCTTGGTACTCATAGTTCTGTGCTTCAGGGCCAAGACTGCATACCTGCATTCTGCTTCAAGAGGACCAAGTTCGAATCTTGCCGCACGTCCTTCTAGGAAGAGTATATTTCCTGATTTTCCTATGCAGAAAAGCGGTCAAGCTTTAATGTCGATATTTTCGTTCTTTTCATCCTTTAAACATTTCTTAGCATTTGAAGTATATTTTTGTCATTTCTCATAAAAATGTGCAAACATGTAACTGTTGATTCGTGTTATGCTTGTTCCAGCGGCTCTGATTTAATGAATGAAATGCGCTCTTAATGAATTTTGAGTTTACCTAAAGCTACATGGAATTTACCTTTCCACGGCGAGGGAAAATTCTTGAAGTACACCTCAACCAGTTAGTGACATCGAGCCCAAACCAGGCAGATGATAAACACATATATTATATTTATCTCAATGTTGATGTCAGCAGTGTCTGGAAGATGCGATCAAGAATTAATCAGTGGTCTACCTTCTAAACCACAATATAGTTTCATTCTTCTTGCCCTTTGCTACCGCCTTTAAATCCATAAACAAATATAAAGTGTTCAGGGCCTACCTAAACTTAGCTAAGTGTTTTTCGATTATTTGTTACGTAAAGTTAAAAAAACTATATTTAATAATTGCACTAAGGCTATGTAAGCATATGCACTGATTCTTAACTACAAAAAAATTTCAGTTGTAGAATTATGCACTGTGAAATAATTTTCATAAATGTATTCTATGAAATTGAGTCAAATAAGTTAATTATAAATTTAAATAAAACTTAAGAAGTTACTCATAGTTTTACGTTTGGCTACTCTTAAAATCGTACTTCACCTGCAAAGTGACAAAATGAGATGCATAAACTTGTCCATTAGGATAAAATGAAATCCATATCATTAACTTATCACAATTCCTACTCTAACAAAATATCAACCTAAGCCTGACGCAAGTTAGATATATGTTGTCAGAGGGAGGATGCAAAACCTGCTGCTAAACAAAGAACCTTAGGTAGATTTCAGGGTCAGCTGGTTGATGTTAAGGCAACTTCACATCCATGGTGAAAAAGATTCCATCGTTACTTATCACATAATAATAGCGTTAGGCACATGTTTATTACTTTGCTGTCTGCCATATGTTAACAATCAGTATGGAAAACTCTTTTAGCTACTCATAGACACCGACTGCTGCTATCAACACATTGCTAATGACAAGCGAGAAAATAAAAGCAATTCTTAGCATTGTAATGCTATAATGATGCTATGAAGCTAAACTGCCTCATTGAAAAAAATATTATTGGAGATAATAGCCTGCTCCACATATGCTAACAACATGTACACAAAGAAATGGATACATAATGAAATAAAAAATAGTACAGCTCAGTTGCACCCTGATAAATAATTCCTTGAATTTCGAAAAATGAGATGACCATAACTTTAGCAACAGAAGCAACGTTGGTGATGTTGAAGATTTCCACACAGAGCTTTGCTGTTTGCTCTCAGGATCGACACAATGTTACCAAATTTCATCAGCATTGATTGACTTTGATAGAAACTTCAATTCTTCCTGTAACATCAACTCCAACTTGCATGCAAACCTACACCCAAACGCGCTTTCGTCTTGGGATCCACCGTGTACAAACAGCTCTCATATGCAACTTTTTAGCTATCAACCTGTGGATGGCATCCAAATGAAAATTTCAATATTTATGAAAGTGTTCTTAATGTATTCATCGAGTCCCTCACAACAATAACACCTTCGTTGAAATTGATTGCCTCTCTTTTTTGAACACTTCAAACATTTTCGAGCTGTACTGTAGGAAAGAAATAACTTTCATAGGCCTCCTGCAACATTGCTTAGGTCTCAACTGTAGATTGTTGACCCGAAAGCAGAAGTTTCAGAGCAGCATATTGATCACCACATGCCATCCCCATTTTGCTATAGTCAGAACTGAACATGTTTCCACTTGCACCCCTCTTATAGACGGGAACCGGAAGGGAGAATAATAAAACTAGTACCATGTGAACATTACGCATTAATCTAACAAGATATTTTAAAAGCTAAATTTTAGTGTGAGAAATTATGCTTGTAAACCAATGATCACTGCCGTCTTTCTGAGACTTAAAAGAACGTAATATAAAATAATTTTGAAAGCAGCCGAACAAAAATAAAATAAAATTTTAGTTTGAAGATTTTGGTACTTTGCTGTTTTTCCTCAATTTGTGACTTCTGAAGAAGTTTGGTGTTTTTCATTTCACTTTAGTCCGTAGCACCTTCATTTTTTTTTATTGCTCTTTTGAAAGTTTGAAGGGGAGGTAAGGGCTTGCTGACACAACCTGCCAGTAGTGTGGTCTTTCCTTGTACGCATGTTAGTTCACGCCGTTCATAGATAGGGCAAACCTATTCTTGAACTATTTCCTGAAGTTGAGAATCATATTTTTCGTGAAATTCCGTTCAAGATTAAGGACTTGCAATGAAAGTGTATCTTATATTCTCATGTCCTTATCCTCTATCTTTGCTTAGTTAGCTTTCATTTAATTTTCTGCGTTCAGTTACTATGCGATCATTTTAATATTGAAAATGTCCATATTCAAGCAATTCATCATATCCGCAAACAGGTCCCAATATGCCTTAAGAAAATATTTTGGAAATAAAAATTTTTTTCTCACGTGCTCCCAACGAACCACCACGAATTGCCGAGGTCGTAAAGGCGGGAACTCGTGAGCGGGAGGTCTGGGGCTCGAATCCCTCCAGGACCGTTTTCCCTGACTGATGTTTTTTCCAGGTTTTTCTCAGTCATAAATGGCAAATGCCGGGGAGGTACCCTAAACTTAGGACCGGAACTTTTCCTTCTTAAAAAATTCTTTCCTAATATATTTCATCTCATGTATTATCCGTGTCCATCGCCTGCGGTGCCTCAGTAGTAAAAATGGGCGTTAAACACTGCTCCCAGTAGAAACATTGGGCCTGAAAATGTATTCCATAAAATGAGCAGATTTTCCTAGATTGATTATAGTAAAGGGTTTGGGTATCAGCTAAATTATTTAGTTGTATTTATCCAAATATTTACTTTATTAACTTTCTATTTATGTTTAGTATATTCTCTGAAATAAACTTTGCAATCCGATAGCCTCTAAAACATAAAGAAACTTAATTATTTCCGACTATTCTCTCATTCTATGAAACACTGTTATTCTTGTTTGGCAGTATACACAGTCATTGACACAGTATGGAATTCTGTAACAGTACAGAATTGGTGGCAAAGACGACAATGGACACATCAAAATACTTCTAGTCCTAGGTCTTTAGTGAGCATAGCTGCTGATTGGCATCTGTAAATGATGATAGCAATAATGCACCACTGCTATTCCTCTTCTGTGAGTAGAGTCCAAGATCCAAGTTGTTGGTCCGCATTTCGGTTAATGAACCGCCTCTAGGTGTTTGAACTGCACTTTGCGACCCTTTAACAAGGCATCACATATGTTTACTCACTGTGGGATCGAGGTCGGTGCTCTGCAGTGTGAAAGAGACTGAAGAATGTTTGTCGCAGTCTGTTGATCTTCTGGCACAAATCCATACCATGGCCACTCCTAGCATGTTCAAGTGTAACACCCTCATTTCTGCAGTTCCTAACATTATTTATTGCGCCTTGAACCGGACCTAAACTCCATATCGCTGTTCGTGCATTTTAATTTTACATTTATTACCTAAAGGACTTTCAAATAAATTAAGGTGTGAAATGATACAACTATACCTACCATGGGGATGACTTTAAGAAATTATATTCTGGCACTTATTGGCAATAACCAGCAAGAACTAAAATAATTTTGCAGGGAATATTGCATGACCAATATTAAGTACCTATAGGTGTGTATTTGACGTATCAAAATAGATGTTATTTATAAGTAATAAATATGCAGAAACAACATTAGACTGCAACGGTAGCGTTCTAAAGCACTGTGAGGAATTAACACTATAAAACATAGCTTACAACCGGCTGTGTATGAAAGCCTGGGTTATAAAGCTAATCTGTTCACCGGAAGTTTATCAAAATAAACATTTTAGGATAGCCAAGATGAAGAGAATTGCTGTAGCTTATTACTTTAAAAATGTAATTAATTAATTATTGACATAATTTAAATGTTTTGTCATGAAAAATACATTTAACTTAAGAAAAAATAAATGTTGTAGCTCTATTTTCATTTAATTTATGCTTTTTAATATTCTTTCAATATTAACTCAATTCAAACTCCACGTTAATTAAATTTTATATGAGCAAATATTGGTTTGAGGATAATTATAAAATTAGGCGGAATACCACATATATTTTAGCCCAAAAGTGACAAAAATGGATTTTTCCCCATTAAAAGTGACTTTGGTTCATATCTGCACTTCTTATAATACAATATTTTGTTTTTGCTAATGTTCCTATGGCCCATTCCCACTGAAATATAAATATACGTATTTTTAAAGCGTAATAATATTTTGTGCATTGTAATTAGTAATATAAATATTTTATGTATGTGTATTATAAGGTTTAACTTCAATGTATGAATAGTGTGTCATCATCAGAAAGGAAAGTTCACTGGTGTAGCTGCTAACGGGAGCCCGGAACGCTGAGGAATCCATAAACCGCCATACAAAGGGAATAGCGTTATGCTATTTTTTGAAAGTTTTTCTGTTGGCGAGGGTTAATAGAGCCAAGGCCTTTTAAATACATCAGGGGAACAACTCCGTTAGTCAGTTATGCATATAACTTTTAACCAAGCAATGTAAATAAATGTTTTAAACTTTCAAATAATCGGGAGCAGCATGCGTTGGCAGATGAATTTGAATTTCAGCCAATAGTAAATGTATATTTTGAATTTTTAAAGCAAGGCGCGAAACTTGTCTGTGCTTGTGTGACCCCTATGGCCGGCTTAGTGAAGCCAATCTCTAGTTAATTTGAATCGAGTATATAAGGAGGGTTTGCTCCGCTGGGGCAGGCAGTTCACAGAATCAATTCATGCACTCCGTTCCGACAAGTCACTTCTGTCGCAGTTCGGCACATCAGCGCACTTCAGATAAGTTCAACTTCAGACATGGGCATGCATTATAAGTTCTATGGTCCACTGGGAAACGCAGTTCGGCTCATCAGATCGATTCGGCAACTCGGCTTTTAGTTTACGTTCGGTCGACGCTCTTGGCATTCTATATTCGGCTGAGGCGCTCATCTGTAAGTTTTACACGCGGCGAGGCACACTCAATTCTAAATTCTACACGCAGCGACACGCAGTTTAAATATTTGCTCTGCTAGGACATTAATTTTAGATCAGTTCATCAGTTCGTCAGTTTAGCAGTTTACTTCAGGCACATCAATTTATCTCTTTGGAAGTCACGTCAGCTCAATTTATATTGGGCGTAGCTAAAGTCTATCGTACGCAGAACACCAGAGAACGCGAAAGATTTTGCGAACAATAAATTACCATACATATATGTCGCATAGTACGATCATTTACACACGTTGATATCCTCTCTCAGTCCTGTTGAATACGAGTCATGAAATAGCTAAACAAATAACACTGAAGCGACCATGACTCAAAATTGGTATTACAAAGTGAGGCCCATATCAAACCGCTTCAAAATTGATGCTCAACCTGGGGCACTTAGCTGGAGCCTACCAAATCGCTCCACATTTTTAAAGATCCATTGGCTGTATTTATGTAGCTCTGCGCAGTTTATTGAATAACTTTTTTTCTTCAGTTTTGCATTTTAAAACTTCATATTTATGAAGCAAATTTCAACTGATTGACTTCGAGTTTGACACATATATACCTAATTAATTACTTGAAAAAGTTATGCGTACTTTATTATTTATTATAAATAACAAGAGCACAAATATTAATTTAAATTTAAAAAATCATAAACTGTTGAAATTAAAATAGTACAACGCAACAAAAAATTTACCATATTTGAAATTTAAAATCCCAACTTGGAATTTAAAAAGGTAAAACACGATTTAAAAACTTTTCATGGAGCCTACTGAAAGTTTGTTTTGTAAAGAGCATTTTGACTATGCACAGTAAAAAACAATTAAAATTTTAAATATCTCAGATCCTACTGCACCATGTTTCAAATTTTGCATATGCGCTTTTTTCTTTGCTTTCCTTGCGAGGAAAAAAAAAATTGAAATTGAATAAAAATGAAAACTCAGCGGTGCTCTCTCCTTAGTAGTCTTCTTCAACTGTCCGCAATCTTTTGGGTTTTTGGAGCAACTCCACAGTATTTCAGCGTCATGTAATTACAGCATATGGAGATTTTCGCTCTCAATTATTTCACACACGGTGTCTATTCCACATTTCAATTAATATCCAGGATGGAGTGCCAACGTGTACCTTGCCTGTAAACAAACCGATGACATATTTACTGAATTTTCACCAAACATTCGAGAATAGCGAACTGAGTTAGGTTGGTACAAACCGCATCGACGCATATTTAGCATGCGGTATCTTGCCGAACTATTTATACTGACTTTCTGATTTTAAGTAATAACTAATATCCTAGGAAGGAAAAAAAAAAAGTTTTCATAATCGTCCATGGGCATTCGTTCAAGATATTCAGGAGTCATTTCAAAGCAAACATCTGCTTTTATTTATACCAACATGTCCTCCTTGAGGCAAGAAATCTGCAGTGTCTGGCAGATAAATTTTAAAATAAAACTACAAATGTAAGTTGATTCAATTATGTGACCATCACGCGACGGCAGGGGACTGCAACAGCCGATAAGCCATGAGTGTGTTAGAGCGGGTAGAGTTTGGCGAAATGCTACATTGGCCTTGAATCTCACGCTACTAGTTACTGTAGTTTGAACAGTGAAATGGCTAATCCTAAAGTCTACTAAGAACAGTAAATAGCAAATACCAGGTCTAATTATTATTATTATTATTATTATTATTATTATTATTATTCTATTCCGCAAGAAGTGTTTATTTATAATTTGTAACTCAATATCGAGTCCATTCTTGCTGTCAGGAGATTATTTAACCAAAAATTCCCAGGTGATCGAATTCCAGTCGTAATAAACTAATACCCCACAAGAGATCAAATATTATTTAAAGAGAATTAAGAAGGATAATGGGCGATTTCAAAAGTAGATGCCAGGAAATTTGTGAAAAATAAAGACAAGCAGTTTCAGCATCTCCTTGCGTGACAGAGATGGTACATAACTATTTAAATGCATTAGAATTTGTTAGATTGTCACTATAGTGTTGCCCTGACCACCCATCCTGGCTCTATAGTCCGGCTGGCCGTGAGCGATGACTTACAAGATTGTAAGTTCCGCTGCCGCATGATAATCAGTTAATTGGATGATCCAATAAATGGAATAAATAAGGTAGGAAAAGCACGAGTGACTGGTGTCTGGAAGGATAAGAAAGGAACTTTTGGAAATATATTTTTCTCAAATTTGATATGCGGTAAATATGCTGGTTAAAATACATCCCTTTTGAAAGTTTGTAGTTCATTTTCATCTAATTTTTTGTTATTTATTTGGTTGTGTGTTAATAACTTGACATTGCTATTAGATGACATGTTCTGTTTCCGTTCTTAAATATTAAGCTCATTTCTCTCTCTATTAGTAAGCTAGTAGTAATTGATCCTCATCTGGGGAAAATTAAGGGAATTGCATGACTTCTTAAGAGAGCATGGTTGACCAGTATCTTTTAAAAAGAAAAAGAGGTGAACCAGCAAACTGTATACACACTTTCATAGTATATATCTACTTAATATATTTATGTAGTATGATATTCTGTAAACAGATGTGACTCACATACATTATGCTAGCGTTGCTACGTGACAGGTAAATTAACAATGAACAAATGAAGCCAAGATTATCGTATGATGTTCTGTAAACAGATGTGACTTACTTTACGTTATGCTAGCGTTGCTACGACAAAATGCAGCCAAGATTATCGTTTGTACAGCGGGAAGCAATTTTGAAGTGGTATTGGAAAAACGAGAATGTTGTTGAAGTTCAAAGGCAATGGAGACTTGTGTACAGAACAGAACCGCCAACGTAACAATTGCACGCATTCGAAACAAATTTGAGACTCATGATACCTTATGCCGTACAAAAACCAGCTACACTGGCAGCACTTCGGGAAGAAATTGAAACGGCATGTGTTGCAATCGCTGAGGACACTTTCGCAAATCTTGCTCAATCAGTAGTTCAACGTACTCAGAAGTGTATCGACGCCATTTGGGGGCCTTTTGGGCAACTGTTGTAACTTCTAAAAGTATAAAATGATTTGTGCTCATCATTTTCTGTTTGTGTGAATTCAGTTTTGTTATGTTAACAGTTTTTTCTTTGCTTGAAATGTCTATACATTTTTGGACTCCGTCTGTATGTGCAGTACTGTAAGGAACGGGACAGTAATGGACTATCACTACACGAAAGTTCGTTCGGAGTGGTGTGCGTTTTTTTATAAGCTTTTGTAGGAAGTGTATTTTACTTCTAAACAAATATAAACTATTCGTAATTTTACTCTCTGATTCATGCATAAATCTTCAGACAGGGAATCTATTGTTTTTGGCATTCTGTCATACTACCTTGCCCATAATATCTTTTATTCTTTCCATATTTTGCACTTACCTTAAAGCACGTGGTTTTCTGGACTACTACATCCGGAAATAATGAAACCGCAGTAACGGTTTTCAGTTAGTTTTATGTCGGTATTAAGGAAGTTTCTTATACCAATCTACAGTAGCAGAAGTCACGTTCGAACATAAAGCAAACACAAGCTGTGAGAACGGTGTCAGTTCTTCTCTGGCCTTAGGCAAACACGTACAAATACTTGGCATGCGATCTGAAACTGATCTGTTTGCTCTAAGAATGGTGGAAAGAAAAGTAAATGCTCGAGAATGGATTTAGGTTTAAATATTTACAACAATATAACAAAAACCTTGTCCTTAACATCTGCTTTCGTTTTCTGTCCGTTTTATTTCTTGAATTATACCAACAAAGCATTACTAATAAATACTAGAGCTATGGAATATCAGTATTCACTATTGAGGATAGTTGAGCAGAGATCTGGAAATCGATGCTTCTTTGAATAAGTTTGATGATTTAGATTAGGCTTCGTGGCCTTTGCACCTTCTGCCAATTTCAGTTGAATTTCACCTGACTCCAATACGGAAATATTTTTACACACTGATTCTTCCGTAAGTTTTATTCCCATTTTTTATATTTTATATATTAATTATAAGCATAATATATCAGTGAATAATAATAATAATACGGGGCTTGAGAAAAAGGAAACTTATTTACTTAGATCTGTGTCCAATGGTTTAGTCAGATTTTTCTATATGGGGAGTTACCTTTTTGTATTTGGAATGACTAGAGGGCTAAAAAGTATGAGTAGACATTTAAAAAAATGTTGTATTACTTTTATAAAAAGAGTAGTTCAATATTGGAAGCACAGAGCCCAGGAATAACCTTTATATTTTAAATAGCATATTGAAATGTGCAGTATTTCTGTAGAATAGAGGTATTTTAAATGTTACAATGTATAATTACTACATAAAATAAATTCCACATTATTTAACGTGTTTAACACAATCCACGTGTCAATCATGTAAACATTTACGTGTCATAATTTAAAAATTAACCCTGGGGTGCATGCAACTTAATTTTTTGAATACCTGCTTATTTTTCAGATAATCATGAGTTAGTGTATCTGTTTTCTTCTTTTGGCTGCTTTTCATAGATTTCTGATCAGTTCTAGACAATATGACTTTGAAGTTTGCGTGAGCATTCATATTTGTTAATATCTTCTTGTATTTCTTCTGTTTTTTCATGCATTATTTTATTTTAAATGTTATGCTAGTGTTGTAATTTATTTATTGTGGAAGAGTAAAATGTCCATTGTTGCATCACTTCAAATATATCTTTTGTTTCTTTATATTTATTTTTCTATCTTTAAAAGAACTTTAAAGTTAGAACTCAGTTCAGTTTTTGAGTAATTAGTTTTTCATTACAAGAGATAATCTTTAATATTTAAAGACTGGATTCCTGTGAATGAGATGATCTAGAATTGAATAGTGTTTAGAAAAAGAAGATAATGTGAGAGGTATATGAATATAAAAATGAAATTTCTACGGAATCAAGTGATGTAAAAAGGTAACAACTGCTTTAGTAGAAGAAAATGAATATAAATGGAATACGAACCCCTTTCAAACAGCCGCCAAAACACTCATATACTAATTGTGCAGTTTATAAGAATCAAACATAATGATTTACAGTGTCTTGTTTGAAGTAGCTGGTGTTTTTAAGTTCATTGCGACTTTTAGTATTCAATTATGCAGATAATGTGCCTTTAATTAAAATTTTCTATGCTCTATTGGGAGAAGTTGTGTAATTTTATAATTAAAAAAACTGCCACGGGTGGCCGAGGTCGTTAAGACGCGGACTCGTGAGCGGGTGGTCTGCGCTTCGAATACCGCCAGGACCGTCCTCCCTGGCTGTTTTTTTTTTTTCAGGTTTTCCTCAGTCCTCATAACTGGCAAATGCCGGGGAGGTACCCTAAACTTATGCCTGGAATGCTTCCTTCCTTTAAAAAAAAATATCCTTTCCCAATATATAATTTCATTTTATGTATCATCAGTGTCCACCGCCTGTGGTACCTCAATAGTAAAAACGGGTGTTAAACACTACTAAAAAAAATCAAAATATCTCTAGAGAGAAACTATAATACTGCTGAGATGTTAACAAAAAAAAAAAACAAAAACAAAAGGTAGGGTGTTATAAAATTAGTAATCTTTTTTTCAAAGTTTCCTTGCCTGCTAGCAATTTAATTATCTTTCCCATTAATATCAGTCTAGAATTATATTAATTTTATTGTTTATTGCTTAAACATACCAATACAATGTTTTTCATCACTGTTAGCAATGTTTAACAGAGAATGGATATTGTTGAAGTTGCTATTATTATTGGTAGTAATCATTGACGATTATTGTAGTATTAGTGCTATTGATAGTAATGGTAAATGACCCCACCTAATATTTGAACAAGCATTAGCCTTCTTTGCTACTCCGCAAATTTTCTTACTAAAGAATCGATACAGTGTTTATTCATTCTGCTCTGTTGAAAGCTCTACATACAACAGAAAGAGTGCTCTCTGTTGAACGTGTCGCGACATGTTCACACGTACAAAATGCTGAACGATCTCTGGAGGGTATCGAGGAGCAGAGTTAGATCAATTCCAATGGATTTGAAAACAGAGGGGTAGAATATCTTCATCTGTTCGAGCAAATCAACATACATCTTCCTGACTCCAACAGATGATTCATTTAATGGTGTTCAACTCCCGTTTTTACTGCTGAGGCCTCACAGGCGATGTGCACTGATGGTACATGAAATGAAATGATAAATTGGCAATTTTTTTTAAAGGAAGGAAACGTTCCAATCCTAAGTTTAGGGTACCTTCCCGGCAATTGATATATACGAGGACTGAGGTAAACAGAGAAGACGGTCTGGCAGGAATCGAACCTCAGACCTCCTACTTACAAATCCGGCTACCCTGGGCAATAACAGATGTTCCTGCTTCCATATCTCAAGTTATAGCTTTGATTCACTGGAGAAATTATCAAGATCATATTTGCAGAATGCTTTTATTTTGTTATGAGTTCCTTTAAGACCGCATGTGAAAATGAAGTGTTTTAAAAGCAAATGCATTGCTATGTAGCATGGAATATTATAATTAAGTCTTCTACAGTAATCTTCCTTAGAATCAGCAGCAAGGTTTGACCTCTCACTAGCTAAAGGGGGCATTTGTGGGTCAAGTTCAAAAACTTGACTACAGCGTTTTATAATTTATAAGTAATGGAAAGTTGCTGCTCAGCTTTTCTCCTAAAACGCTTACACACCAAACCCTGATGATCTGTAGGTTTAATTCTTGTTCTTATATCTTATTAGCTCTAGAGTGTAAGCATGTTCATCAATAACGAACTCCTATAATGAAGACAGTGGTCAGTGCTACTTATAGATAATTATATATATATATATATATATATATATATAATACCATCTTGTTTCGTAGTTTTTTTATTTTTATTTTTTTATTGGTTTATTTACGGACCCTCATTAACATCTCAAGTCATCAGCGTCCCATTCAATTCAGGGCGTGAAACGGCTGGCAAATTTTTCTCAGAGGCCTCTTTTTTTCAGGCTTGAGGTTATTTTACGTGCCGTAAATGTACAACACGGAACCCACGGCTTTACTTCCCTTCCAAAGGAAGCCATACCTAGGATTTTTACACCCGAAAAAATCCATCGGTCCTGACCGGGATTGAACCCGGAATCTTAGGTTTAGGAGGAAAGTATGACCACTACACCATCAGGACCGACTTGTTTTTTAGAGTCGTGATAGATTAGGTGTCACTTTCTTTCAAAACTTCCTTCCTCAGAAAAGAATTATAACGTATTTTGTGGTATCAATTGTGTTTCGAATTTCATTAATCTTGTTCATGTTGTTTATTACAAGATTTTGTCTATAAATGACATACTGACGAAATAATTTTATGGCAAATGAGTCAATTAACTTTTGACTGCCGCTTATTTGATAGCAGTTGCATGCATTTTTCAACTTTGGGAAACGGAAATACTTGTTTTGCTTTCATTCCTAAATTCAAAAATTGCATAACGTGTTCTCAAATGCGCCAGAGGTTCTAGTTTGTCCATATATTTAATATCCAAATAATTAATTTATAATTAAATTATACTATATAAATATTTGTAATGTAATATTAAATGATTTTGTAAAATACTTAAAAGTACTTGTAACACCGTCTGCATTACTTCCAATGGATGAGGCAGTCTTTAAACCACACTTAGTTGTTCTTTTACGTTTTTCCTTACCTTGAGAAAACTTGTATTATAAGAGTTCGCATTCGACATGGCAAGAAAAACAGGAAATGTATATTTTTTTTTTTTTCTTTTCGTGACGAAGGAATATCGGTAAAGAAATGTATATCAACCGACATTTGCTACGATGGAATAGATCGATTACCACTGTGTGATTTGATTATCGACAGTCACAATTCCTTAATCCTAACGAACAAAAAGAGAAATAAAGACAGAAGCAGAGAGAGAGAAAAAAAAAGAAGAAGAAGAAAAGACGCTCTTGGATAGTCTTTCGTGAGTTCAGTGAGCTGAAAGTGATTTGCAAAATGCTGGCACAGTTACTGTATGCTGTCGAGATTACGAACAAGGATAATAGCGACCTTGGTCAACCAGGCGTGCTGTGGCACCCGTTTTCATGAGCTTTATTTGCTTTTTGTGAAATGTACGTGCGACACATTGGTGCGTAAGGGTCATTGCCAACCTATACAGCATGTTCATTTATTTGTGCGAAATTCCCAGTTTCAATTTTGCCAATAACTGTACATTCACTGCTTAGTAAATCAACTACCTGAAAGTAAAATTGACGCGAACGTATTACAACTGCTTTTAGTTTCATTTCAAAACTAACTACCCATTCAGGTTCAAATCGTTGGCCAAGTTGCTTCTATAAGTTTTTCGTTAATCTAACACATGAAATTGACCTAGATTTTCCCCCCGCTTGCTCTTGGGTTTGTTTAGGTCAGATGCTAATTATTTAATTTTTTTTTATAAATACCATGAAGATTTAATCATCGCCCTGATGGTCTGAAGTGACTAGTACATGGTGTTCATAATTAAATAGCACCTTGTACTAATGACACCCAATGTGTTAGCTTTTACAGAAGAGTCAAAAAACAAAACAAGCAAAACGTTATTTCAAAAATACAACATAACTTGTTTGTACATAAAATTCACTGGTACTACAATATTTAACTTGACTATTTCACTCATGTGACGTCATTTTAAAATCGAGCAATGAAACGAAACAAAATTTTGAATTTTCACCCATCACAGCCGAATATCGCAGTGAAATTATCGAAAAAAGTATCAAATCCGTTTTATCACGCGACATGCATTTATTTTGTGGTCAGTGCAGCCAACTCTATTCCTCCACTATATAATTCCTGAACATGCATCACTGACCACTTTTGCTAGAGGCGGTGGGGAGCTATTGATAGAACAAAACCATGGACAATCGATAGTCATAAAGAAAAATGGAGGGTTCTTCAAAGCGTTTAGGTAAGTGTCAAATGTGCAAATTGATCTTATCATTTTGAATTCCAAACCACAAAATACAAAGAAAAATAGTGTTATCACTGTGTTATGGTTTTTTCCCTCAGTTGGTATTAGAAAATCGAACGGTAGCGATTGTAATAGTCGACTTTTGTCAATTTCAGTCTCATGATTCCTGAATAGAAACGATATTCATAAGTATAACCTTTATACAAGTGTTAATATTCTTTGCACGAATTTCAAATATATATATATATATATATATATATATATATATATATATATATATTACTATATTTGAAATTCGTTCTGGAGTGATATTTGCAAAATATATAGCCCGGAGTTGTCTTGGACAAGAACAGCCTCTTTTCTATTGATTAATTCTGGCTTCTAATGCACTTTGTAAATTTCTTGATAGTACATATATATTACTATATTTGAAATTCGTTCTGGAGTGATATTTGCAAAATATATAGCCCGGAGTTGTCTTGGACAAGAACAGCCTCTTTTCTATTGATTAATTCTGGCTTCTAATGCACTTTGTAAATTTCTTGATAGTACTCCGAATCAAATGTTGGCCAGATAGTGTATCAAACCAGCCATATGGTCGTCATAACTTTCCTTTGATGTCATTTTGGTTTTGGGAAGTGTCTCGGTGCTTCTTCGAGATTCCGCCATTGTGCCGATCGTTTTCAATTGTACAAAATCCAGTCTTCATCCCATTGATATTAAAAAGGATATTGTTCATATTTTACAGTTTAAATAAATAATATAAACATGTTAAATTTCTGGTGAAAAATTGTTGAAGTGATGGATATAAGTCCATTTAGGGGTTTCTTAAGAAGGCCCTCCCGATTATGAAAGTTGTGAAGGACGAACTGGAAATAAATCTAATTTGTTTGCCGTCGGTAGAATGTGCTTGAAATTGTTGTTCATTTCCCTTTCTATGACAAATTCTTTCCTTTTATTCGGACTTTCAAACGTTAATCTACGCAAATTTGGTTCAGAGAGTATTTAAAACATGGATGATAGCTGGCAGCAAGATCAATGGAGTCTAATCAAACACACAGAACAACAAAATGGTGCGCTTCCTCCAGATCCCTGTATAGCAGCATTATGCTTCTGTCATATCAAATAGCAGCACATGCATTAGACGCACCGCTGAACACAATGCGAGTTATTCCGTTTGGAATCTATCAGAAAACATTCGAGAGAAGAATTGAATGGATTTAATTTACTTTTCGTAGTATTCATTCTGAGAGAAAGCTGACGGGAAGTTAGCAAATGCAATTGATTAGTTTGCTTTGGCCATTTTCTCTACTAAATTATTTCTCATAATAGCAGTGCATGTTTAGCAGAAGTTAAATCCATCAAAAGCGTTTCTCCACGTCGGGCTGTTGCAGTCTATGCCTTTGGAACACGCGTCATACATCTGTTAACACGACTGTAGAATAACAACAGAAGCAGGTGTCAGAGAGCTGCACTGGAGCCGTTTAGCAATGCCACTCGCGTAGACGAAGAGGAAGATGACGTTGAGACACGGCGGATGCCAACAACAGCCTCTGTCTGAGGCCATGGACCTTCAGTGAACTGCATTTTGTATGACAATGTCGTTTTTTTTATTTATTTTACTTAAAGGGGTTGTGCATGAGTAAGTATTAAAGAACTTATGTTGATTTATATGACAGCTGTGAAACACTTAGGGCATGTGCGAAAATTGGCAAAAATAAAAAAAGAGAAATAAAGTAGAAGTGAAAAATATCCTATATTAATAAATTAGAAATATTAGGTCATAAAGGGCACAATGACTTTAACACAAATAAACTGAATGTAAGTAATATGTGAATTCGTCTGGGTTTTTTCCCCTTCTTCAATTGTTGCTTAGAGCAAATGGGAACACATGTATATATTTTTCATTTGTATTATACATTACCGTAACTTCAAGTTTATTTTTATAATATTTTTAAACTTTATGTAAAATGCTTACGTAACTTATTGCTATAGTGAAGTTAGTTCTTATTGTTATATACGGTGATTGTGTGCGTGCGTGCGTGCGCGTGTGTGTGTGTGTTGATTTGGTTTATTTACGGACGCTCTTTAACATCCCAGATCATCCTCCATTCAAATCAGGACGTAAAACGGCAGATAAATTTTGCTCAGAGGCCCCTTCTTTCAGGCTTGAGGTTCTTTATCGTGCCATAAATGTACGACACCGGACCCATGGCTTTACTTCCCTTCCGAAAGAAGTCATACTTAGGATTTTTACGTCCAAAAACTCCATGGATCTTGGCCGGGATGAACCCGCGATCTTGGGTTTGGGAGACAAGTATGGTTACCACTACACTACCAGGATCGACTAGGTGATTATATAGTAGCAGCATGTGGGGTGGCAAAGTTTTTTACACCAATGGAACTGAATTTGATAGGCATGTCCTGTATCAATATTAAGGGAATGTAATACACTAAGAAATGTCCCCATATATTTTAAACACTGAAACCTTATCATTAGTTAGCATTCTGTATTGTTACTGTGTTTTGGACATCAAGATCAAAAACAGGAATCTTGCAGAATTATGGCTATGTTTTAATTAAATGTTAAGATCTGCTGGAACTGATCTACACGCTTGGGAAGACAAATAATATCGCAAGAAAAGTTATAAAAGTAATTTATAGTAAAATATGATGCTATAATACGTCGATTTGTATCGTTGCTACTGTATAAACACAAAATAAATCAGTGTAATTGCTGATAAACAAAATGCCTTTTACTGGTGAACGAGCAAAACTTTATGATTTGCTTGCAAGTATAATGTTAGTTCCTCACTATTTTCGACGAGTTTCGCATTTAGAGATTTCTGAATTACAAGTTGGTATTATGATATCGTGCACTTGAAGAAATTTGATCTGCTAACATGCCACACATGATAGTCGTAGGCGTGTTCCCGAAACCGAATCTGCTGCAACAGCAAGTCTGAGATGTCTGTCTGCAGAGATGGCAATGTCTGCGTATTAGAAAATACTCCTACCGCATCGCGCTGTTTTGATCGCCAGCACGGCTCGCATTTGTGTTGACAGTTACAACTGGAGGGAGAGAAACACTTTTGAACAGTTTGGTATTTCCTGACAAGACAGTCTTCCGCATCAGTGAGCGAGTGAATACTCGTGTAAGTATAAATGCTTATGTCTCTTACTAGCTGGAAAGTGTTGGGCCTTGTTTCACAAAAGTATGGTCTAATACATTGCAAGTTTACGGACTGGTAACTTGCAATATTAGTAAAATTCTGTTCCACAAAGATTTCTGCTACACTTGTACTTTTACTACTCCACACTTACAAATGTACAAGTGAATTTCCACGAAAGTATTAGTATTACTGATACCAGTAGTTTGTACGAATTTCTCTACAAGTATAGGAACGTTGGTAACTTATAGCACAAAATTAATGACCTTTTAATGATTTTGGGAGCCAGCTTATCCAAATGTGCGAAGTATTAGCAAAAGTGATGATAATAATTAATAGGAATATGTATAAAGAAAGAATACAAGTATTTGTGTATAATGATAAAGTTAGGTTAAGTGCAAATAAAACATGGCTTATGATTGATATTGACGTTTCCTGTTCCAAATGCATATTTCATATCTTATTTAATGTATTTTAAGATTCTTGCTACTTGCTACGGAAACAATTTGTTTTCATTCTTCATTTGCATTTTTAATGTTCTTGCTACATCCCACGAAAATACTTTCTTTTCGTTCTCATTTTGGACAATTTCTTTTGGCACAATTTTCCCAGTTTTTTGCTTATGAGAACAAAATTTTAAAGCAATATAAACAGATAAACAATGTAAACAAATAAAGGATCAAATGGGCTAATAAAATGATCCGAGAGCAATCGGATTTTACCTATGGACTCCTCTGCTGTACGAACAGTGGCGGATCTTGTTGAATTCACCCATATGGTTCCTCTTCTTCAGTCAGTTGATTAAATAATGGGGTCAGAATGTCACTTCTTACCTCTCTTTATTTACTGCTTACCGGTAAAAATCGGTTAATTATTTGTCTTTCTCTAATCGCTCACCTAAGGGAGATTTCTTGTATATAGTTTAAATTTTTACACTAATAGCGAGTGTTCTGAGTGTTCACACACATTTTGGTGAAATCACCCCTCGTCCGAAAAGAAAATAAGCTGTGGGTCGATTAAATCCTTCAGTAACTGGTGAAAGAAACCACTCACAATAATGTTCGCCTGCTACGGGATCACGTTTTGTTGTAGGCAATGGACAGGCGACAGTTTAAGATTTGCGTCAATTTCGTCTAATTTGTTCTTTGTTAAAACTGTATGTTTTCGCGTGAGTTGTTTTACACTGAACTGGTAGTATCAAATTTATTGACAAGGTCGTGAAAAGCAGTTCTGGGAGGAGGCAATTGCTCAGGGAACTTTTGAATAAACTCCCTATGAGAGTGACGAGATGAATCGTATTTATAACAACATTAACAAAAAACAATAAGTTGCTCTAAAGTCAACTGTCTTTGCGAACGAATGTAGCAGGTCTACTCGGAAGTTCAAGGACAAAAAAGCAGGCGGCGTGAGTGGGGAGGAGAGCCGGCCTTGGCCGAAACTCAAAACCCATGCGAGCGGTGAACTTATATTCTGAAAGCACGATAGTAACACAATGGAACGTAATTAACTGTTTATTGGAGAAATATTTGTATATGTTTTAAATTTATCGACAATCTTAGCATAAGATATGTTAATTCCATACTTCCATATTCGGTTGAATCGGAAATACACGCACATATTTGACAATAGTGTTAACTTTAAGTACGACATCTTTTCCTGAAATATATAGGTCAACAGCTGTAGTTTAAAGCTGGCGCTTTGTTACAAATTGCACTTAGAGATGGAACAAACTTGGAGTAAACTACATTCAGGAAATTTGAAAATGTTTCTAACATTGCATATGAAATAGAGAAGACTATACTGTGCGACACGTGTACTAGACTGTAGAGTGCATTATCAATGCAGATGGAATGTCATGAATATGAATTTCTGGACGGTATGCAGGTTCCCCAATTTCCTAAACGGAATTGCAAACAAGGTCGACGTGAAATACAACGATGAATAATAGAAATGACTTTGTATGCAGCAACTGTATGGTCACTGGCGAGGCGAGAGCAGGTTCGAAAAACACTTGTGAATTTGAGATACTTATCCAAGACTTTTCTTTCTTCAAAAGACGGGTACGAGATAATTATAAAACTTCTTATCCTTAGGTTCATTAAAGAGAGGGGGAAACGCGTAGAATATTACGTTGTTGCAGGATTTTTTTATTTGATTTATTTAAGGACACTTTTTAACATCTCAGGTCATCAGCGTCCCATTCAATTCCGGGTGTGAAACGGCCAGGTCTCTTCTTTCAGGCTTGAGGTTCTTTTTAGTGCCGTAAATCTACGACAAGGAATCCACAATTTTACTTCCCTTCCGAAGGACTTTTACGCCCGATAAAATTCATCGATTCTGAACGCGATTGAACTGGGATTACGAGGCAAGTAAGATTATCACTAGACCACCAGGACCGAAATGTTGCAGGGAGATATATTATTCTTCTCGTGTTAATCCCTTTTGTGTGTGTGTTTGTAGTTATAAGGATTACATAATGGCAAGAACGTTTTGAATAAATAAAGCGAAAATCTAGAACCGTAAATCTGTGCTAGGTATACAATCTGTTAAATCTTTAAAAAAAATGGTAGAAACAAAAAGTATTGAGCCTGGGGACTGAGTCATGATAAAGGGAACTAAAGTAATAATTCCGAGTTAGATCTATATTAAACCAGTGCCATAATTTTAAAAGAAAATAAAAGTACTTTATATGTATACAGAAAGCTCTTTGATCTAGGGGGCCAAACAACTGATTTTAGTCATAAAATAGCGGGCGGGCGGGAGCTAGGCATCGATAGAGCAGAACAGCCTTAGGTTGTCAGAAATGCATTCTTCCTTACTTATACGTTAAAGCAGACAAAATAAGGTTCATTCCGACGTATGCAGTGATGGAGTATTTCTCTCACTCCCCTGCACACAGCAACTGAGTTAACTACTGAACGTGGTCAGTAAATTGTCCATTAACGTACAGAATATTCTTTTGTTTTTTGTTTTTTTTGAGAAGTGTTTAACGCCCGTTTTCACTACTGAGGCAGTATTGGGAAAGGATATTTTTTTTTTAAGGAAGGAAGCGTTCCAGTTTAGGTACCTCCCCGGCATTTGCCAGTTATGAAGACTGAGGAAAACCTGGAAAAAAAACCCAGTCAGGGAGGACGGTCCTGGCGGGATTCGAACCGCAGACCTCCCGCTCACGAGTCCGTGCCTTAACGACCTCGACCACCCGTGGCGGTATATTCTTTTGTTCTCGGTATAATTACGTGCTATGGAGAAATTTCTTCCTATTTAGATATTAATATAAGTGTGATTGCAATTTAAGTTCTAAGACCTGCCCAGATTCAATTTTATATTATTTATCGCACGCACAGTTGTCATTTCTGTTTCGGAAATTGTTAATATTCAATTGAGAACATTTTAAATGGGTTAAATCCTTTTTTTTTATAGATATTTTCGTTCTATGTTTATTTCATTTTTATTTGTTTACCTGCTTAATTAAAACAGAAATTACTTGGTCGTCAGTTTCAATATTGCGGTTTAAAGGTGTATGCAGTGATCTTATAGTGTTGACAATAGTAAAATGAAATAATATAAAAATAGAATACCTTTGCCTCTAAGTGAATATTTACATTTCAGCATATATTCGGGGCTATTTGTTGATATTTTAAAATTAATTTTTATTCATTAATAATTGAAACAAACATATTCAGCATGTTATATAATATAAATTTTACTTTGCATGAGTTAAGATAAAAGCCTTTAGTCCAGCCAGTTTATAAAAGAATCTATAACTACAAATGCGTGAACAGAAACATTTTACATTTCATTTCCATGGACGTTTTAAACTTAGAGTAAATGTGAATTCACTACAAATATTAAAAGAATTCACACTTCTAAATGTATTCATCATCTCTTAGGGGTTTAACTGCTACCTGTTAGCAGTTTTTCCTAAAATATTTAATAAGCGTGTATTTCATACTTTGTTATTCATATTTAATCGACAAAGTAAAACGTGGCGAAGTATTTTCTTTCGTATGGGCTGGCTTTGTAAACAGTTTCTACACCTTTTAGTGGAACTTAAATTGTTTGTGTACCGCCAGGGGTGGCCGAGGTCGTTAAGGCAGGCGCGGATTCGTGAGCGGGAGGTCTCGGGTTCCAATCCTATAAGGACCATCCTCCTTGACTGAGGTTTTTTCCAGGTTTTCCTCAGTCCTCATAACTGGCAAATGTCGGGGAGGTACCCTAAACTTAGGCCTGGATTGTTTCCTTCCTTTAAAAAAACCCTTTCCCAATATATCATTTCATTTATTACCAGTGTTCACCGCCTGTGTTGCCTCAGTAGTCAAAACGGGCGTTAAACACCATTCAAAAAAAAAATTGTTTGTGAAACATACTTTTCCAATCAAATCAGCTGTGAATGTATCAAGCAGAACTAACAATGCGCTCCTAAAGAACAAGGCTTCCCAAAACGAAAATACGGGAGAGTCGATAAGAAGATTAACGGTAAGATATGCAAATTCCATCAAAACTTTTGCCGACATAATGCTGGGACTGAAATTTTGAATTTTTTCTTTCTTTCTTTCATTTTTCTTTTCTTTCTTTCTTTTCTTTTTCTTTTCTTTTCTTTTTTTTTTTTTTGATTGATTTATTTACGGACCTCTTTACACCTCAGGTCATCAGCGTCCCATTCAACTCAGGGCGTGAAACGGCCGACAAATTTTGCTCAGAGGCCTCTCTCTCAGGCTTGAGGGTATTTTTCGTGCCGTAAATGTACGACACGGGACCCACGGCTTTACTTCCCTTCCGAAGGAAGCCATACTAAGAATTTTTACGCCCGAAAAAATCCATCGGTCCTGGCCGGGTTCGAACCCGCGTTCTTGGGTGTAGGAAGCAGTATGGTAACCACTACACCACCAGGACCGACGAATATTTTCTTAAAAGTAGTAAATACTAAGTTAATTCCATTACACAAGATCTTTTCCGAATTCTGAAAACCATTGCCTTTAGACAACACAGAAACAGTCGACATGTTTAAATATAACATGAACAATTCTAGCAATTTATTTTTCCATTCAGAATCTCGTACATAAGCATAGCATTTGGTTCTAAGGAACGGACATTGAAGCAAGAAAACGACCAAGGTTAAATAATGCTAAACAATGAACTATTAAGTTATTTGCCTCCGCTGTCTCAAGGTTTCCGCGCCGTTATCAATCATACAGACGTGACTCAAGTTATCCGTCCTTGTGAGGGCAGGGCAACGACATGAAATGCGTTGCAACTGTTTACTGTTCGCGATCACACGAAATCCCGGAAAGCGAACCAACATTGGCTGGTTTAGTCTCTCGTTGTCTTAAAGGCATAAACGCATTGATGGAGTACTTTATGTGTTATAAATGAGATTAAATTGTTACGGCTTGCATTTAATCACCAGTAAAATGGCAAAAACACTAAATAAACAAGGCAAATGTTTTCACAGAGTTACGAATCGAGAGAGACTGGTTGATTTCTTTTAAAAAGTTAATAGTATTTGCACTTATATTTACAGTAATTGATATCTCTAAATATCTAGCTTATATCACATTTGCCTTTTTAACCGAAGTACAATATTTCAAATTTAGAGTGTTTTGAGTAAATTATTGATGCAATAATACCGACAAATAATAGCAAAAATAAAATATAAAGAACAAAGCATCTTGCTTGACGTTTAATATAAGGTAGCGTATGAAATTTCAATAGATATGGCTTGAAGGAATGAAACCTAAAATGTAGTCAACATTGGTTATAACCCCCCCCCCATTATCTAAATGGATGTGTTTATTTGTTTAAATTAAATTATTTTTAAAATATTTAATTTTTCAGACTGGACGATTTGAAATGAAAGCTCTGTATATATGGTGCACATCCATTACAGTATGTTATGATAAATTAAATATACCTATTTCATATGTTTAATTTTCCAATATTCTCTGTAGAATCTATTCATTTTTGTGTTAACTTTTTAGGCTAGATACTAGATTTCTGAGTTGCCTTATCACGATTAACAGTTTATGATTCTTCCCTTTTTCAATATACTGAACATGAATTATTTTTAATTATTCTGTCGAAATTCTATTTTATTTTTATGAGACCGTTACAAATCTTTATGTAAATATGCCAATTCACAAAGCATCCTTCTTTCTCCTTTTGGGGGAAAAAAAAAAAAATATAAGTACTTAATAAACATATAGAGAACATTAAGACTTAAACTATTTTTTTTTTAATTTTATTCTGCAATGCCTATATTCTGATAACTTTGGTTCTATATCAGGACATAATCATCGAGATAATTTTTTATTTATTCCTCTTACATTTAACAATATAATTTAAATTACAATTTAAATTCATGAGATTTTAAAATCTCTAGTACTAATACATAACTAGACAAAACTAAAATTTCAAAAAACTAAACCGGTACTGGAATCCAGCATTATGGATATTTTAACTATAACATATAATTAAACTATAATTGCTACTAGTACCCAGTAGCAATGCGCTTTAACACTTCATTTATGTTTCACCCAACGTACTTTTTTACATGCCCTAACCTTTACAATTAATTACTTTTACAATTAATTAATTTACAATGTTTATACAATGCAATATGTAAAATCTTCATTTATGCTGACGCTCGGTGTCCGGGCTGCTCCCCACCGGAATTCCAGGCAACAGGACCTGGACATGAATGAGGTTGCTGCCGGTCTGAAACAAAAGCAAGGCTATGGTGTGTTGACAGTGCAGTTTTCTTCTCCTCTCCATTTCCTTCATCTTCTTCTACTTTTCAATTTTTATCTGTACCTCATATTTTCCTCATTTTTGTTCTGGGTCTTCTTCTTCTCTCAGCTGCTTCCTTTCTGCCCGAAAAACCTAATATAGAGCCTAGATCCAAAAAATTTGGGACAGCGAAAGATTAAAAACTGAAGATTGTTTCTTGTACATTTACACTTATTTCGAGGTTGGTATTAGTGTTAGAAGACACTTCCGCAGTGAAGCAAGTTGTTGTACACACATAAGATTGATGCAAGCCAGAGGAATCTTGCTGCAAGCAAATCATCTTTTTGTTGGGTCAGGTTCCTGCTTTTCTTGACCACGACGCTGTGCTGTTTTATATTCTGGGAGTAATGCACACAAACATGTAGCAAGGGGCCGCATTCATGATCAGCATTACCAACCGAGTGGCAGGTACTTGTAGGAGCCTAAGAACTGGTAACAGAACCGTGTTATTCCACATATCTTTTAACAGAATTGATTTTAGTTATTGTACTTATATTTTAATATTTTTACTGCAAATTTATTGCATAGCATTTTTAGTTATTGTAAGCTAGACATCAGTAAAACTCTCATGCTGCACGAGGGACAAATGAGCTTTACAATTGCACCCATAGTTAATTGAAGACACCTGAGGTTAGCAGTGCATTAACAGGATAAAACATGATATCGCAGAAGTGTGGTCTTCCATTAGCGTCTTAAAGCTGAGCGTTTTCCATGTAAAGTCGTTGTACACTCTACTTAACACAACAGTCTCTCTGTAGACTCGAAGTAATGATGTGCAGAAATAATTTAAAAAGAAAGTTCATGTAGAACTTTCTCCCATTCCGTGGAAGACATTTTGCTAACAAAGCGGACACTTTGACAGGGTGCTAAACAACGCCATGTCCTGTAACGAATTTGCACCCCTGTGTAAGTGATTGTATGTAAATTTTGCTCATGCCATAATAAACCATTGTTGTCCAGTTGCCTGTGTTTTGCTTCTTTCCTACAGGGTCCGCCGACAGCATTTCGATATGAGGTGGCTAATGATAGCAACTCACATGTAACAGATCCGCCTACATCAACCTTCCGTTGCTGGCACCACTCTGTAGTAAGTGCCATATACTTTCAATCGTACATCTTACATTTTTCGTGTTGTCTCTTGTACGCTAGGAAAAAAAAATAATAGTTGCCATGACTTATGGCCTCTTTCTTTTACTTTTATTGATTCAATTCTATACTTTAGCATCGATACATTTATTGTTATATACAGCTTTATTTTAGTGTTTCTTGTTTTATGTTGTATCTGTTGTCAATTTATAGCTCGATATTTTCATTTTATATATCTTCATTTCTGGCAAATCTAAGCTGTAATGTAACTATTACAAACTGATACATATTAAATGGGATTATCTTTAATTATTTTCAAGTGAAATTATCGGTTAGATCATTCATTTATTTTTCTTAGCTAAAACAGATACATTAATTTTTCATTTTATAGCAATTTATGAAAATATCTGTATTCCTGTTACAAGTATGCGCGTATTTTGGCATATTTGAATATCTGCAATGTGAACAGCAAGAGTTATTAAATTTTTTCTAGTGGATTAACCAGTCTCGCGTGATGTAGGAGCACTATTACTCTTGCTTTGAATCAGTATGGAAGTTATCTAATTAATATGTAGATATAACATAGGCATATTTATTGCATCACTTAGCTTTTAAATGTTTATGACTGGCATCTTACACATTGCTGAAATAAAAGTGGAAAGTTGACGCTTCATCGCTTATCATTCTTTTGATGTTACAACATTGGAAACCCTCCCGTTTTACTAAACTCAATTCATAAAACACGTAACATTAAAATTTATAAGGAAGCATGCGGTGTTTTAGAGATGCAGAGGTTAAAGGCCCAATGCTATGAAAAAGCGGAAAAGTTGAAAACTCTCAGCCAGTTACTGTAGTACAATAATAATTATTTGTACATAAAAATACAGTTCTCACATGAGGACGCACTTACGCAACAGATGTTCATTCATAATTTCAGAACGTTTACCCTCACTCATCAAAAGTTTAGCTTCACATACATTTTTATCCAGAGCTTTTATTTGATTTGTAATCCGCTTTTAGCATCGTCATTAAATTTGTCCCAGGCTTGTTTTCTCTTCCGACAAGTACATCTCTATGTATGCATTTACTTTTGGGTTTTTTATACAGAGTTTAAAAGTATGACATAACTTCAGAATGGGTTCTTCATATGTAGTCGTTGAAACTTGTTTATATAAATATGGATTCAGAAATGCTTGGCTTCCGACGTTTTAAGGTCTGTCTTTAATATTCTACTCTTTAGAATATTTTGAAACAAATGTTCAAAATACCACCATCTGCCCGCACAGGTCACGCCTTGAGGGAAAAAAATTCAAAATTCCTGACACGCTGCTTGTAAGAGAGCTTCTTCTTCTTCTTCTTCTTCTTCTTCTTCTTCTTACTGAATGGTGTTTAACGGTCGTTTTTACTACTAAGGCACTACAGGCGGTGAATATTGATAATACACAGACGAAAGGATATATTGTGAAAGTATTTTTTTTAAGGAAGGAAAATGTTTCCAGACCTAATTTTAGGGTACCTCCCGTCATTTGTCATTTATGAGAACTGAGGGAAACTTGCTTGGAAGGACGTCTCACTCAGGAAGAACGAAAGGTCCTGGTGGGATTCGAACCCCAGACCTCCTGCTAACGAGTCTACGCCTTAACGGCATCGGCCACCCGTGACGGTAAGGCTGTGGAGGGAGTTATGTATTTTGTAGTGTTTCTTCTTTAGCACCGAGTGGAGTGCTGTAGGAACCCGTACATTAATACCAGTGAATTATGAAATGTTTGTACGAAGTTTCTTTATTCTTGGCACCTAAACGAAACATATGTTATTAAGAAGTAACATGCTCTAAATAAACACAGATGAAATTTTTGTGTACAGATACCACAATATCCCCAGTAGTGAAATATTGCTTTTAATCATTGTACAGTCAACTGCAGAATAATCAAATGAATGTGAAAATGAACGTCCAAGTTAAAACTTTGGTAAAATATTCTCCACATATCTTTTCTAGTCTTTAGACAGAACAATTATTTGTAATAATTAATGGTGGCATAAGAGTATAAGTAATATTTGTAGCTGATAATAATTATTAACGGAAATAGTTAATGACTGACAAGCGAAAGTAACAACTTTTTATTCGAACTGTATGATAATAAAACAAAACAAAACGCTTTAGAAGGCAAACTTGCAGATTATATGGATCTGTAAGTTAGTGAACACGAAACGTTCATGCACAAAAGACTAACGTAGCTTTTGCAATTATCTAAACTCGTGCTTCAAAGTTGCATTTTCCCAAAGAAAGGTTAAAAGCCTAAGGGAAAACAGGTATAGCTTCCGTCGCCTTTCTCTTTTACTGCTTTTCTTGCAGTTTTATGGGCTAGCATGTTTTGATTTACTGCATCGTGTCATGAGAGTATAAGTACGTCCGGTGCGGAGATTATTCCCAATGACATTGATACTTTCATCTGGTTTTCATACCTGTGGTCGTAAACCGTTTATTTCCTTTTCTTCATGAACAGTCAGTCATTTTAGCGATTGTCCCATCTAAGTCTTTTTCTGCGTCTATCACTTTATTACGCTACGGTAACTGTATTCTCCAGCAGACCACAACAACTAGTGTATTTACGAGTGACCTTGCGAGGTCGGATATAAACAGGGGCGTCACAAGTAGTGGAAAGTGTTTATTTTAGTACTGCTTATGTATGCTATGGAGTTGACAAGCATATGCATTCATTACATGCAATATTACGGTTTTTATATGATCTTCCACATTTCACCAGCAATGGCAATGTGTTCCTCTCACGGAAAACACGTTGGCAAATGGGTAATAATGAATATAGCTTGAAAGCCAAAGCAAGTCAACCGCCACGGGTGGCCAAGGTCGTTAAGGCGCAAACTCGTGAGCGGGAGGTCAGGAGTTCGATTCGATTGACTGGGATTTGTTCCAGGTTTTCCTCAGCGCTTACAAATGTCAAATGCCGGAAAGGTACCCTAAACTCAGGCCTGGAACGTTTCATTCCTTAAAAAAATATTCTGTCCCAATTATCATTTCATCTCATACACTACCGGTTTCCACCGCCTGTGATAAATGCCTATTTTAGTATTTTTTCATATTGAGGTGTTTTCTTATATGGTTGTGAAAGTTGTTCTAAAGCCATTTTTATTTAAATATTACTTTGTTATACCTTTCTATTCATATTTAAGTTATTTTTAAAATGCTATTGTCCTGTAAAATATTTTGTGTAAATAATACTTTAAACATGGTTTATTTGGTGCAATATCCAGACTTATGTATTTTCATTAAATCAGATGCACTATTGTATTCATTGTGTTGGATTTTTATAGTTAACTATGGAAATATACATAGTTAAGCATGGAAATATACATTTTTTAAATCTTATTAAGTAATCTTAACTTCATATTTAATAAGTCACCCATCCAGTATTCCTTAAGAACTTTATACTTTTCTTTTATATTATACTTCCAAATTGGTTATAAATTACAACATATAACTGTCAATACCCCACAAGTTGGTGGTACAATGCTTATTTATCTTTTTTCAGCGTGAACAGACCCTTAATGCCTGAGCAAGTACTGAACTCACCCTGTGATAGGAGTCAGCATTTTTCTCAACGAGAAAGAGAACGCAGTTTAAGCGTTGCTTCATTATAGAGTGCATTCAATAGACATTAACTTTGAAGGGCATTAAAAGGAAATTGGAAAATAAACTTTAAAAAAAAAGTCAAACAGTTAGTATCATGTCCTAAGCTTTTCCTAGTACTTTGTTATTTCTTGTTTAAGCCTTGAATATGGTCCCCTTTCTATTCTCTGAAGATTTCACGGATAAAGATGCAAAATTGTTGAGTTATAGGTCGAAATCTGATTGGATCAAGTTATGTTTTGAACTTTTTTATGTTTCGTATCTAATTTATTTTCTCTCATCTGCGATTAAGTTAAGTACTGCTGGTTCCGGCTGCATAATGGAATATAAATCATTCTTTATCAGCCTGCGGATGTGATCGCTATTGATGAATAATTATGTTGAATGCAAGTCAAACCGAACAAGTATTAATTAGTCCAGGGTCAAAAGCACATCTCTCGCCGAAGTTATTTTAATGATGTGTGTAGTCCTTTTAATTAAATATTTTAATCTCGGAGCCACCATATGTTTCAAATCCCTCCTGTCCATTAAGTGAATGAGTAACCCCGCATGGCCAGGGGATAAATATACAATTAATAGCGTACGTTCATACTAAAACGCCGGAAGGGGAGGAAGGAAAGACTTGAATTACTGCGCGATTTTTGAACAAAAGAAAATATTGTTAGTAAGCAAAAGATATACTGTGCTGCAACAAATCCCTTTAAGCCATGTTTGGTACAACTTACTTGCAAAATGTGAGGTAAATTCCTGTAGGTAAAACGGGGTTTTTTTTTTTTTTCATTGAAATATGACAGAAGACTTTTTCTGTCAACACGTTTTAAACAAATGACTTGTTTAATGCTGTCAAATATATTCTATAAGGGATACTCCGAAAGTTTTCGGAACTGCCTAAACTGTGACACGGTTCGCCCACCGCACTGAAATATAAATATAATATAGTATGTATGTTGCAAACCTATTTATCATACATTTCATGTATTGTAATTAGTATATTTATAATACGGCATAAAGCTAACGCGTGACTCTTTGATATTTTCCATTACGGTAGATTGAAAGACCAAGAGGCCCATAAAAAGCTATTCATAGGGAGAAGAAACCCGAGGGTCGAGGCCAATGCTACATTTAAAAGGACTGACGTTGCAGGGTTGATAAACTCTAGGGCAGGGTTAATCAATTCAAGGCGTTGAACCCGACAGGCCATTGTACTATTAGCCTTTAAACTAGCCAATGTCAACAAAATGTTATAAACTTTCAAATAATAGTGAATGGTATGTGTGACAGGTAAACTTAAATCAGTCAATTGTAAATGTTGTTTGAACTTTTAAAGATAGGAGCGAAACTTGCGTGTAACTGCGTGACCCCCGTGAAGTTGCTAAGTCAACGATTGCTTGATTTGAATTTAATATATAAGGAAGCGTTTGCTCGGCTGGGGTACTTAGTTTGACTCAGACAGTTCAAGTTACGCATTATAAACCCGACGTTGTTGAGGCACGCAGTTCACAGAATTAGAAATACTTGGGACGCGGACCCGCAGTTCTAAAATATACACCGGGACATTTGCAGTACACAGTTTCACTCTCGGCAGCTAAATTTGTATTCGACGTAGCTAAGGGTATCGTACGCAGAACACCAGAGGATGCGAAAGGTTTTGAACAAATGCCTATACATGTCGTATCGCGTGCTTATTTGTACTATTAAACTCCTCTCCCAGTCCTGTTGAGTATGAATCAATAAAATAGCAGAATTCATCCTGAGATTATTTTATTTTTATTTATTTATTTATTATTTTTTTTTTCTCCATTGAAGCCTAGGCAACAACACCGAAGCGGTCACTCACCAATTTACCAAACCGCTTCAAAATCATTGCCGCATCACAACGTGAGGCCACTCGACGTCGACAACAAATCACTTCAAAATTGGTGTCGAAACTGGGACACTTAGCCGGAGCCTGCTAAACTGCTTTAACTGTTAACAATGATTTTTTTTGAGTAGTGTTTAACGCCCGTTTTTACTACTGAGGCACCACAGGCGATGGACACTGATGATACATGAGATGAAATGATAAATTGGGAAAGGATATTTTTTTTAAGGAAGGAAGCGTTCCAGGCCTAAGTTTAGGTACCTCCCCGGCATTTGCCAGTTATGAAGACTGAGGAAAACCTGGAAAAAACCCCAGTCAGGGAGGACGGTCCTGGCGGGATTCGAACTGCAGACCTCCCGCTCACGAGTCCGTGCCTTAACGACCTCGGCCACCCGTGGCGGTGTTAACAATGATGCGTCAGTATACCCTACATAATTATACACCGTACTTTCATATGAAATCAACACAACTCTCGTCAGCTACTATCCACGCGGCCTCAACAATATAGGTTGAAAGGGAACATTTGTTTCAGTAATTTAGAGCTGAAACAAGAGTGTTATATACGATTATTGATTACGATTTTTAAAAGTAGCTTAAACCAGAAACTTGAGAGTTTTGCATAGGTTTTAGCGGATTTTGCTTCGCCTACAACAGTCTTGTGCTAGTTCGCGGAATTCAAGAGAAAGCCAAACATCTTAAGACAAAAGAAGCGGAAGACGTTCGACAGCAGAAAAATCTCCGCTGTGGTGAAGATGTTGCAAGAAGATCCCCTAAGTGATGAATGTGTATTTAGAAGCCTCCCTTATTATTAAATCGGGAAGTGTCCCAAGTTTTTACATGCTTATTTAAATATCAAGAAAATGTCATCACGCTGCGTGCTTCATAACCTCAGTGAAAGGCAAAAGAACGCCCAGAAGGAATGATATAACTGAATTTCTCTGTGTGTTTCTGATGAAACATGGATCTATCAATATGCGGCGGAAAAAAAGTCATTTATCACTGTGGAGTGTGGGGAAGAAAATAATGGTGACGATCTTCCCCGTAGGTTGCCATATGGCAGCAATTTCCCTTGAAGATCGCAGAATAATGCTACACAACAGTTTCCCAATAGATATGTGAAAAATGACCGAGTACCGCACTTAAAAGCATCAGACTTGACAATGTCCATACTGCCAACGGCAAATTTGAAAGTCCCCTGACCTTTCTACTCTGCATCTTCCTTTTGATGAAGAATGGACTGAGAGGAAAGCGATTTTCAAGCTCAGAAGATACTGTAGGAGGATAAAAAGAGGAGCTTAGCTCATTGCAAAGGATGAATGTCGCCCGAAAGACGATTAAGTGTATAGAGGCAGAAGGGGAATGCTCTTGAGAAGATGTGTTATCAAGTTTCAATTTATCACCAACATCTGAGCTGCATCCCAAAACTTTCTGACTGTGAAATGTGCAGTTTATGAAATAAGAAAATGCTCTACTTTTGCGTGATATAATTAGTCTAACTATTTTTGTTCAACTATGTATTGTTTTGTTTTTTCTATAATATTGTTTTATCATACCGATAAACGAACTGGTGTATCTTCGAGATTCTCCATGCACTCAGCTAAATGACAACTAAGCTCTGGGAATCTACATGTTCTAAAGTATGATTGATTTCAATCTGTCTTTTTAATTATTACTTTTAAATGCATGCACATTGTCTTGTCGATTATATGCATTAACGCTGTTGCACTTCCTAATCTACCGAGCGGAACGGCTTAGGCGATAACAACTAGGGATCGGCCATTCTGACTTTGGTGTTTTTGTGGGGTTCCCTAGCCGCTTAGGCAAATGCTGGGATAGGCAGACACTCATTTTCCACAATTTTTCCTTTTCCCGTTTATATTATATTATTCCGTAGGTTGACTTACAGGTTCGACAGTGCTAGAGCGAGATGGGCTGGTGCGGTGTGATGGTGACTTGCGCTTTGGAAAGGTTTCTGCCTCGGCGTCTAGAATGGAAGCGGACCTTATAGGGAGCTCGAACTCCTTTGGGGGGGGGGGCGCTCTACCGGCGTCAGAGAAACTTGTAAGGGACACCGTCACCTTCCGCGCAGTCACAGTTCTTGAATCCTAGGCGCTTGCTGTTTCCTTAATTACATCCCTTCCTCCTGAAGCTGTCTCCATTGAGGTCGTAGGCATAAACGGCCAGCCGTGAGCAAGGCTGAAGTCTTGAAGTTTACTCCCTGCGCTCCAAAACACCAAACTAATCCAACCACAACATTACTGCTTATACTTATTGGGAAGAACTTGAAGGCGCTTAAGTGAAAGACATTCTTAAACACTCGGAAACCAAGTCTTTCCGGATACATAATTTGTCGTTCTTGAAGTTACGCATTCTGTCTTTAAATCTCATAGCTGAAAATTTTAGTCCCTGCAGTAGATGAGTTACAGTATATAAATTATTTCTTGAATAACAATGAAGGGGATATTTAAAAATGGGAAAGTGTCATAACCGATAGCATACCTCTGATACTTTTTAAATTGGGAAAGTAATATTATTGATTGATGTCTTATGTATAACTAATTTTGAATTCTCTTTTACAGGTTAGTATTTCGTCAAAGTGGGTCTGCAGATCCTAAAGCTCTGAATAGTTTTCAAACAACCTAAGGTCAGTGAGTATTTCTTTTCTTCTCCTTCCTACTAAACTTATTCCAGGATGAATTACTAGTTTAACGCTACCATAGAACTAATACAATTTTGCATACTACAAATAAGAATTCATAATATTGAAAAACATAAAAATAAGCTTATAACATCGCCGTAATTAGGTGTATCGGGAGAATATTTGTAGTCTACATAGTTTTACATTTGTATTTTCACACCTTCTAAGTTGCCTTAAACATTATTTTGATTCTTTCATAATTTCCCTTGTTATTAAATTGCATCTTCGTGTATTGATTAAAAAGTTATCGACTCAGACAATAGATGAATGTAAATCAAGGCTTATTTTCTTCTCCTTTACACGTACTAATTTAGCAAGTATAAAACTGAAAGCATTTAGGGATACCGCGGAAGTGTTTTATTATAAAACATTCAAAATGAAAATAAAAGCAAAGCAATTTCTGCGTTCGCAACAGCGCAATTGATTAACACAATTATTTGTGGCTAGAGAGTAGTGGTTGTGTAGAAATGTGAAAGAAACCTAATGCTTTCACCCGATATATTCAAAGATTGCATAATGGGTAATTATTATCATAAGAGAACTACTTTTATTTTGTGGGCACCAGCAGCAGAAAGAAAGTTTCTGATTGTATAGTAGGGAAAGCATTTATTGAATCTCATAAACAAGAAAGTTCTTAAATTAGCTCGAAAATAACCAATAACCAAGCGTTTCATTTGGAAGCTCTAATTAGATTGACACTTGATAAAACATAAAATAAAGTGATAGATTGGGAAAGAACTATTTCAAGGAAGGAAGTGTTCTATGTATGAGTTTAGCGCATTCGCCATTTATGCAGTAATGAAAATCTTGAAAAAACCTCCAAGTCAGAGAGGAAGTGTGGCGGGAATCGAACCTTAACATTCCTCTCACTAGTTTGTGAGTTAGCTTGCATATGCAGTCCTTTTATCTTATATCGGTCTTCTTTATTTAAGATTATGTGTCTTATCACATAAATGATAAAGAGTTTTGGAACATTTTGTCCAAAATTGTAGCAAATTGCTTGAAAACCTCTTTCAGAAAAAGCAAATACGCAGCAGGAGATTAACTGGTACCCGAAAAGTAAATCGGGAGAAAAATAACGCACTTAAAATGTAGGCCAAAAAAGTGTAACAATTTTAAAAAATCCTATATTATACGTTGTTCACTAGTGAAAAGCGACATTGATTTATGCATGCAAAAGAAATTTCTTGGCTTACCAGGTACAAAGTGAATGGTATATTTTTTCGTTACTAAATTTGAAACAGAACAATATTATTATAGGCACGCCATAAACAGAGGCATTAATTAAATTTCTTTGCATATCACAACATAACTTCCATAAGCTGATCAACATTGTTTCGTAGATTAACAGCTCTTTCTCTCAGCTGTCTCATTTGCACCATCTGTTTATCGAGTTTTAAGCTCCAACAATGGTAGCTAAATTATGAGACTGTTTGTTTATAGCTCCACCTTGGGTGCCAAATGTGAAGCAGATTAGTAGGCTTCGGCTAAATGCCCCAGGTTGAGCACCATTTTGAAGCGATATGGTAAACTGATGAATGTTCGCTTCAGTGTTGTGTTCTACCTCAGAGTGAATGCTGTTATTTTGTTGATTTGTACTCGACAGGACTGGGTGAAGAGTTCAGTAATAGAAATAAGGATGCGATGCGACATAGTATATATTGATACTTTATTATGTTCAATTCTTTCGCGTCCTCTGGTGTTTTGCGTACGATAGCGGTAGCTGCGTCGAATATAAACTTAATCGCCGCGTGCAAAACTTACAGATGAGTGCCCCTGTGCGTGAAATTGAAAACTGCTTAACTGATAACTGCTTCTCAGCTGAGTATCAGCTTAAAAACTGCCTAATTGATCAGAATCAGAACTGCATAACTGTATGTATCTTGTCGCGTGAAGATCTTATACTTGCGAACTGAGGAATGAGAATTGAGTTGAGTCTCACCTCGTCTGGAGTCTCGCTGCATGCAAAACTTGAAAACGAAGTGCCTCAGCCGAACAACCGCTCCCTTATATCTTTACATCAAGTAATCGCTGACTTAACGATTGCCACTGGGTCACAAAAGCAAACCAATCTTCGCGTTTATCTTTAAAAGTTCAAACATACATTTTCCATTAGCTAATTAATTTTTTGTCACAAGGTGTTGTTAGTGCAATAACTAAAAATACCGTTTAAACCGTAAGGGTTACAGTATTTAGATAATTGTACGAGCATAAACCTTTGGTAGAAAGTTGAAAAAGATAGCAATCTGTGTACAGTTTGAAACATTAACTTATGGACAGCCTTAAACTAATAAAATTAGTCATTTGAAAATTCCCTGCTATTACAAGGTCAATTTTGTGCATATATTGGGAAAAAACTGATGTGGTTTAGCAATACCTCAGTGCGCTGCAACACGTCGTGAAAGGCATCACCCAGTTAATGCGGTATGTGATGTAACTCAAGGCACGTGCGGGATAATTCGAATAGAAAGCGCGCGGCACGACCGCTTATGGGTATCGGAAGTTCTCTTGCCCACTCATCAAAACTGGTTGTTAGAGCTCTAGGGGAGGAGACATTGTGGTAGAAAGTATTACATTTGTTCTGTACTTAGGCATGTAAAGCAACAGTTCGCACGTATTTGAAAGCTAGAGAGGGCAGGAAGAGCAGGAATACAACTTTGTAGCAAAAACGCAGCCGTTGTGCTCTTTATGTCGATAGGAGAAAGTGTGTTGTTTGGGGCGAAAAGAAATGTTTCTCTTACAATCTCAAAGTACAAAAGGAACAAGTCCCTGAACTTTAGCAGAATTAATTAGGAATAATGTAATATATGAGGCTCATTTGACAAGTTCTCAGAATCAAGCAGAAAACGTTAGCATAGTGTTTTTAAATTATCTTATTTCGCAAATAATCTCCCTTGACACTAATTCACTTTGTCCAGCAATGCTCCAAACTGTTATCCCATCACGAAAATCAGAGTTGGTCCTGGTAACTACACTTGCTTCGTAGATCCAAAATCAATGGATTTTTCGGGCGTAAAATTCCTAAGTGTGGCTTTCTTTGGAAGGGGAGTAAAACCCGTGTCATACATTTACGGTCGTTTCGTGCTCTGAATTGAAAGGGGCGCTGATGCTTGACATGAAACGAAAGCTAGATTCCTTCAGGCTTGCAAAATACGCCTCAACTGATGATTTAAGTTCTTCATCAGACGAAAATGTCTTCCTACTGATGCATTTTCTCAATTTAGGGAACAAATGGAAATCCAACGGAGCCAAATCAGGGGAATAAGGCGGATATGACAGCAAATCTTATCCAAATTCCTTTATTTTCGCCATTGTAACTACACATATGACAGGACGAGCTTTGTCTTGATGCAAGATGGGTTTCTTCTTTGATGAAGACGCCCTTTTCTCGGGTAGTTTTGTCTTCAACAAGATTAGCATGATGCGCTCCAGTGATAGATGTTCCAATGCGAAGATCATGAGTTAATATACCGTTGGCATTCCAAAAGAAACAGACGCCATGGATCTTCCCGGCCGATTTCACAAATTTGACCTATTTTGGACGAGATGAATCGTAATGCTTGCATTATTTGCACTGCTGTTTCATTTCAGGCATGTAGCAGTATACTTATGTTTCATCATTGGTTACAAATCGACGCTTAAG
Organism: Metallyticus violacea; assembly: GCA_030762175.1. NCBI lineage: Eukaryota > Metazoa > Arthropoda > Insecta > Mantodea > Metallyticidae > Metallyticus > Metallyticus violacea. The sequence continues at coordinate 13,671,063 of CM060838.1, read as the reverse complement.
GCCAAACTTTGCTGAAAGATTAGCGTTTTATCCTGAGTCAGCAGTTGCGGTATTTTGCCGATAAGCGCAAATCTTCCCTCAAAATGTGAAACGTGCTTGACCTGGAAATGCCCAGCGCTGCAGCATTGTCGGACACCTTTAATATATGATTCTTCCAAACCATGTCTTTCACAACGGTTATTTTTGTTGTGACGGATTTTGGTCAACCTTTACGTGGGTCATTTTCCAAGATTTCACGGCCAAATTTAAACTCCGTGATCCACTTGGAAAATGAGGTGCAGAATCCCCTAGAATGTTTGTAACATCTGTGTACATTTATGTTGCATTCGTACCCTTCTTTACTAAGCATTAATAACGGCACGATGTTCGATATTTGCCATTTTCCCCCGCATAGAAACTCTGTACTACAACAAACGCATTAGCTACTACAATTCTTGACCAATACATGCATTGTTGCATAAATGTATCTATGGAAGAAGGCGGGTTTGATAATTAAACTGGTTCGGAATTGCTGCTGCAACCTGTAGATCATTCCGAGAACTTTTCAAACGACCCTTGTACATTAAGCATAATTATGCGAAAACACATGCATAATTCCTGTTCTGCAAAATAATATCTGCGCGAATATGAATGGATATGTTCTTAATGTGCATGTAAATACAAACGAGGTAATGATTCATTATTGAAAATATATTAACAAAGAACACCCATTTCAGTTGACAAGGTTATTTTTGTTGCAAACGATGAAAGACTGTTATTGTACAGCTGGTTCCTTTTTCTAGCGGCTGTTTCGCCTGTTATGCATGGTTTTTTTAGTGTACAGATATTTCAAATATTAGTCAAAGAACGCCTGCACATGATAATGTTCTAAACGTTTTGCAGAAACGTGTAGATATCCAAAAGTTTTAAGACTAATAAACGCTGCTATTTCAGATTAAAAGCCTACAGAGCCTTACTCCACCTTAAATGTACTTCCACTTTCTAAAATAATTTCTACCTAAAAGCTTCTTTAAAGCTAAGCAGAAACCTTGAATGAAGAAACTGTAGACACCAGATGTGATTTATCTCTACTACTGAAAAGTTGCTAGTACGTGAATAAATTTAAATTCAAAAGCTGTTTACACTACCTGTCTGTTTTCAACAATCTCAGCAACTGAAGTATTCGCAACTCACTTTCAGACTAAATGTCTATTTTTAGTTCTTAATAACAAAGCACCGGCTTTGAATGTCACTTTCGTTATATTTTGAATTCTGTAGTACTTATTTTTGTGCATTTTTCAATTATAAATGCTTAGAACTAGCCTAAACTTGCTTGTATTTGTTTATAATCAAGATTTTTCTCTCACAAGTTTATCTTTTACCACTAGCAAAGAGCCAAATAAATCGGAGATGTTTTATTTCTAAAACCCAACTCAACTAAGCGTTAGGTGCTCTCAATATTGCTGCATCTTTGCGACAACACTGCTAGCTCCTTTTGAGAAAATTAGTGGTATCATGGCAAACTAGAGATACAGCTCATGCGGTAACGTTTCGTACTCGTATTAGGGAGGTTTCGGTTTCAAAGCCTCCAGCCCCCCCCCCCCCAATATTAGGTTTTTCTTGGTTTTCCCTGGTCGCTTACGCAAATGCTAGGCTGGATACAGCGGAGCTCTTTGGAGGAGAGCTCCACCGACGTCTTAAGTGTTCTAATTGGAAACAATTTTGGAGACATATGTCTCACAGCCCAAAGATATGTAAACCTCCTGGGGTGTCTGTAGGGCCAGCAAGGCTTAAGTATCTAAACATTCTCCTCTGACCCTAACAGCCCAATCCAACATTCAGGATGTGTTAATTTCAACACTGCAGTTCTTGTTTAATGGCCTTGTTATAGCTCTGCAATACAATTCTTCGTTCTATATTTTTATCGCTCATCTGCCAAGCGTTTGCAGATTCAATACAGTTTAGTGACAGCAGTTTCGGCAATTGAATTGATAAGGAAGGTAATAAGATCTTCAAATGTCACTGATAACTTATTGCTGCAAGACAATAATGCATTTGTACTTGTTCTTAAAACGTGTGTGATAATTTGTGTATTTAATTTGGCCATACTGGGCGATTTTGTGTTCCTATTTTGTCAATTTGCAAGGCATTAAAGCTAGAAGGAAAGTTGTTTTCAACGTTTAACTTTCTTTATAACATTTAAAGCAACCAACTGATATTAGGGCTTGATTATGTTAGAATGAATTGATTATGAAGTATTCTACACTATTTCTTATTACTATAAATGTGCTAAGTGTACAATATTAAAACATTTCGGCTATTTCTATCGTCTTAGTGTCTAAATATCCACAGATTACCATACTAAAGTAAACTTAAGATTCCTTGCTCGTCTTTTAAAGAAAAATTAAGAAGGGAATTTACTATTATTCCTTGTATCAGGAAAATATCTGTATTGAAATTCCGTTTAAAGCGAAAACGTGCCAACAAGTGACGGTTACAGGTGGTACTTTTTATTTTCTTATGGAAATAAATATATGAACAAACATCAAAAAAGAAAAACAGTTTTAGATAGAATACTAAAATGTATCGCCTAAATAAGGGAATTATTTTCAGGTGAACATCATCTATCAACTTTATGAATGTATATACACGTGCCCCAGAATCAACGTATAAATTTTCGGAATAGAGAACCCACATTACGCTATAAGGGTTGGAAAAACTACTAATTGATCTACCAATAATTAAATTATTGTTTTATGTTAACATGAAAAGTATGCTAATTACGTAGTTATTCATATTGAGAAGTTTTGAAAAAAAACTTTACATATTTATGTTTTTTTTTTTTTTTTTTTTTTTAATTTTTCATATACCGTTAAAACCCAAACTATATTTGATATTTTAACGTGTAGAGGTATACAATTATTAGGTATTTGCTATGCTGACTCAAATATGCTAAAGCACAGCTGCTGTGAAATCGATTACACGCCATTCACTGTATACAATATTTTCATGTGTTGTGGTAAATCTTTTATGAGTTAAGTTAAGCAATGGAAGTTTACTAGAGCGGTGAATGGCTCTAGAGTCGTGGATAACATGCCATGTAATAACAAAGCTTTCTTGGTTTATGTCTTGGCTATTCTTGGCCAAATGTCTGTGTGAAGAGGGCACTGAAGCGGTAAACCAATGAACGTGATCCAAATTCCACCAATGTACAAGCTACCTCTCAATTTTATTTTGTTTACTTCCACCATGAGAGTTAAATAATAGCAAGTGCCATCACAAGTTAATTTAAGGAATTATATTCATCTATACACAACAAAGTGATGGCTGAGTGTTTTTTCATACTGTTGGTAATTTACAAGAGACATTTTTGTTGCCTTATATGGAGCTTAATAAGAAAACTTTTGTCACTTTAGATATAGCAAAGATTTTCTATAAAAAAAAAAAAAAAAAAAAAAAAAAAAAAAAAAAAGAAAGAAAGAAAGAAAAGAAAAAAAAAGAAAAAAAAAGAAAGAAAAGAAAAAAAAGTGTATTTGCAACTCCATAAAATTAAAATCTCATCTCTAGAGTGAGAAAAATTGAAGATTGGAAGAAATTTAGCTCTGAAACGAAAATCAGGTCTTGAAATTCATTACGACGACATATCTTCTGTTCCTCTTATTGCTAGCGAAAACGCGACTTTCAGAAACTAAGTTCAAAGCATACCACATTGTGCTTTTGAGACAACTTTTATTTATACTGTACAGTTAGCATTAAGGATTTGAAAGAAGATCGCAGTTTCAGGACAGTGTTGCGCAGATCGTTGCTTACATAAATTGGACTTATTAATTAACAATAAATTAGCGTTTATCTCTATTGCCTGGATCAGTGTAGAAGTTATGAACACTAAACTATTTTTTTATTATAGTTTGATATATTTATATATTTAAGTTCTGATAATGGATGAACTGAATTCATTATAAACTGAAGTTGTTTAACCAGGGAATGATGCGTACTATTTGTAAATACTCTTGTGAATTAGAGCTTTGAATTTGAAGATGATATTGACGTAACTGAAAGAGTCACTAAAATTTGAAATGAAGGCACAGGAAATATACGAGGGTAGGCTCATAAGTTTCTGGCCTAACCATGAAATAAACAAAAACTATGTTTCACTTTTCAATATAGTTATTCTTTATTCCAATACACTTCTCACATCTTTGAATTAACACTTCAACGTCCTACCCCAAAAATACTCAGAAACCTTGTCTGCAAAACGGGCATAAACAGATACATCACATTTTCGTCACACTTAAATTTCCTTCCTCGAAGCTCCTTCTTGAGTTTTGAGAAGAATATGTTCCTCTTTATTGCTGCTGAAGATTGGCTTTACAGCAGCCCTGACCTCAACCTAATTGTATTCAGCGCTTGTGGACGTGGCATGAAAGAAAAGGCATCCCAATATTGAGAACCTCGCTGGTGGATATTCCCATGAAGATAGTGCATCCTATGACCATATTTCATGTGAGGGTATAAAGAGGTTACTGAAAATGGTTTCTATATATTTGAGAGCAACACAAATCAAATTAAAATATCAAAGAACGTTGTTGTTCAATAATAACTGGGTAACAGGAATTATGCCCAGACTAGGCACATAGCAACAGCCATGCTAGATCACGTTTCATTCATCGTCAATCACGTAGCACCAGTATTTCTGCAAGTGCACATTTAATAACATGTGCACACAACTGCTTTGCTTGCAAGACACGTATCCTTATATAGACTGTTTAACAACAAACTTGACACCTAGCAACATAAAAGTGTTTTCATTCTGTAATCTGAGTAGATATGGCTTCAAATGTTTATTTACTATTTACTTCAACCCCTAGAGGAATTAATAAACATCCTGTCCTCATAGTTTTATATAATCGCTAGACCCAGGTAGTTAATTTTTCTTGGGAGGCTGTTAGTATTTTCTAATGTCTCCCTAAACACCACAAAACATTTTTTATCTTTAGCTGGCTTTTAACTTGTAAATGAAAAGAGATATACGATTATTTCAGTAGCTTTGTGCAGTTAACGTTTCCGTTTTGAGGTTGACCGCTAAGACTACAGAGGCTATTAGAAATCTTGGCAGACTCGTATAACGTGTGCACAATGCCATATAGATAAGTTACAAGAATTGAATGACTTTACTTACTTTTAGAAATGTCTTTACTCGACCAACGCCTTCTTGGCTTTAATCCAGCTGGCAATGTATTCGACCGCAGATAAGTGCATTCACCACCAACTCACTTCCTTAAACATCTAGCGCTGTATTCTATTTAAAGTATAGAAATTATTTATAATAGAACTATTACAGACCGCCCCCTTGGTCTAGTGCTTAGCGTTGCTGCCATGCTCGGGTTCGATTTCCGTACCTGCTTAGAAACTTTTATAAATTAGGACAATAGGGAAACTGCCTGATGGAGAGGTGGCGTTCTTTTTTTTTTTTTTTTTTTTTTTTTTTTGAATAGTGTTTAACGCCCGTTTTTACTACTGAGGCACCACAGGCGGTGGACACTGATGATACATGAAATGAAATGATGTATTGGGAAAGGGCCTAAGTTTAGGTACCTCCCCGGCATTTGCCAGTTATGAAGACTGAGGAAAACCTGGAAAAAACCCCAGTCAGGTGGGACGGTCCTGGCGGGATTCGAACCGCAGACCTCCCGCTCACGAGTCCATGCCTTAACGACCTCGGCCACCCGTGGCGGTCGAGGTGGCGTTCTGCAACCTAGAGAGCTGTGTGAAAGGTGACTGGCGAGGTACCGGCTTGCTGATTATGTGCCCTTCCTGCAATACTGCCCTCTATCGATGAAGTCGTAAGACGGAAGTAGAAGAAGCAGAGGTCACTGCGGCAGGCCCAGGCCTAAACCAAACTGTAGCGCCAATAAGGAGTAGAATATGAATAAGCATTATTACAGCTGCTAAAATGTTTATTGTTGTGTTTATGCATAATAAAATTGAAATTTCGCATTCAATAAAATTGCAAAATTCTATTAAGAAAAGAGAATATATAGTTTCATGTATTTAATATTTTATGGTAAAATTAGAATATATAATACAGTTTGGGCACAGTATCGAGCCATGAAATAATGATTTGTCTTAAATGAAATTTATGACAATAGACATGGCATATACTATATTCTCTTATTGCAAGATAGTCATTTGTCTTATTTCATTGAACTGTATCGTAAGGTCATAACAACACTGATGTTTTTATTGAATTTATTTTATTCAGACTGTCGCCGCAGAATGCTGTTTATGGTGAAACTAGTGGCTATTAGCAGTGTTCAATTGCTCAGTTTGACCTATTAGGCAAATCGTTTACTTAAAATAAGATGCAAAACCTCCTAATTTTGCTTTGGATTTTACTACATATGCAGCGATTTCAGGCGACATGCTTACAAACCATTGTTTTATAAAAATGCATCAGACAATATTTCCATGCGTATTTTTTACATATAAGGTCCGAAATAGAGACTAGATCAAGGGCTCATTATCTAATGCATATATTCTATTTTGAACAATTTAAGTTTTTTTTTTTTTTTTTGTTTCGGCAGAGTCGGCATATAACAAAAATGGTGTTCCAGCCGATGACAAAAGTCTGAAAGAAACGTGTACTGATTAGTCACTGCGGCAATAGGTAAACGCAATGCACACGACTGAATGTTCTTAAAAACAGTTGAGCCTATATACAAATCTAGAATGATGGCTATAAATTCACAACATTTTAGAATCAGACATTTAATAGATGCTCATTTTTTATTTTGGAACAAACCTTCAATGTAAAATTCGGTTTCAAAAGAAACTGCATTTACAATTAATAAAAATAAATTTTATTGAGTATTTATATTTGGCGACAGTTAAATATACGTATATTTGCACTAAAAGGTAATATTTTATCATATAAAAATTGCTTAAATGCAAATCACTACCACCAGGTTTATCCTGATTCTTGTTTTAAACATTTTTCTATTTCGCGAGTAATGGTTAAAGGTTATTTATTATTCACATTGCTGTCTAAACAACATTATATAATTTACAATTTAGAATAATATAAACCTGATGGAGAGAGGTGACTCAGGAGGTTGGGATATACCAGGTTCAATTCTCATTGGGTCGGCTATCCTGATACGTTTTTTTTCGTGGTTTCCCCTGGCAAATGCAGGGATGGATGATTACATTTCATAAATTTTCCGCTCTCCTATTTCCTTTGAAGTCATCCCGTTGGTTCTTCCAAAGCGTTGTAAGAGCCAGGCCGAGATGGGCTGGCGCGGTGTGAATGTGGCTTGCTCTGGTATTCTATCGGGAAAATGTTAGAAACTCCGCCTACGTATGCACAGTTACTGCCCGTGCATCTTGGACGTCCGGTATCTATCTCACTTCGTCCCGGGGTTGCATTCATTAGGTGCATAGGCACAAATATCCAGCCATGAGCAAGGCACAAGTAACAAAAGTGTTTCTCTGACCCAGATAATCAATCCATCTATGAAATAAAGACAGTAAAATGAAGGATTAATACATACATTATGTAAAAGATTAGCTTTTCGAGGTTAAAAGTTCTTTATAGCAAAAGAATTTTGAAGCTAGTCCACTAAATCAACTAAGGGTTATGCATTAAAATTAAACTTGAAACAACCAATAGAGTAAAAAGTAAACAATAAAATATCCAAGATAAATAGTTCAGTTATTTCCATTGCAAATGGGTCAAAGAATGGCGTCTTCAAACTGAACTTTGTCATTACAGGAACAACACTATTACGAAACCAGGGAACACTTCATAGTATCTCTTACTTGAAGGATAAAGATGATAGGATATTGATCAAGAAAGAGCTGTGTCTAATATTTTACATCCTTTGTAATTAGTGGAAACTAAACCACCACTTCTGGCATATATATTATTACATTTCAACCCCTTTTCATGGTGCGGAACATTTCAATTAAAACTATCTCGCAATGCATTTTGATTTTGATAATAGGCCTTCATAAATATAACGGTTAAAATGTATATAAATCTATAATAAGTGGCATTTAAAGTAAACAATGCATGAATAAAATCTTCATTTTTCGGGCACCGTCGTTGCATGTGAATAAAATAATTAGTTATGTTCATGATAGAAACTGGAAAACTTGAAATAAAAATGTATATTAAAGTATCCATTCTGCAAAACTTATTAATTACACGAAAACTAAACACTTCTCTAAGAAATTTGAACCAGGCTAATTTATCGGTTTTTCGGTACTTCTATAATAAACCGACCTCTTTTAAAGATGAAATTCCAGTGTCATAGCGTAAAGTAACCTAACATCATCTTTGGCAGGGATAGCCTTGGAGTTAACTCAGAATATTATAGTTCAGCTACTGTTTTCTTTCTTTTCTTTTTCTTTTTTTTATTTCCTTCCCTGGAAAAGTAGCACACTGAGGGCCCATGTACTCTTACTTATTTCATTCATCAACGAAATAAATAAGGATTTCTTTCTTATCGATAATCGATTTATATGTTGATTTTTTATTTTTTTTCTTGTTACGTTTCTTTTCTTTTTATTTATTTATTTCTTTTTCTTTCTTTCTTTCTTTTTTTTCTTTTTTCTTTCTTTCTTTCTTTCTTTCTTTCTTTCTTTCTTTTTTTTTTTTTTGTGGCGCAAGAATTTTGAACAGTCTTTCTGTTTAGCCATATCGTCAAGGTTATTGCATCGATCTCAGCTCGCCGAAGGTGTTAGGTTACGTAATGCAGGAATGCCAAAGAAGGAATTCCACCTGACCCGCGAAACAAAACACCGGCTACTGTAGAAAGTTGTTTCTTAGTGCAAGACCCAACATCCAGTAGAAAGTGACAACTAAAACTGTACACGACTATTTCTGTCTTTCCTTGCATAGCATGTATAAATGTAGAGATTTTAATCAGCTGTAATCAGCTTTAGAGCACATTAATTATAAATTTAGGAGAAATGCTTAAGAACTTACGTTATTTATATTTTAGCGGAGTTATTCTTTTTAATTTTAGGCATATATTTTTTACATTACTGAATAAAAAGTAGAACAACCTGCACTGGACATTAACGTTTAGGGAACAATTAGGTGCTAGAAGACTGATTATTCAATGTTTCTTTTTAATTTCACGGCTTATTATATATTTCTCATTCATATGAATTCCAAATGTTTCCACTTCGGAAAGGCACATCTTAAGTATGGCAAAAACTATTGGCGTACGCAGTTAAGTCCGTTTTTTTTTTTAATGAGATATGAAATACAAAAGTGGAATTCGGTTATTATACATTGACGGTTACTGTTCCATTTCTATCATCTTTTTGCAGTTTGATGTTTTTACTCTCATTTTCTCTTGTTTTTTCTTGTGCACTATCCTGCTTCCATATATTTTGTTTTTATACGTTTTTTTAAATGATGTTTAGCGCTCGTTTTTACTGCTGAGGCACCACAGGCAGTGAACATGATACATGAAACGAAATTATATGTTTGGAAAGGAATTTTTTTAAGGAAGGAAACGTTCCAAGTCTAAGTGTAGGGTACCTCCCAGCATTTGCCATTTATGGACTGAGGAAAATGTAGAAAAAACCTCAGTAAGGGAAGACGGCCCTGGCGAGATTCGAACCCCAGACCTCCCGCTCACGAGTCCACCCGTGCGGTAAGGTTGAAGAAGCCCCCCCCTCCCCACAAATGCTCTAAGTGCGATGCCATGTCAATGAGATAATTTTGCAGGATTATCATTTCAACAATACATTAAATGTGCAGCCAGTTACGGAACCCGGTATATATTACGTAATATCGTGATAACAGTTAATAATTCATTCTATAATAAAACGTTTGATTGTCACGAAACAACGATAACACACACACTAAATATGTGAGTTTGTTTTATAAATGCGCTGAAAATGCATTAACGTATGAAAGATTTTATGAACTTTAGAATTATCTAAAGCAGAAACAGTTGAAGTTCGTAACAATTTGTAATGAAAGCTATGCTTATGAAACCTTGCTATGTTAGGCACTGTAAACAGCTACTAGCAAACCCTGCGGTAACCGTAGGACAGGAGAGCTTATCCTCTATTCTGTTTGTTTCTAATCTAATGATCACAAAGTCAAATATGCATCATTTATCGTAAACACCCGACATTCTATGTAACGAAAAAGCTCAAATGAATATAATAGATTCGCTCCCAACATTAATTCGCTGACTTGGACTCAAGTCATCTTCGTCGCAGAGCACGTTGTTTTGATGACTCAGAAGTAGTCGGAACATATTTCCGCTGTTCTCACCATTAATGCTTTGAGAAAGTCAATCTTAAACCAAGAGAAGGTTTTCTATTGCGCATGCCCTAGCGTTTTAAACGACCATCTCCAGTTTTAGCAGTGCCAGCAGTTTCATGCTGAATGCACAACAGTGTAGTGAACAGTTTAAAATAATCTTTACCTAGTTCTCGATCACATGTATTTCCCTTAGATGTGACTTATGTTTTAACCCTCATTTTCAGATGTAACATGTTTATTTTGATCTCTGATTTGTGTTCTCTATTCAGTTAGGTAATACAAATCTCTTGTAAACATTCATATGCAAAATAATGTTTTCCATACATAATTACTGCTGTGATAAACATTGTAATAGGCAACTGTAAATCTTTGCTTCATATGTTTCACACTTTCGCAACTCACTAAATTATTAAACGCATAATTATATAGTTAGATTTTGCCTATTTTATTTTCCCATACTTTGTAGACTTTCAATATACAAACATATTTCATGATTATATTTTTCAAGCAACATCTTTTATAATGACAACATATATTTTCATTACAAAAGATATCTGAAAAGTTGCACTTGCTGAGTTTCATCTACCGAAAAATCCTCCAATCTTAAAAATTCAATCCAAGGAAATTTTATTATCATTAGGTTCAAAAAATATGAATTTGGAATACGAAAACTGACGAAAATATTGAATCATATAATAAATTAAATAATCGCATAAAGAAACTTTAATAAAATTCAAGAAAAGAGATAAAAATTCTTATACTACAGCATATCAAAATAACTTTGAAGTTCATCTATGATATATGGATGCTGAGAAGTAGAAAAAAAAATCCAGCAAACATTTTGTTTAATTGTTTCCAAGTTGTCAGCGCAAAATGTGCTGTTGTTGCAACAAGCTGAAGACACATGCTTTGTTGGTTATTAAGTGGCATGTCATGTAACGTCCATTACAACAGTATCAAACAGCTGAGCGGCGGGAGGGAAAAGTTATGTCCAGAGAGAAGGAGCAGAGCGCGAGAAATGGTGTAACCAGGGGTCCAGAAGGATAAGAGAGATGGAGGAAGGGACCGTTGGAAAGAAAAGGTGGAAAATGAACCGGTGGAAGCGAGGTGACAGTGTTTAAAGAGTTAACGTGTTAGGATAAATAAATGAAATGAGTAGGAAAGATAAATAGTGGAAAACGAACTTTAAGTGAAGTATGTTGTTAAAGAGAAGGTGAGAGATTTGAAAAGTTAATAAATGTACTGTTTAAACGTTGAGTGTAAATTTAACAGAAAAGTACTCAATACCAGTACATAAGACTGTTAACCAGTGGTTAGTAGTATAGTGATGTAATAAATTAGGATAGAATAGCTGGCTGCCAGCGATAATTGTAATTTTAGTAGATTTTGGAATATTAAATTGGGAAGTACTTTAGTAAATTCATATTTTGGTTTAATTTAATTAATTTATAGTTATTATTTATTATTTTAGTCTAGTTATAAGGAAAATTTGTAAATTAATATAGTAAGAGATTATTGTATTGTGTAAAGATAATGAATAGAAAATTTGATATACACGCCCTGGTTTAGGCAGCCAGGTACCAGGGTGGCGTGTACAGAGTTTATTTATTTTATTTATTTATTTAGTATCATGCAGTTCACCAAAGGTGTATTAGTTTACATGGTCATCAAAGAATTACGGGCACATTATGGAGGAAGAACCCGTAGAGCATCTGGACCTTGGGAAGGACGCATCCAGTGGCGGGTTCTTTGGCGACCAGAGCAAAAAACAAAACAAAGGAAGGAGAATAAGAGAATCGAAAGGTATATTAATGAAAATCAACGTGGCTAGGGGCAAGGAAAACGAGGAGATAAGAAAAAAGATATGACTAATGAATAAGATGATTCGTTAGAGATGGGAAGCGTTTGTTACGTTGGGTCACTATCAAATTCTTTAACACGTGTGTTGCAACATCGCTGTCACTAGCGTTGGTTATTTACTATTGGTTTATTTCACACCAGTTATCAGCTTTTTGTTACTTTTTCTTTTATTTTTTTTTTTTATGAAAACTTCATTTTGGGCAATTGTTGTTGGAGGAATGCGGCAAGTTTATTTACAAATTTTGTCTGTTCCATTGTTCATTTTCGGAGGAGGAAATAGAAAAAAAAAGTAAAGAAAGGGTCGCGGAATACGAGGATGTTACCCTCGAGACCACAGCTCAGTGAGCCATGATGCCCTTAACTCGCTTACCACAAACTGACGAAAACTGCTTAACTGCATTATTCCGGCTTGACGCTTCTTTAAATTGTTCGCTGAAGCGCATCCAAGAGTAACATTGAAAGTACTTGTGCAAGCATAGAACCAGAAAGCATGATTCGAAGAGGATTTAAGATGACACTGTGCGTTATATTTAGGGAAGATGTTATATATATACGTTGCCTGTTCCCTGTCCCAAATGGAGTTTCAGATGGTCTCTTTCGCCATGATCGCTGCCTTTGTTCATTTTCCAACAGCCTCTCAGAATGAAAAGAAAGGACATGTTACAGAAATAAATGTGATACAAAAGCATACCTCAAAATCAAATATTTATCCCAACTAGCAAGAATTCATAAAGTACTAATAACTTTACAGAATTAAAATACAACATGAAATTTTATGGAAATTCAAATAAATGAAATTGCAGTAGTTGAGAGAGAATTCAAAAGTTTTAATTCAATACTTCATGTAGTTCGTTTTACTGATAAAACGTCGTTTGTCTCTATTTTATTTATTTATTTTTGTTTGTTTTGTTGCCAGTAGTGATATGTATGAAAATCTGCCTTTGAAAGCATGACTTTTTTTTTGCACTGATTTTTTACGTTCGTCGTCTGTTATTAGACTACAATGGCATTTCCGAGTACCATGGTGCAGAAGTACTACCCAGTGGATTTCAGTTCGTAAGTGGTATTCTAATGTTAAGGAAAGGGAGCGTATTTGCAAGAGAAAGTCACGGACTGCCACTTGGAAACAATGAAGCGGGTGCAGTACGCAGAAATGCAGTAGGGAATTGCAAATTCTGCGCTAACGACTGCGGTATCATCCTCGTCGACTGCAATTCTGCAATCCCTAAAATGAACGAAAAATTGCAAGATCATTCTTTTCCGAAAGTATACAAACTCTAATGGAGACTGATAGTTTTGGGGAACGCTTAATGTTCGTGAGGGGTACAGCTTCCATCTTACTGGCTCAGATTTAAATTGATTGATTTATTTACGGACGCTCTTTAACATCTCAGGTCATCAGCGTCCCATTCAACTGAGGGCGTGAAAGGGCCGAAAAATTTTGCTCAGAGGCCTCTTCTTTCAGGCTTGAGGTTCTTTTTCGTGCCGTAAATGTACGACACGGGACCCACAGCTTTACTTCCCTTCCGAAGGATTTTTACGCCCGAAAAAAAATCCATCGACCCTGGCCGGGTTCGCACCCGCGTTTTGGGTGCAGGAGGCAAGTATGATAACCACTACACCACCAGGACGGACTTACTGGCTCAGGTAACAAATATACAAGTCGGAATCTGGTAAACGAACCCTCACGCCCTTTTTAAGCTTATGAGCCTTTCCCTTAAGGCAGTCGTTATCAACCTTTTTGAATCCAAGACCTACTAAAGGATGTTAAACATCACGGGATTCATAAATTAAATTATTATGCTCTAATAAAATAATAAATGTTATTAAAATTGTTAAATAAAAACCGTAACGTTTCTATGGGCCACTTGCCCAATAGGGAAAATTCAACAAAAGTACTATCAGGACGCAACAATGTATCAGAACCCATAGGCTAAGAAACTATTAAGATGAACATGTTCTATGCTGTAACCCACGCGAACGCGTATGGTCTTTCTGTTTTGTTGAACAAACGATAATGGAATTTCATACCTGGATATGCTGTAACAATGGCTCCTACCGCAGTTTGAGCATGATAATCCTGAATTCATTTTGCAATAGGACAGTGCATCCTTACATTTTCACAAAGAAGTCAGAAGGAGGTTCAGTGATGTACAATCAAATAGATGGATTAGCCATGCTAGTCATAATGCTTTCGGATGCCTCATTTCCCCGGACATGACGCCCTGCTATCACCTCCTGGGGAGATTTGCTGAAGATAAGAGTCTACGTGTTACACTTATTATAGGAACGGCAAATAGATTAACATGCGGCTAGTGTTTGATAAACAAGGGTAGCCATAACAGAGAAAAATTACTATTGCAGTAGTTGCCTCCAATAAATAGCGTTCCTTGTCCAAACATTTGCTAGGGTTTATTGTTGTCAGCTATACATCAACTCCAAGTGAAGTCCTAATCCTGTTTGCAACATTTCCATATGCCTCTTATATTTTAGCTTGTTTCGTAGCTTTGAAAGTAGTACTTGCAAAAGCAAGTTGTAAAATGGAAGACGATATCGTTAATTTTAACAACCTAAATATAATTTTTTATTTCATCTTTATATGAAGATCAGAACTAAATGTGGGAAAAGGACACACTAACCGAAGTAAGAGGCATGTTTAGGTGAGAGAAAATAGGAAATGCATTATCATGCTTGACATGCAAACGCATATCACACAGGCGAGATACATTTATTAGCATTAGTACGATTTGTACTTTCTTGCTCGCCAATCCATAGGTTAGGAGTTTGTTATGCAATGTTTTGTAAGTGTATTTCTGACCTTCACCTTGATGCGGAAGTTTCATTGAACCCGAATGTTGATCATTCATTTGTTATGAACAATTCAGAAGCTACAATTGCATGAAAGGTAATTCCAGGTAGCTACTTGGCGAGGCGAGTAGATGATTTGTAGTTGTGAATAATGTCAGTAACGGCTCACCTGGCTCCTGGTTTATGGCCTGCAAGCAGCAAGTACGTTCTGTGCATCAGTGTATTTCATTACTTACGGATCACCTTCGGGTTTCACATGTATGTGCATTTCTGATATAACTGAACCATTGCGGCTTCGTCACTGAATGTATGCATATCATAAATTTTCAAGAAAAATTTTAAAGAGATGTGGCATAATTTGACGCTTTAATGATATCTTTTAAAATAATCATCAAAATTAATTGAGCTGTTTTAGGATACAGAAAAATTATGTGAATTTCTTATTCATTGCTATTCAGTTGCAGTACATGGGTTTCAAAATTGCGGTTTATAAATTAATAGAATTATTCATTGATAAGTTAAGTTCATATCCACTGTTGCCAAATCATTCAGTATTCTCATTATATGTTAGAAAAAATTGGTACGCTGTTCTACTTCAGGAATGCAGGTAAACTGGATATCCTAACGACTATACCACACAGAAGACATAATACATTGTTTTGACCGTTTTCAGAAGAGCAATAGTTACTGAAATAGCATACACAAGTTGAATGACTGGTGTTTAACGCCCGTTTTTACTACTGAGACACCACAGGCGAATATACACAAGTTGCTTCAACATTCTTATATGAGGGCAGTTTGAAAAGTTCGGCCAAATAATGAAGGAACGATTTTTTAAATTCATTCCAGTGACGCTCCAATGCCATTATCTCATCTTTGAAGTGACTTTCTGGGAGGTCATCAAAATTATTCCCTACAGCTGTAATCGCCTCTTGATTTGATGAAAAATGCTGACCAACGAAAAGAAGCACAGATGAAAATCGGAATCCACCGCTGAAACACTTTTGTAATCAGGTATAAAGTCTTGATGAAAACAAGATTTTCTTCTGAAAAATCGGTATTTTAATAGCCATTTTTGCATCTATTTGTTTAAAGGATAGGCACAGTAATTTCCGGCTATGGTTTTACTATTATGAAGACAACAGTTAATTTCCTTCAGCGTTCTAAAATAATCTTGTGGCAAATTCCCTGAACTTTTTGTGGAAGTCTTAAAAGGAAACGGAACTGAAAATTGTACCAGTGAGACCAGAGGGAGACTGTTTTCTTGAACGCTCGAGAATTTTCCGTCATAAGTTAAAATCAATAATTCTTGTATTATTCAAGTTTAATTTATCTTTATTTAAAGCCCCTTTTACCGAGCTTCCAGAATATGTCCTCACCGCTCGCATGCCTCCCTATTCACATCCACCTGCCTGCCTATCCTTGAATTTCCGAATAATCAGTCACCAGTCTAAATTCGTTCGACTAGAGCAACGTATAATAAGGAATCAAGAATCAGCTTTTTGCGTTCTTGAGGAATTTCATTTAAGTTCCCTGAATAATTTGCCTACTTTTAGAACTACAACTCACGATCTTGTGAATAAATTTGATACTACTGGTTCAGTAACAAAACAAAAAGCACACGTGAAGATGTACAGTTTTGACAGAAGACAAATTAGAAGCAGATCTTGAACGTTCGCCAACAAAATCACTACCAAAATTTGCACAAGTTGGGGTTTCAGTGTCTTCTGCACATCAGCAACAAAAATTGTAAAACTCAAACCTTATAAGTGTATACGTGTCTATTACCTGCGAAAAGGTGATCCCGTAGCAGGTGTGCGTTGTTGTAAGCGGTTTCTTTCATCAGTGACTGAAGGGATGATCGAATCCATCAAAATGGCCGTATGAGCACTCAGAACACTCGCTATTGGTGTTTCTAAAATCCAAATTGCATACAGGAAACCCCTCTTTATGATTAATGTTTGGTGTGCATTTGGCGTAAGACGCATAATGCGCGGCTGGCTGTGGCATGTTCAGCTGCCTAAAAGCAAAACACCGTACGTGCGTTAAGGCCAAATTCTGGAATTCCTTTAGTTTGAAAATATTGCTCAATCGGAACTCGTATTTTGATTTTAAGACCAGTTGCAAAATGTTTGACCCACAGTGAATACGATTATCTTGAATTTTTAGAACCAAATAGCTAACTGAAGATTAATTCTAATACTTTTATTTTTCAAAATAATTGAGTGAATCGATAATTATCTGAAATGATATAATTTTCTTTAGGACTCGGGTACTACTTTCTGTGCACGTCATCTATGTTATGGTTTTGGATGTTGGCTACCATTCAGCTTTGCTACTGCAGCACAGTGGCCGCACCGATATCTCCTTTCACCAAAGAAAGAAGGTAATATCACCCTTTATTTTGTTCTGAATGTGTACCAGGAGCTGAAACTCATCAAAGACTTTCTGCACAGAGAGGGTTTATCATGGTATTGGGACTGCAACTTGTGTAAGAGTTTACTCATGGATGGCTGCAAGAGAGAGAAAGGGGGGAGAAAAAGAAAACATTTACGTTATTCAGTACTAAATAAATTATGAAAATAAATGTTAGAATAATTTTAACATTCTGAAACCACCAACACTATCGCAATCTTAGTTTAAAAATCTTTTCTAAGTGGTACTAAGATCTTCAATGAATTATGTGAAAGTGATTTTCATAAGTTTAAAGTTTAAAGAAAAACTTTCAATTAGCTTTCTTTTCACTGCATTATACGCATTTTTAAAACGGAATAAGAAGGAAAAGAACTGTTGAAAGAGGATAGACGACCGGTGCTGTAGGTTGGGAGTAATGGATTTCGAGACAGAGGGGTGGGAATGAAATGCGAACGTTCTATTGTGCTAAGAATCGAAGATATGGAAATGGCATTGAACATCTGAAGAAGAACGGTGAAGGTAACAAGATGGATGAGGTTTCAGGGATACGAAGTTAGGGGGAAGGGGTTCTGGAACGAAACCAAAATGGAAACTTGGTACTGAAGTTGTAAAAAATATAACCCTTGAAAATTAAAAAAAGTGTTAGGAAGGAATAAAGGCACCATAAAACACTATACTACCTTTATCATTAATTTCTAAAATTAACTTTGTTTTATTCGGTTATAACTTTTAGATTTATCAGTTAGGAACGAATAAAAATGAACCTGTGGAGATAAATATTGTTAGGATAGTTTGATGATCCAGCTTTTATTTTACTGTCCGAATGCTGTACGAAAATTGAAACTGTTTACACTGCATTTATCTAAATGCATAAACATTAGCAAAAAATAGATTAACATTCCCTCAAATACAAAAAATGGCTGCTTTGAGATAACAGTAAGGAGCTGTGATATAAGCTGGATAACAATAAGAGTTGTAATTTGGAACTGAAAACAACGACGATGCTTATTACTCCGGACACTAGAAGATTATAGTAGATTCCACTGCTTGGGAGCAGGGCCGAATGACTTTTCTTGGGAGGGAGGGAGGTTGGAGAGGCGAATAGCCAAATGGCCAAAGTAAAGTACTAGAAATAAACAGTGTCCATGCATTGCTGGTGAGATGCAATAATAATCTTATCTCATGCGATGCATCCTTTCCACTAGATGGAGATATTCCGAAGATTGTTGGACAGGGGAGGTTATAGACATTTTAAGATTTCATATTTTGAATTTAAACTGTTGCTATACTGAACTCAGTGACATTTGCTTTTAGTTGAACCTAGTTATGAATATATTTTATTGAATATTTAGAACAAAAGGGAGTTAAAGATGAAAGTTATTTTAGAATGTAGCTAAAAGTTAAAGCAATCAGCTAGTGGTAAAATAAATATTTCATGCTGGAAGCAATGTAATAAATTTCATCATTACGTTTCCAGTAAGAACTGTGTATAAATATCAAGGCAAATAAAACAGAAAGTGTAAGAGTTTGTTTTTTCGATACAATCTGGCCCAACTTGCATACTGTCTTTTAGAAACCGGAGAAAAAATTAAAACTTGTATAAATCACCCCTCTTTCTTTATTCTTTACGATCAATTGTCTAATAAAATGTACACTTATGCTCCAGAAAGAATACCCAAGAATATCGCATGCCCTAAAACATTACTTTAAAACATTTACCACGTATATTAGTATTATTACTTCCATTTGCAAAATATTGTTTGAGTTTATAAACTATATGTTGTTTTTGCTTTGTTTAACAAATGCTGCACCGGCAGATGAAGTTGAAAAAAAAAATTATGACTCAATTGATCCGCCAGGCAAAGTTAGACCATCCCTTTCAATCAGTGCCAATTTTAATTTCCCCCTCATAATCGAAGTCCTAAATGTGCTATGTTAATAATTTTACTTTTTTATATTAATTATTTTATTCCTGATTTGTTCAATAAAGTTGTAAAAATATAATTAGTAATTAAATGTATTTTTAAACTTTTTTGCAAGACGGAGAATATTATGTAATTATAAAATATTCTCCTAACAATTTATTTATTTTGTAACATATAATAAGTCCGTCGTTCAGGAAAACTGCATTTGAAAATTGTATTATTTTGAAATGAATATATCAACAAAATAAATATGGAATAGAAGTGCAACTAATGCATTTAGTATAACAAACGAATCAGTGATTATAGCAACAGAGAGGGAAGAGATAGGGCGACACTGTATAGGTGTATACACCAGATTTAACATTTGACGACTACCCGTCTATTGTGATGCAAGGAAATGCTTGAGTTTTCAAATATGCACAGAAGTTTGAGCTTTCTTTACGAGTATAGAAATACGAATTGTTTATGTGAAAGGGGCTTTCCCATGGCAAATCTGCTGCATGATTTCCTTTCCATTTGAGAAATTATTTCTGTTTACATTCAAGGCAAAATACACTGCTTTGATAGCCAGCAAATTGATGAGATAGGAACATACTTTCATATAATATTCATTTTCTAATAACGGTACTGGAAATGACTGGAAAAAGAAATTAACACGAGCAATATTAACATAGTGTCATAATTGAAAGTAAAACGGCACCGAGGAAGAGAAAGTGCTTTGAATCTCGGTGAACAGTTAATCCTCCTTCCTTTCATTATTCGTCTACTTTTATTTCCGTCAGTTTAAGGAGATGTCATGCATGAAATAAAATTACGCTGTAGAAAATTTCTGCCTGTGTTGTCACGCAACGAAGGAATTGCCTCTACTGTGTTTTACGTGGGTGGCTTTGGAGTTTTCGGAAATTATTCATTGAGTAAAGCGCATATAAAGTTAATACCAGTACTCAAAGATGACTCTTAATTGTTGAGTGTAGTACCTATTTGGGAGGCCTTCATCAATAAGAACACACTAATTAAGGATTGCGGATGCCCAGACTGCAACCAATAAAGTGCACAAGAAGTTACAGGAATATTAAACGTACATTTTGTAATGATTAATTCACTTATGTGACGTCATCTTTAAATCGGCCAATGAAATGAAACAAACTTTTGCATTTTGACCAATCAGAGCCGGACATTGCAGTGAAATTATCGGGAAAGAAATATCAAATCCGTTTTATCATGTTACGTGCATTTGTCTTGTGATCGGTGTGCCAACTCCATACTTGCACAATATAATTCCTGAGCAGGCACCACTGACAACTTTAGCTAGCAGGCGGTGGGGAGCTATTGATAGCAACAAAACTATGGACAATGGACAACCATATCGCAAGATGGAGGGTTCTTCAGATAAATATTCATAAGTATAACATTTTATACGTGCTAATATTCTGTGCGTGAATTTTAGGTATTTTATATATATATATATATATATATATATATATATATATATATATAGTAATAAAAGTAGAAAAGGATAAACAATTAGATAAAGTCACACTTGAAATTGCTATATTTCGAACTCGTTCAGTTCTTCAATGGCAAGAAGCTAGACCTTGCTAGCTTTGGTCTAAGTGTTTTACACTTTTCTACTTTTATTATTACTGTTAATTTATTACATTGTTTATAGTGTTACTTTATTTTTCTTTTTCTTTTATATTATATATATGTATATATATACTTTTTATTCTTATTTTTAAACTGTATTTTGCTCTTCCCTGTTGGCATTAGTGAAAATCGACATTCTTCTGTCGCAAGATTGCTTGAAAAAGTTAAGTGCAATTATACAATTATTACAATTTTGTAAGCCAAGTTTAGAGGAATTATATTTAAATTCTTATTTTATTCGTGAAATAGTCCTAATAAATATCACTCTAGGCTCTGAGCCTTCCAGAACGATCGGCAATCTCAGACCCTTTCGTGATATTTTTACACAAGTTGTATAAATTTTTCAAAGTAAATACAAATAATTTTTTAAGCATTAGGAACATTTTGAGAGCAATCTTGAACGTTTTATTTATTTTCTAAATTAAAATTTAAAATCATACCAAGTTAGATAAAATTAGCGTTTTAATAGTTTTGAGATATTGTAAAATACCGAAATTATGTTGTGTTGCTTTAGAGATTCGTTGGATATTTTAGTTTTATGATACATCAGTACATAGTTAATATTTAGACAAACTACTGATAGCACTAAAGTCTTGCATTTGCTTTTTTCCTTTGCTGTTTTTACTACATTAATGCAAAATATCCACAACAGAAGTGCTATACGATTTTCCAAATATTTTTGTAATAGTAATAAATGAACAAGATAGAAGAAAAGTTGTAATATTATTAGGTTAAAGTGCCAAGAAGTAAGGATAGCCCTTATCTTAAGGAAACCAGTAAGTGTAAATATAGTAAATGATACAGCAAAATATATTTTTCACTGTATCTCAGAAATTTATAAAGTTGTTAATATGAAATTTTTATGAGATATTAAGAATACTTTAATAAAGATGGTCTGTAAATTTTAAGCCTCTAACGCACATAAAAAGTTTTTATACAAAAATATTATTTCTCGACAACTTAAAATTTTGACATAAATGTGCATTTTTCTCAGGAGTGGCTGGACTAAGCTTGTTGAAAAATTGCGCGCGCGCACACACACATAATATATGCAAATAAGAAGTGTGGTAGCTAGAGGTATTTAAGTATCACTATTAGTTGCTAAAAACCAATACCAAGACACATGAAAAATATTTTTTTTTTTTTTTTTTTTTTCAAAATTTGAAAATGAAATTCTTTTCAAGCAACTAGCACAAATATATTATTCTAGAGGGTAGTTATACCTGCATTTTAAGTAAACAAAATCATTCCAATTCTACAAATAGTTTATAAGAAAAATGCATATGTCACAGTGTTTTCAGTTTTTAACAAGTTTTTATTTTGGTTTGAAATTTATGTGCGTTAGAGAATTCAAATTTACAAAGCATCTTTAGTTAGCTTTTCTTAATATTTCTTATTTGCAAGATTTACATTTCCTGGTTACCTAAATGTATCTCTAAACGGATACGCCACTGAGATGGAGAAATGCACGCGGTTTACGATGGGAAAACACTATCAGGCAATCCGAGTTAACACCTTAATCTTGCTACAGGAAACTTAACAATACATCTCCACATTCATGGTGGTATTCATTGTCACGCTCCGGCAGTCCTTTGTTAGGAGGCTTCTTTGCCTTTCAACACCTGGACCGTGACCAACTCTTCACATTTCAGAAGCACTCTAAATATTACTCCTTGCTGCGAAAGCGTTCTCATGGGTCGGCGCTCATCCATTTCAGTGTTTATTCGTACCTTGCAGAACTTGCTATAGCCCTCGTTCTTACTCGTGTTTCAGGATTTATTTCTGGATTTTTTCTTTTTAAATTTCCAGTGCATTTTTATACTACCTGATCATCTTTAGTAGAAAAGGAATGAAAGAATTAGGGTATATACAAACAGGAGAATATTATAATTCAAGAGTCGTGTCTTTGAAAATGAAACTTATTTCATTTGAAACTGTTCGCTACTATTTTGTAGCGAAGACGGAAAAGTTACAACGCATTCCATCGCTACGAGAGAGCCGGTGGGATGTGAAAAAAATTTGAACACGATTGTTTACCTGAAGTGAGATATTATCACCGAGTACTCTATTCTTTGTCATTGATTTTTTTCGTACAATGCACATGCCAAAATGTCTATAATTATTAATGCAGAAACTTTAGATATTGAGAGGGAAAAATAGTCTGCTTTTCGCAGCAAATTGATCGAAATCTGAAGATCACCATGTAGGGAGAATTTTTTGAATTGGTTTGGGTACCAGTGGAAAATAAAACAAGAAATAATGTCGTTTTAATATTGTAATTAGGAAAGTGTACTTATTTATTTATTTATAAAGTAACTTGTTACATTACCTTAATGCCTAAAACAAGTTTATTTTTTGTTTATAAATGAAATGAAATTAATATATCTATACTTTAGCAAATTCTGTATTCTTATACTCTCTATTTATTCTTACATTTAAGCTAAATTTATTGCTGCAAATTAATATTTTAATAGAGAAATAAAAGCATGGATGTATAGCTTTTAAATAATAAATTATAATTGTAGAATTTTAAGATGCACCTATGAGAGAAAACAAACTCACATACACTTGTTTCTTTTATACCTGACTGGAAATCCATTTGCAATTAAGGTTTTCTGCAACATTTTTCAATATAGTGCATAGGGTAATTGCAACTACTGCGTCTTAGCGGCAGGATTGAGACTAAACTCTCCAGTTTGCACATAAGGTTATCTAAGCGAATTGTATTATTTTCCCTTATATTAATTATCGGTTTTATTCTTCAAGGAGCACGTGTAAATCCGATCCCGTTGGTTCAAAAAACCATTGTTTCAAAATCACCGCGATCTTGTTCAATATTCCTATAATATAAACAACTGAACTAAGGAGTGTAAGTGAGTTTTAATGCTAACTCACTTGCCGGCCAGGCTGTGGAGGTCCGAACATGGGCTGCAGAGCGCAGTGACTTAGAGAATTGAGAATTGGCGAACTACATTACGCTGAATGATGAAGGTGAAGATGAAGAGGGGGGTGAGATGATGAAGAAGCAATGGCGGAACGAATGGCAGGGGAAACCGCCACAGGTCCCATTTACGGCTTTAGGATCGAATCTGGACCACCTTAGTGGGAAGCGAGTAATCTATTTAGTCGGCCACGGAGCGGCCTTTGCAGTAATAAGTAAATGATAGGAAAGTAACTGACATACTAAAAACAAGAATATTCCAGACTAGCTTGCCTGCCTCTGTATGTTCAGTGTTACGACAATGAAAGCTTACAAACATGGGACAAAAGACCTAACATTATGACTGTTTTAGTTGTTAATTTAACATTACTTTGCTGTGAATTTAAAGCAGACTGCCATTATGTAGACAATTTGATTTCCTGAAAGCAACAAATAAAGTTAAGTTACTGTATTTCATGTAATTTTGAAACAAAACACAAGTTGCTCTTATTAGAAGTGCTTTAGTAAAATCGCCAGCGGCACGTCGAAAAAAAAATGATTGCCATATTTAAAAATGTAAAACGAGGAAAGAAGAAATTCCGCAAATTAGAGATCGCTGAAAGTACAATTTGCACGAATGCGAAATGGTTTTTGAGGATTCTTCCAAAGAATACTGTATCTATAAGATATGATGTGTGTGAAAATTGTTTGCATTAAAAATTCACTTCTTAGGGAAGGCATTTGTCTGTTATGTTCGTATATTGCTCTTCCACATTGCTTTATTTCGTGTAGAAACTGAAATTTGCAAGGTAATATAATATTTTATCAATTCAGTCTCAGATTGTAATTTAATATTTAATTACGTCTTTAGGCATTACTAATTTTCAATACAGATGTCATATTTATTAATTTTATAATTAATATCATTGTTGTGTTATTCATTTCATATATTTATCAGTGTTCTCAGGACTAATCTAATCTGATTTCAATATAAAATTATTTTTACGTTTGAGCTTCTTCTCTATAACATTGTGCTTATTTTAATTATAAAGTTAAAAGTTTTAAAACGGATTATTGTTTTTTGTCAGTTTTTGCTCTAAAACTAATCACAGATATTATATGGCAAAAATAAACTTATTTAAAATGATCCATTCCCCTCGTTGTTGCTGTATACACCTTTCTTCATAATATATCTGATCCGGTCTCAGTTAGAAAACATTTCAAGACGTATATTTTCATTTGTGAGGATTTCCTGGGAGGACAGAGCCAAAAGGATAATCGCGGACATCCCGCGCCCTATACATAAGGTTAAGAGGTGGTAATATCGAGTGTTATATGAAAGATATAGCTGGAAATGTTTACATAAGGTCTTAAAGTACGGCAGGGGAAGCCGAAATATATCAGCTGCTCTGTCAACTTATCTCCAGGTAGGGTGTATCTGTGTGCAGAGAATCCGTGATGAAATAACAAAATGACACTCGTATTGCCACACTCAGTGCGACGTAGTTTTACATTTAAAAGCTAGCTTGAACATTTTTCTGTCAAGTATTCAGACTATGTATAGAAAGATTTATATGGCATGATCAAAATATTATATTTCTAGGATTTAAATAAATACACTCCGCGTCTACATTTTTTATAAACAATTTTCGCCCCTCCCTTGACTTTGTTCCCTAATTTTCACGTATTCTCTCTAAAGGTATCTTATTTTTACGATCGTTTTTTCAAAATTTTGCGATAAATCTTTCAGCAAATACAGTGTTCGTATATTCCCGCATATTTCATAGAAGATGTGCAATTATCTGAAAATGAAGCTATAGGGAACACTTGGGACGTTTTTATGTTTCATACAAGGAACAATTACCAAGTGACGTCATTTTGGTTAACATTGTCACGGTCATTTAAGAAGGCCAAGAGACGTTTATTTTCTAAGCGTGCATGTACAAATCTTTTGCTACTGTACGCGTGATATAAACGAAAACATAAATATTTTGCTCTGCAGAAAGAGATCACTAAATAAAGGGAGAAATTGTTTTAGCGTTTATTTTAAATAATATAACGCAGTAATTTATGGGAATTTAACTTCCAGAATGTAATCTCTTTATTTCTCCACTATAAGAATTCATTACTAAAATATTTGGTAGCTTAAATAATGTAGATGTTAGTCTCTCGACTTAAAATAGATAACGCACAGTGTGTTTCTGCTGCAGTGAGGGGAACAGGGCGGGCAACGCGGTGCACATTCACATTAATGTAGCAAAAGACACACCACTTTTAACATTTGTATCTGTATTGCATATGGAATATAATACTATGAAATATTATACATTTTAAAATACATTAGTAATATTACATATTATAAATTATTTACTCACAAACCACAATTTACAGCTTATGTACAAGTAACATGTAATATTTTAATATTAATAAAATTATTCACATGCCAAGTGTGCTACTTGATTTTCATACATTTGTATGATAATTATATTTAGTATGTGTTACATTTAAAGGAATGTCACTCGGCTCCGAGCTATCTTTCCCTCTCCTCTGAACTCACTTCTCGGATTCATATCAACATTACATACTCAGTATCGGATTTAAGGAACTAAGTATCGGTAGAGTTGTTGATTTCATTTATTTATGAACGCTCTTTAACATCTCAGGCCATTAGCGTCCCATTCAATTCAGGGCGTGAAACTGCCGACAAAGAGGCCTCTTATTTCATGTTTAAGGTTCTTTTATGTACGACACGGGACCCACAGCTTTACTTCCCTTCCGAAGGAAGCCATACTTAGAATTTTTACGTCCGAAAAAAATCCATCGACCCTCACCGGAACTGAACCCACGATCTTCGGTTTAGGAGGCAAGTATGGTTACCAGTACACCACCATAACCGACATATCTGGAGACTAGTTTTATTATTATTATTATTATTATTATTATTATTATTATTGAAAGCGTTCATGAAATTTTTAAAGTATGATCACCTATACATTTGACAGATTCTTGCGATTTTGCTAGTAAATAAAATGTTACATATGCTTAAGTAGAATAGTTTTTAATAGAATGTGAAGTTTACACATTAGCATATTTTTCAGGAGCAATAGAAATATAACACATTACTATAATATACTTAACGCATACATATCAATTATACGAGAAGTTACACAGTGGAGAAATGTTGCGATTATTATTCTTTCATACATTTTATCCTGACTTTTAGAATTCAAAAATTGTAAATTAGGTTAGGTACTGTTTAGGTTAAACGTAATAAAAATTCTTTGTTATTGTAATGGACACATATATCAATATCTGAACTTCAGAGTAATATGTAGGTTTTATTTAATGACTCACAGAAACAGTTTGGCCCTGAACTGGACAGTCCTTAAATATGACATGACTTGTAAGTTAGTAGGACGGTTTGCTAACATTTATCAAACACCCACCTGATGAGTGACGCATCTTTTCATATCCCAGCTTAAGTTGCTGAAGAACTGGTAACATCTGCTACAGGAAATTCCATTTCAGTGTTCCCGGGAGAATTGCACCGGATACACGAAAATGGCGATAAAATTACATTAAGGATTCGCAGACTTGCATTTTCCTTAATCGTCTGGTATTCTGTCCACACTTAGCGTCGCTTTTTTGTTTGACCACAGACAATTTATATGCATTAAAAATTATAATCGCTTAACTTAAAGTGACCCTGGCTATTTTCAGCATGGTGGTGCCAACTTCCACAACTGGAATATCAGCGCTGTTGTAATTTTTTTCCTTTTTTGAAGAGCATGTCAGTTCTATAGGACATTGAGCACCAAGACTGCCTGATCCCACCAGATTATTTCCTATAGGACATGAAACAGGAAGAATTTCGGAACAAGCCGCAGATTCTTATGAAACTGCAAGAAAACATTCGACAAACCACTTTCATTACTTGCTGTTTGTCATACACCAGGATATGTCTATGCTAAACGTCACTGAAATATGTTCAACAGTTTGAAAATTATTAGGGAAATCTGGGGACAAGGGTGATAATATATAATGATAATAGTAATAATAATAATTAGTAACAAGCCTTGGTTGTTGAAAGAACTGGAGCAGATGTGTTAACTAATGCTTTACGCTTCTATATTTATGTTCCTTCAATATTTCAGGTAGTAATATACTTTGATTTTTTCTTCTATTGCCTTGTTCTGCTTGAAGACAGGCACAGGTATATTAAAATAACTTCAGAAAAGTCACTTTTAGTTCCTTCAGTATTTTATTTAATGTCAAAAAACAGAGAAACGATATCTTTTTGCCAGTACAGGAACTGATTAATTTTTCTGCCGGTATACTGCAGAGCTAGACTATCACAAACTGAAAGAATTTCATTATAAAATTATGTTCCAGATTTCAATCTTCATTCACAAATGCCAGTCAATAGGAATGAACGGCATCTCAAGGTCTTAAGATTCACTAACTTTTAGAGATGTAAGGCTAGCTTTTCATTGTTCGTAAGAAGTTGTTTTCATTAGCAAATATCCAAAATTACTCTGAATGAGTACATTTCCACCTTGATAGGATTTATGTGTAGAAATATTTGGTTAAGATTTTGCTATTAGGCATTGAATGATGGGTGCAGATTAAAATGCATATCTGTGGTGTCAGTGTAGGGAAATGAACTATTGATTGCTTGGCTCTTTTTCTGAAAGTTGCATCGCTGATTAGTCTCGCTTGTTTATAGGAACACAGAAGTTAAATATGGTTATTTTTTTCACTCATAAATGTTAATTTTGGTTTTAGTTTTATTATATTTAACATCTCCAAAAATCAACTATTGCGGCCGCTATTTTTAAACGGCTGCACTCTTTGGTACAGCAATTAAATGACCACTTCTATCTGAACGCTGCAACTCTGCAAATTTGGCTGCACTTGGTATGCAAATCTCTTTAGATGCAAGATTGAGGCGGTGTAGCCTTTCGACATTATTTCTGATACTGTCCCAACTAAACTTGAAAATTAAGGGTTAATGAACCTAAATTACGAGATATAATAGAGAGTTACAACAATAATAATAATAATAATAATAATCTAAGAGACAAATAGAACAAAGACAGTAATATATGCTATGCTATATAATTAAATTCCTACAGATCAAAAGTCTCAGCCCAGAAAAGTGCCCCTGGAATACCATCAAGGTGCTTCTGAAACAGAGCTCTTGCTGAGAGAAGAATTTCATTTCTCATTCAAAGGGTGCGGGCATATCTTTGAAGGAAACACGCCTTTGCAAAATTCTACTAATGTACCAAAGACTTGCTGCAGATAAATTATTACCAGGGTGTGTTTTTGGGAGTGCTCAGAATGCAAATGAGAGTGTGCACAAAATTATATGGAACAGGTGCCCAAAGCAACACGAGAGGATGCAAATAGCTATGGGTCAAGCAGCAAGCTATGGAACTACGGTAAAAGTTACTAAAATATAAGCAGCAGTAGGAATTTCTCAACTACAGCAAAGTTGGAAATAGTGGAGCACTTTTAGACAGTATGCGACAAAGTTCTTGCAAAAGACTTGCAGCTGCAACCCTCTAGGAAGTTCGAGCAAGGACAAGGAAGCTGGAAAGAGGGAAGGGGCATATAACCATGGTTTTAAAAACATTGAATGTGTTTACTGTGATGAATCATTTGTGTGGTTGTGCTTAAGTATTAACTAAACATGCTATCTGGATTTAGTTTCAAACTTGTAATCATTACACTAATTTGTTTGCACTATGAAACCAAATATGGGTTTTACTGTTTTTAAACTTCACAAAAATTCTTTTTATCAACTCCTGAAAACTATATAGTTCATTTTATTTATCAGCACCCGATTATTATGGAACAAACTTAACAACGTACAACTCAAAACGCAATTTACTCAAAAGAGGAAAAACAAATATTTACAGAAAATCAAAGCAGAATTTAACTCCTTGTTTTATCTTATACGTAATATACACTGTGTAATGTGTAAGATAGAGGCAGAAAATAAGCCTAACATAGCTTTAAAACGTATAAATCATATTTGTTATGTCTTCCCTTTAAGTAACTGTGTTCGCAGGAGCCTCGGTCATTGTGAATCAAAACAAAACGACCGCTACTTTGAAAAGAAGCAGAGAGTGGATTTTCGGTAGTGTGTGTGAGAAGCAAACATGAAAAGATACCACGGAGACGCCTTTATGTCGCTTCAGCAAGAATATGAGTGACGGAAGTTTTAAAGTGGGCTGTCATGTTTGACTGATGCAGATTGCTCTAGCCGGCTTCACGGCACGAGTACGCCTGGCGCTACCACTGAAGCCGAAAAAATCGACGGATTAAGATCAATGTAGTTGCAGAACTAAGTACACTATTATTGTTTATAACGAAAATATTCCGCTAGTGGGTACTAAAACAATTCACGTCCGGTTTGAAAGATGTTTATGAAACTCCTCTGCGACGTTATGAATTTGATGAGGCGCTTTTAACAACGTAAAAATCACTGGATACGAAAGTTAAACTCATTAATTCCAACATGGGACTAAGAATTAGCAGGAACTGGCCACAGTCTTCCCTATGGAAACCAAAACTAATTCATTGACCAGAAAATTGTGCTCAATCTCTCCAGACACTGCAAGGAACCAGTTCTGGGATCCTACAGACCTAGAGGAATCTCTTGTCAACAGCTACACATACTGTGATCTACAGGATGGTGTCGAATCGACTGACACATTCATTCAGTATGACGCGTTCGCAGCACCTTATCACTGGCGTGAAGGGGGAGGATAGATCTTTCACAGACCACAGATTAACTCAGTCGGAATGGAACGCTGGAAAATGCAACATCGCACTAGAACAAAGCTTACAACAGAAGTGCAGCGTTTCCTGTGTCGTTTCAATGTTGGTCGACATGATCGAATACCGTCTTGGAATTTCTAATTTGTTCAGTAAGTAAATTTGAAGAAAGTGGTAGTGTATCAGACGCAAAGCAAGGAGGGAGCTTCGCGAACAGTCGGGACACACAAGAACTTGGAGAGAGTAAGCTTTCGAATGCCGTTCTCGACTCTCAGCGCGTCAGCAATTTCACATTTTGGTTGTGAATCGAAAAAGTTTAGACATAATACTAATGATGATCAAGTTCCATTCTTACAAGTTGCAGTGCCCAAAAACTTCTCAACAGAGAAAAAGAAAAGTCTAGAAAGTTTGAACAATTTGCTAATGACCACGAGGCTCGTTAGCAACAGAATATGAGATACTGGTCACCAGTGAAATCTACCAAAGAGACAGTTTAGGGTAGAATTCGTGCTTTTCGACGAAATGGGGACCAACAGTAGCTGTTAATTCAGAATCTTAAATTACTATGCTGGAAATTTTTAACGACCCTTCATTTCCAGCAGGATGGAGAAACAGCACACACTACACGCAACAGTTTGCCGTTGTTCATATATTGTTCGGAACTGTTATCTCTCGTTTCGGAATCAGTCCTGGTGGTGTAGTGGTAACCATATTTCCCAAGATCGCGGGTTCAATCCCGGCCAGGATCGATGGGTTTTTTCGGGCGTAAAATCCTAAGTATGGCTTCCTTCGAAAGGAAAGTAAAGTCCATGTAGATTTACGGCATGTAAAAGAACTTCAAGCGTGAAAACAGAGACGTTTGAGCAAAATTCATCGGCTGTTTCATTGAATGGGACGCTAATGACCTGAGATGTTAAAAAACTTTCGTAAATAAACCAAATCAACAAAAATCTCGTTTCAGAGATATCGCTTGGCCTGCTCGGTCACCCACTCTTTCTGTCTCTGATTTCTTTCTATAGGAATTTTTAAAAGACCGTGTGTCCTCGAGGAGAATTGTGTCAATCCTTGGAGACATTGCTGACGAAGTTATGGATGCATTTGTTTTAACACTGAGGCATCACAGGCGGTGGACGCTGTTGATACATAAAATGAAATGATAAATTGGGAGAAAAAAAATTTTTTTGTTATTAATGCAGATCTAAGGAGTCATGTATACGATAACTTGAAACGCTTGCTTCTGATGCAAAGTTGAAAAAAACGTTCATAATAGCTAGATAATAAATTACATATTTTAATCTATTTATAAATATTCGGTCATTTTTTCTTATATGAATCTTATTGTTGATAATTTTGCGAGATATCGTGGCTCCGTCGCATCAAAGATCCAAACAGATCAAAAGGTCCTCAGCAGTATAGTTCGTGTTAAGCACAGAAATTGTTGGTGAATATTTTAGAGTGTTTTTCACATCCAGCATATTCCTCCGACCTGGCAACGTGCTACTATTCT
The DNA here is from genome assembly GCA_030762175.1 of Metallyticus violacea. NCBI lineage: Eukaryota > Metazoa > Arthropoda > Insecta > Mantodea > Metallyticidae > Metallyticus > Metallyticus violacea. The sequence continues at coordinate 13,638,925 of CM060838.1, read as the reverse complement.
GTGTTTGATCCCTCGTAAGGACTTTAAAAGAAATAACTTTGGTACGGACGAGTCGGTGCAAAGTGGGTATAATCCATGATTAGTGAAACAATGAAGGAACAACATTAAACATAATGGGAAAAAATTATAAATCTTCAATCCATTGCACTGTATAACATTAAATTATTAAGACTAAATTTTTTCTGTGCCTCATAATGCTATAAATGGATAGAAAAATGCAGTTACTTCTGTAGAAAGAGTGATTTTTAATTTGACCGCTTGGTTCTGACGTGGTGTCGCCTTGACTTCGCAGGGAGTTCTAGTAAGGACATTCAGTTGAAAGCAGTACTGTGGAATGTGCTGTGCTAACTTACATTACACTCCATTGCAACCTATAATCGTTCAGTTCACCGAAGAGTGACAAGACAACAATGTCTCCCTGTGTAACACTACACGGTCTAGTTACGCTATGACCCCTTTCCACCCACAAAGAGTTGATGGCATTGGAAGAAAAATAATAACTCTTTGCACATAATAAACATTATCGTATATGACAGTCATATTTACGAAACTAGTGATATGTATACAAAAGACCTAAAATAAATGTTCTCCTTATAGGAATCTGTGACGCAAAACATGGGCATATCAAGGGGCTACTTAAAATGAAAGGTAGCTACCGCTGGTAAAGGAAAATTAAGTTCCTGTTAGCAACTAAATGCAATTTTAGATTTTTTGCATGATCAGTTTCTCAGATTTCTCCGTTACACAAACTGCAAGTTACGATATTAAAGAAGATTAAGACCAAGAGTTGTGGTGAAATTGCGATTCGAATTTTTAAGCAAATAATAAAACTTTCTGAAAACATATTAATGCAAAATTATAAACTAGCCTGAAACTAGCTTTTTTGCTGTAATGCTAAATAATTATTTCCTCTTCTTCATTAGCTTTTATGTGATTTACGACAGTTTACTTAGTGCTTATAAAGTCTTCAAAAAGAACCATCCATCACAAAGTGTATTTTTGCAATATTTTGCTGCAATGTAAACGTTTTGTCAGTATAACTTATTCCTCTAATGAATAATGTTTATTAAAATAATAAAATAATAAAGCATTTAAATAACGAAGAAATAAATTTGACAAAGAATGGAACAAAACTTTACAAAGCACTATGGTTATTGAGGAATTTGAACAACAGAGTGAAAGCTCAATAACATTTTTTGATTCCCATTGAATTCAAAGAACTAGCAATTAGCATTGCGGAAAAAAAGGAAGAAGTTTGCAGTAATGGAATAAATAATAAACTAATAAATTTTCTTCCCCGTATTTTAAAATTTTCATTGCTAGACCCACAAATACCTGAAAAACAAATGTTCTCGTTAATGAAACCAAAATGAAAAAATGCAACAACAAAGTGTGCGAATTATAGAAATAGTTCACTACTAAACACGACTTAGTAAATGTATTAAAATAATAGAAAATCGGTTGAAATCAATGTTTTTTGTGCAAAAATAAAGCATTGTTTTTAAATTCATGTATAACATTAATTATAAACAGCAAGGAATTGGAGAATAATGAGGTACAAACATAATTATTTTGTAAAGTGTTGTAAAGAACATAAAATTCAAGACAAATGAGTACTGTACACACCTGTGAACAACAGCTTCACTTGATTGACACATGCCATGTCTAGATACAAAGCACAACTGCAAATTACCAAATGTTTGCGGCTAGTTGGGCGTTGTAGGATCCTGAATTATGGTAATATATCAGCTTCTATCGACAATAAATAACCGAACTAAATATTTTGGCTTGTTCTTTGGCATCAGAAAATCGTTTCTGAGTTACCTCACATATTTCTAACAATTTAAAAAGCATAAGAAATCTTCACTCTTAAAAATTGTTGGAGGCTGATGAGGACGACCTTGTGCGAAATTACTAATGACGGTGTCGGAGAACATAGTTGTGGTCGACAGAGGTATTTCCTTTTTCTTATTGCAGGTCATCGCTTGCCTGAGGGCGGAACCTTCCTACCTCCCTATCCTCGTGTAAAAAGTTGCCCAAGCAGAACGAGTGCGAATACGCTAAGGTAGTGGTGCATTCGCATTTGGGAGGGAAATAAAACAAGTTCCTTTTAATTATATACATAAACATCTTTGCACCGCACACTTTCTAAAATTTCCTAGCTCTACCTGGCACATTTCAGGATTTCTCTGCTGCCTGTATTGAAGTACAGAATCTGCCAATTGTTTCTTTGTCAGTATGTCATAACTTTTTATTTATAGCAATAGTGGATAAGATAAAGACAAAAATAGCCTATTGTGTCCCTTAACGGCAAAGGCGTCCTACAAGTATGGAAAGCTCGCTTTTTCCTAACGTGGTGAGCTATTCCACGCTAGTTGTTCGTATGCTGTTTAAGACACTGACAGATTTGTTCTTTGGTTACTCCATTTCTCATTGCACCAGTTGCTTCCGGAGAGATTTCCATTTTTCTCTTCCTCTTGCTACTTTTGACCAATCTGGACCTGCATGTTCCTTCATGAGGTTTGTCCATCTTCTTCTGGGTCTGCCTTGTGTCCTTTTTCTATCCGGGGGTCCCACGTGGAGATCTTGTATGTCCACCTTATATCCTGCATTCTTGCGATGTGATCGCCCCTTTGTCATTTGCTTCTGGTAGCTATTTGTGCTATGTCTGTTGCCTGAGATAGCTGATTTATTAATTTATTAATATTATAGGTATTTTTTCCTTCAAAGTTATTCCCAGGATCTTGCTTTGCATTTTTCTTTGGCATATTTTAATTTTGTTGTTTTGTTTTTCTGTTATTGACCATGTCTGGCACCGATATAGTAATACATACAGGTTTCGAGCGTCTGGAATCTGATTTTCTTAGTGTTTGGTCTAACAATATAAACTTAGAGCTCAAAATGCTCTCCAGCTTAATGAGATCCTTTGTACTTCCTTTTCCATTTTATTATGGAAGGAAGTCTGTTGTCCTAGGTATGTATATTCGCTCACATATGTGAGGACTGTTCCATCTATTTTTATTGAGAATTCAGATCCGTATGAAATTAACTGCGTCTTCAGTTTGTTTAGTGACAACCCTGCATTTTTGCTATGCTCACATAATTGTTCCAGCATAGTTTGTAGTGCTTTCGGTGTTTTGGCGAATAAGATCAATTCTTAGATTTTTTAATCAACTGCGGTTTATGTCCATTCCGAAATTATTATGAACTGTTTACTTTTCCTTTCTAAGCTACATCGATTTCCATTAATAACTACACAGTAAATTGAGGCTTTATTGTATAAAATCCTATTAACTATTTCCATTTTAACATAAAAGACAAATAGTTTATTTACTTCATACTTTATTCTAATTTTTGTAACAAGGAAAACCCTCGGGTTTGAAAAAAACCACCAATATTCAGTTAAAAGAATTTTACTTACCTCTTAATTCAGTGGTGATATTGTTTTTTCTATGAAACGCTGGAGTTGCTCACTAGAGGCCCCCGTTTAGTTCGGTTTCGAACAAACAAAATCACACCAAAATTCAGTTATAGGCTATTTACTTACCTCCTAATTCACTGGTGATATTCTTTTAGGAACATGTGTTTACCTCTGAAATAAATGGTAATATTTGTTTTTCTATAAAAAGCTGAGGTTCCTTACTGGATAACTCCGTTTAGTCACTCTTCAGTCGGGTTCGAACAAACGAAACTGCTCCTAAATTATATGGAAGTTTAACAGTGGTGGATTCTGAAGACAAGTAGCTGCACATTGCCAACTGGCGTTGACGAAGGTGGTGGCTAAACGGAACCCTCTGGTGAACAACTGCATCATTTTACCAAAAAATCATCATAAATAAATTCAGAGTTGAAAAAATGACCTGTAACTGAATTTAGTGCAGATTTGCTTGTTCGATCCCAAAAATTTTAATTGTAAAGCTGTGCTACAGATTAATAAATAGAAATAATAGTAATAATATTAATAATTGCACAAATATTGAAAAATAAATAAGATATATTACAGAAATAATATTGTAGAAGTGGCAAGATGCAGGCAAGCGCTTGAATCTAATTCTAAATTAGTCTTACATTAGTGCTGTAAGTTAAAAAACAAACAAAGGAAGGAACATTTTGACACCTGTATGTCCTCTCAAATAAACGTGTTGCTACTGAAACCATAATAATTTTTATGCTGCACAATAATAGAGGTGCGTAAACACCAAAAGAAGGTACAGGTGGGAGCTGGAGAGATGGCTAGCGAAGTATGCGGGGAGAGAGGGCGTTATCTACCATTTTTTTTGATTGATTTATTTATGGACGCTCTTTAACATCTCAGGTCATCAGCGTCCCATTCAACTCAGGGCGTGAAAGGCCGACAAATTTTGCTCAGAGGCCTCTTCTTTCAGGTGTGAGGTTCTTTATCGTGCCGTAAATGTAAGACACGGGACCCACGGCTTTACTTCCCTTCCGAAGGAAGACATGCTTAGGATTTTCACGCCCAAAAAATCCATTAATCCTGGTCGGGATTTAACCCGCGATCTTGGGTTTAGGAGACAAGTACGGTTACCACTACACCACCATGGCCGACTACTTAGCCATCTCTCCAGCTCCCAGCAATATGTAGTTGAATGATAAAATATTAGAATGAAGAAACAAACGTTTTTCCCTGCAGATGTTACATTGTTTAATTGTGCATTCGTGAGGTTTAGGTCATGTAAAAACCAACCATTTTATTGTCCTGACAACACTGGGTTTTAAACTTCTTTTCCTATCGGTAATTACATAGCGCATATGATTTGATTCAGAACTTAGTTCCTTTTGTTCCTTTGGACTTGACCTTCGATATTTCTAGTATATGTCTTAAGTTATGAGTTTGTTTAAGAAGGTAGTCATGTTGGTATCAAATTCTGATTCACAACCACGGTCCAAGCAAGAAGCCTCTTTCGCACAAAGGGAGACAAATTTCGGCATTATATGTATGTGTATCACGGAAGCTGAAATACTCCACAAGCGATTGAAAAGTAAAACACAATAAAAAAAACTCTTCTTGGCATGCCGTTTTTTTTCAATGGACTCATTTTTATTCACTTTCACAGAATCTCGAATAACGATGGTTATCGTGCACAGGTAATAAGCACTCTTGGCATATCCTGCATCGGAGAAGGGGGGAAAAAAAAAAATACACGTTTCCACTTCAAGATTTACCAGCAAAGTAGCAAAAGTGATTTATTAGATGTTTGTAATTTCTTTGGTATTTATAATTAGTATATATTGTGCTTAAAACTTGCATTTTGATTTCCAGATGTTTTATAAATTATTTTTAAATATTTATTCAATAACATACTGTCTGATCTGTTTGTTACTTACCAACGCTGAACCAATTTTCATACTAGACATGAATCTGCTGAAAATTTACGTTATTGCACTTGGAAAAAACCTATCAGAATTTATTTTAATGGTTTGCTTTGTGGAGAGAGACAAAACCATGCATCATTTTAAAACGGGTATGCCAATGTCATAAACTTTTCATCTTGTCCTCCCGTTTACAATTCACGCCGAAATATGCTTCACCACGAAACCATGGCATTCTCATAAAATGCAGCTTTGTTGGCAGTTTAAGTTTTCTGCGCTATAAAACAGTTTCATGCTGTCGGAGTTTGCATTACATAGACTTTCGTAAAGTGTTTTTACGATAGTAAAAAAATTCAACTAAGTTTTAGAATATTTTTCGGAATAAAAAGTCGATTAATATGAATTTCCTTTCCTAACGAGATAACGCTAACGCCAACATTGCAATTTTGCTTACTACGCAGCAGTGTAACCTACTTTCTAAGACATGCCTCATGAAGAACTACGTTGTAGTTAAATGGCAAATCATTCTTTTTTTTTTTTTTTTTGAATGGTGTTTAATACTTGTTTTTACTACTGAGGCACCACAGGCTGTGGACACTGATAATAATGAAATGAAATGATATATTGGGAAAGGATTTTTTAAGGAAGGAAACGTTCCAGATCTAAGTTTAAGGTACCTCCCCGGCATTTGCCATTTATGAGGACTGAGGAAAACCTGGATAAAAACTCATTCAGGGAGGACGGTCCTGGAGAGATTCGAACTCTAGACCTCCCGCTCACGAGTCCGCGCCTTAACGACCTCGGCCGGCCACCCGTGGCGGTTTCACACGGGTGGAAAGATATTATCCCGACTAAGATGACCATACGCTCCATAATAACAGGATTGTCCCTTTTTACCTTCTTTTTAAATAAACGGTGCGTTTATTTTGATTTGTTAATTTTATTTTGTCACTTTTGTTTATTAACATTTCATTGCTTATAAATAAAATATTGGAGTATCTCAGTTTTTAAACTTTGAGAATATATGAATTTGGCACCATTTTCTAAAGCCAACTGAAAATATTCTCCAAAGTAACAATAAAAATTGGAAAATAAACTGCTTTGGCATCCAAAGCGACAAAATAATTAGATAGGAAAACCGAAAATGTCTAACATTTGAAAATGAAGCAAATAATTTTAGATGAGTAAGTTAAAAGTCTCTGATGAAAATAATGTGTAAACATACTCATATTCTATAACACTTTTCTAGAATATTTGATTACATGGACTATTGAAAGCATATCACTGGAATAAGAAGTTTGAGACAGCTCAAAAGGCTATTGTTCAAGATGAATTTTTTGATGAAGGATTAATGAGCTCTATAATTAAAGAATGGAAAAAATCATATACCGAAAGAGATGTGAATTTAATAAACTGTTTTTGGAAAGAGACATAGACTAAAAACATTTTGACATTTTATGGATTTGCTATGCCAATTCCAGAAACAAATTCTGTATTGGAAAGAATTATTTCTCCGGGAATATATGAAAAAGAATGGTTTCATTGCCAAGAGTAAAATATGAAAAACACACACACTTAAATTTGCTCTTGTATTAACTTTCATAAGTTCGCTTGGAATGACTAAATGTTTTTGGAAGAAATAATTGTTTCAGCTGTGTAAATCATTTCAATTCACTTTATGAAGAAACCTTTTGTGTAAAATCAATTGTATAAGAGCATTTTAAAGGATGTAAATGAAAATGGTCAAAAATGTAATTTTTACAATTTTTATTTATATAATTTCGAACCTAAGCTTCTTAATTTGAGCCTGCGTGGGAGGAAAGTAGTTAGTTTGAAACCCTTACAGGTCTGATATTTTGAAAGTGCATTTTACATTTACCGCAATTGTTGAATTCCTTGACAAGTGGTCCTAGTAGGCATCAAATAATAAAGCACATTTTATCTTGAGCATATACTTGAATGAGTTTCAAGCGTGTCATAGTTTTGCTTAGAACCATAAAATGTGATTGCATAAAACTAGTTCGGTTTGAGAGTAACACCATGGAAAATTATTTTGCCCTAATAAAGTAAATAATTTTAAGTAGACATAAAAAAAATTGTTATATGTTTTATGCCTACTGGTATGTACAATGAAATAGTTGTTGAATTTGGTTGCAATTTATGCTGCATCACGATTCAGAGCTCTTGAGGCAACAGTTTGCTCTTTGATTCGCTATTGTTCTTCATATGGATTAGCCAAGAGGTCGTTGGGATCTGACCGCATCTCCCGGGCAGACAGGAAGTTGCATATCGGGCGCGGCGTTCCGTGCTATCGGGGTCGCATACTTTGCTAGGACGTTTACAAGCGGTCAGGGCAGTATGGTGGGTGGAGGGGAAACCTTAGAGTGAGCGATGTGTGATAAATGACACACGACAGCGACGCATGGTTTTCGGGTTTAGGAGAAGAAGATCTTGTTACACCAATACTGCTTGACTTGGTTCAATAATGGTACAATGACCGAAAGGTGTTGCTGTTAAAAACTGCGTGCAATCGACGCTGTTAGCTTTCCGGGAAGCATGTGTATTCGATATCATGTTATTAAAAGGACTAAATTAAACTTGTTAAATAATTGTTTGTCGAATAAAATACTTATTTTGTATACCAAATTAAAATGTATTTGCCAAAGAAATACTAACAGTACATTTTATACCTTCAACTTTCTACCTACCGCCACGGGTGACTGAGGTCGTTAAGGCACGGATTCGTGAGCGGGAGGTCTGGAGTTCGAATCCCCCCTGACTAAGGTTTTTTGCAGGTTTTCCTCATAACTGGCAAATGCCAGGGAGGTATACCCTAAAATTAGGCCTGGAACGTTTCCTTCCTTAAAAAATCCTTTCCCAATTTATCATTTCATTTCATGTATCACCAGTGTCCACCGCCTGTGGTGTGCTTCAGTAGTAAAAACGGGCGTTAAACAATTATGGGCCTTCTACCATACCATACATTAATTTCAAATATTTTCCCCCGTAACTACAAATAATAAAAATATTTAAATATTCCTAAATTTTAATATCCGTTAAATTTTATCTACGTCTCAAGCTGTCCATATCATGCTAGAAAGACCACTACATACAGCTTTTTAGCATATTCTGTTCACCGGACAGATTTCCACGACGTTAGTGTTTGCAAGAAAGAAATGCATTGGGCTCAAACTTTTTCTTTGTAAAAAGACATGGTGGACACTTTATTAGAATGTTTATATTTATAGCCAGGTTTTCTTTACTAGAGTGTATATTTTACTCTTCAATCAGGTTTTCATTGAACATCTCGATATACTTTATTACCACGCAGCGATTTCATGATAAATTGCTACTTTTCACCATACGGTATATAAAAGTATTTAATCAGGAATAAACATACACTTACTGAATTTCGCACAGAATGTTTAATTTAAAATATATTAACGAATTTAATGACGTTCACAGCAAATACTCCTAAGCTGTTATTATCAAAATTATTGCTACTAAAGAATTCTCTTCCTCTTAATATCTGCATAAATCACTTTTACCATATACATAGATATAATAATGTAACAAATAAACAGTAATAATAAAAGTAGATAAGAATAAAATACTTAGATAAAGTCACACTTGAAATTGCTATATTTCGAACTACTAGAGTTCTTCAATGGCAAGAATCTAGATTACTGTTAATTTGTTACATTGTTAATAGTGTTATTTTATTTTTATCTTTCATTTATATTATATATATATACTTTTAAAAGGAATGTAAAAAGCTCTCTTTAGGAGACATGACACAACTTAAAATGCACAAAGGCGTGCCACATTTAAAGTGAAGAACATATAAAAACACTATAAAAACACTGTAAGACGACGTGGAACACTGTAGTGGTTACTATATTTCGAGCAAGGATGGGCTCTTGATCGCGTAGAAGGATGTATATATATATATATATATATGCGTGTATGTGTGTGTGTGTGTGTGTGTGTGTGTATATACACACCACCATGTCGCATTATGTGTACTCATATATTTATTTTCATAAAGAATTTAGTGACCTGGATCTTGGTAGCTATGAAGCGAATTGCAAAACAGACGACCGGTTATCTAAAACGAGAGCAATTATATTACCCTGTTTTATGGTCTATTTGTTATACTCGAGGCATCTACTGACTGTTTTATATCCAATAACTTTAGCCGAGCAGTGGCTCTAATTTCAACCACGTTTCTTATATCAAGGCAGAAAATTTTCTTTCGCAAATATAGGAATGTCCATTTCCAGCTTACCGACTACCAGATGTGTTTAGGCTTCCGTATTATGGAGTTCAAAGTCTATTTGCATAAATGTTTTAATCCGAGTTTTAATCTTGCAAGAGATGAATATTAGTTGACTTTAGACAACTGATATCCATTAATTCTTGCTTATAGAAGCTACTCTAGTGTAAGTACACATATTGGCTAGTTCATGTGAAACTCCTATGCTTATTTAACCGAAATTTTGTAAACTTAAAGAGATAAGAGATAGTTTGCTTCCTACAAAATATGGGCAATTTATCACTAATAGTTTATATGCTAGAAGGGAATCAGTTTAGAGTGTTTTTGAACTTTCGAAATAAATAATGTTGAGTGTTTCCGAAATACATAAATCAAATTGAAATGTGTGAAAGCCCCTGATAAGCTGTTTGCTAAATGTATTTCTTTATTAAACATTTCATTCTAAGGGTTTGAATTTAACATTAGTTTAATCTTGTTCTTACTTTAAAATGTTTTGAAAACCCATAATTGTTTAACGCCCGTTTTTACTAATGAGGCACCACAGGCGGTGGACACTGATGATACATGAGATGAAATGGAATATTAGTAAAGGATGTTTTTATAAGAAAGGAAACGTTCCAGGCCTAAGTTTAGGGTACCTCCCCTGCATTTTCCAGTTATGAGGACTGAAGGAAACCTGGAAAAAACCTCAGTAAGGGAGGTTGGTCCTGGCGGGATTCGAACCCCAGATCTCCCGCTCACGAGTCCGCGCCTCAGCCACCCGTGGCGGTTTTAAAATCCATGTTGATTCTTACTTGTGTAAAATAACATTTTTCAGAATATTTGTGTTTTTAACAGAAAGGGAGAAAATAAATCTGGAATCAAACGGGATTTATTTAAATTAATTCCGTCCCAGAGTGAACGCATGTTGTGTGGTCGTGCAGCGAGAGTGTGCTAAACAGTAAACTACAGTGTGAGTCTATGCCTCAACAAGAAAGGCAGTGCATGTGTTGTATGGTAGCCCTCCATCGTGCGCTAAAATAAATATTTACAAGAAGTTTTAAATTTTTGTAAGCCTTTTCTGATAGCGAATCATATTTTGTACTTCAATATATAAAAAGGTAAATGCATTTTTTAAAATACGTTTTTATTTATTTGGTTTATTTAATCTCAGGTCATCAGCATCCCATTCAATTCAGGGCGTAAAACGGACGATAAATTTCGCCTAGAGGCTTCTTCTTTCAAGCTTGAAATTCGTTTATGTGCCATAAATCTACAATACAGGGCTCACAGTTTTAATTACCTTCCGAAGGAAGTCATACTTAAGAATGTTACGCCCTAAAAATCCATTGACCTGACCGGATGGCAACCATAGGTGTACGAGGCGAGCATGGCTACCATTAGATTACCAGGAATGACTTAAAATACGTTATTATGAAATAACAATACCTTTGTTAGATAAATGAAGACCGGTAATATATAATCATATAGCATTAAGAAATTAAAAAAGAAAAGAGAATTTAATTTGCTTTTCTGCTGTGCATAGTTCCAGATATATTTATTTTCAAATGTGCAATTTTTCTTAAAATTCAAATATTTAACAATTTATTATAGTAACAAATTGTATTGGGGACAGGGTTTTATATTTTGCAGAAAATATTTCTTGATTCTTCAAATATTAAAGAAAATTCAAAAAATATTTTACATATCTTGTCAGATTTGAGATGGGATGTCCCGTATAAGGAAAATACCACAATGATACTGAATTAATTCTGTTTTAATGATCGCTCCAGCGATTTTCAGTTGTCATAAAGAGCAATGGCGTTGTGAGATATCTGTACTCTTAAAACTTCTTAATCGATAAAAAGCCACGTATTAATTTTTATTATCCAATTTTCAGCATTGATTTGAAGGAATAACAATCATATTTTACAATTTTTAAATGTACAACTGAAACTACAACAGATACCTGGAAATTATATATGGAGCCCCCTTAAAAAACATGACTAAATGAAGGCGGAAGAAAAACAGCCACTTGGCAACTGCAGTTTGTGATCTGCGTGGTTCTAAAACTTTATAGAGAAATGAAAGAGCTAGCTGAACATTAGGATAACAACAAAGTAAGTAGCTTTCATTCCGAGGCCTCCTAGTTTGAACCCAAGCTTCGCTATTTAATTATATATTAGTTAGGAAGCGTACTAAATATTTTTAATTACTTACTAAGCTACAGGTCTTCTCGTTCCAACATTATTCTCATTTTCAAAGGTCACTGGAAGTTTCAAACTCCTACTTTCACCAGAGAAAAGCTTCAATTTTGATTGATGTGAACTATAAGGAATCAAATGGGACATTATAATTATTTCTTTATAATATAGAAGGAAACGTGTATACATTTTAAAACTAAAATAAATAAATTAATAAATAAATAAAATATGTTCTCATGAAGCTATTATGTTTTAAACTTATGAAACAGTATTGCTTTCATTTATAGAATGCTATTTCTAATAATTTCGAATGCAAACTCTGGCTTGATGTCGGAGTTGTTCTTATAGCAGGGAGATAGTGTTTTGTATTCCTATTCTAAGTTGTAGCTACATCCGTCGGCGCTGGGGGTGTTGATGATGGATGACGAGAGCAACTTAGACACTTTAACGAAACCTGTACAAAGGTCGTAATGTCCGGCCGTCAGGGTCGAACCTGGGTCGTCTAGCTACTTTTTATTCTTAAAGTGTTCTTGCTGTCTTTAAAGAGGAACTCTTATAAGTTCATATCGACTTTGTACAGGTCAATGCATTTCTCCTGGTGTCCATGGAATCTTTAGATGTCTGTTATTCTGTAGTAAGCCCCCTTCAGAGCTGGCAAATGTTCCATGTGGGAATTGAATCTGATCCAAATAATATAATACAAGGTAGCTATTGAATTTTGGGGATTCTACCAAGTAGAAGGTTATAACCCACCAACTTTCCTCAATTCTTTTCCAAGTAATTAGTTTCCCCTACTATTGATACAAAGTTGCATAACCCGGATCCAACCATAAAAGCAGTCATACCATGCTTCTTTAGAGATGATACCAACCTCCTCTTCGTAGGATGTTAAAACTTCCTCTGGACTCCAGCTCCTCTTTGACACTTGGAGTCATATCTGGACTGTACGGTGGATAGTTTACCACTCACTCCCGACTCATGCAGAAATTTCATTATTTTCAAAACGATGTGCACAGAGCCATTGTTGTAATGAAGCAACAATCTTCGCAACCCAGATTCGTCCTTGTTTCTGATGATCCTGAGGAGGCTAGATGGTATACCAGTTGGTAGTGACTATTTTGTTTGTGGAACGGTGGCAACCATCTTACTGCCTGTACTTTGGCATTGTTTAACCTGCACTGGAGGAAGCATTTGGGAAGACCTAGATCACCTACTGTCTCTTTGATACAATTGAAATGCATAACTCCACCCGTGAAGATATCGTGTATACTTCAGAGCTGCCATTGTTGAAACAGCGAACCACTTCCTACCACCATTCATTCTTGCAGTCTTTTTTTGCGGGGGGGGGGGATTGCGGGGTATCCAACAATAACAAAGCCCCCTCGCACGAATATATTTTTATAAGCTTTCTGACACCTGCGCGAATGGCTGTTTAGAGACTCATCCATCTTGTAAGTCGCTCGCGGATCGTTCTTCACTATGGCTTCTACAAGTACAATATTTTCATCTGTGTTTATTGGTGCTGGATGTCCCATATGCTCCTCATATTTCAAGGCTGTTATTCTTCGTGTAAACTTTAAAAAGCAGTTAGAGACTTTCTTTTGCAACGTAAAGGAGCAGAGTCTGGAAAAAAATCTCTGTTAGTTTTTCAGGCATTTTTGTCAGCTCAGACTGCACTTACAATCGTAAAAGTTCATCGCACGAACGTGCCGTCAAGTCACCTCCCATCGTAGAGCACCAGACAGCGGTGTACGACCACAATTAACATTTGATTTAGCTGTAACAATGGATGTCACTAATTAAGATACGCTCTTTCCAGTGCTGTCTGAAAAAAACTTATACTTCTCACAGTATCTTGAAATACAGAAAATTAAATAGCGGCCCTCGTCTGCTATTCCAGTCCTTGGAGTTGTGCACACTGTTCTGAATACAAAATGGTGAACCAGTAAGAAATATGCGAAACCATACATAACGTTAAGTGGAATTTTAACTGACATCACTTCCTGTCCATCTGACGTGCCCCTCAGCACACTTCCGGCAGAATCCGGTATCTTTTAACTGCACTTTTGAGGCTGCATGGTTTAATGGCATATCTTTCCCAGCTCTGATTAGTAGGAAATGACTTTATGTGAAAATATAAGCTAACATAAAAACAAACAAATAAAACCAGTTCAGGAAATAAAAGAAAATGACAAAAAGGAATAGTGTTCGCTGAAATCTAAATGGACAGGCAGGATTACTTGTAAGGAATTCTGCACTCTTTTAGTTGGTAGCTAAGTAAAGCTCAAACTGTGTCCTCTCGGTAGCAGTTGTCTTCTCCAATCTCTGAACTTTTAGAATTTGCTTTCAACATTCCTGTGCTATTTCTTTTTAAAATAAAGGGGTCATGTTTTTCATCCATAAAGATAATGTAACGTAGGAGAATCGTCAAACAAGAAAGTTGAAACTGTTTTAAAAAAAGATTGGACCACATTAAAATAGAAGTATCCATGTGATAAAAGAAGAACATATAAATTAAATGAAATATCGAAAGAAAAGATAATTGAGAAGATGATATGATCAAATTTGAAAAGGATATAATAATTTGAAAGAACAGGGTTTAAAAAATTAGCTAAAAATACATTACTAGGAAGAAAACCTATGCTGTGCTTCAGGTCTTGGGATCTTATGTGGGGGTGTGTACATGTCCGAATTGAAAATAGTTTTATTGCTACAAACATAGCTGAAAATGGGCATGGGATACTAAAAGCTTAAAAATACATATAAAATACAAATATATCCAAAAATTGTACATTATAAAATTAAATAAGACATATTTAGAAAGCAAGGTCTCCAAGAAAGGACGAACAAGGGCGCTTTAAGACTAGCTTCGATAGTGTTCTTTACTCCTGATATCAATAATATAAAAAATACTTGCATACATGAAAATGATAAAGACAAATTGACAAAGAAAATTTCTGGGTAGTACTTGTAAAAGAAAATGAGAACAAGAACGAAGGTTTAGGAAACAGATTTAATGTACGTAGCAGAAAGACGATGATGATGATGATTAATATTTTTATTATTATTATTATTATTATTATTATTATTATTATTATTATTATTATTATTATTATTAAACTTTTCTTTAGAGGCTTGTAACTTTTAAATAAAATTTGAGTAGTAAGGCTTCTCTCGCACCTTCAACATGTTCATTACTTTGACGTGACTTTCCACTTCGTAACTTTAATATCTGACTAGCAAAGTTGTTACCAGAAATGCATGTTCCGTTTTCCATTTAGGAAGTTACGGTATTTCGAGGATGTGTGAAGAAGCGTCGTTCATACCTCTTCTGAGCTGCTTCAAGACGGGTATGGATTTATCTATTTTTAAGTTTTAAAAACCCCATGTTATGAAAGGTGAATTAGATATGTTCGGTTTTGAGAGGAACAGACAGAGTGCGTGCGGGTATGTGTGGGATATGACATTGGCGCAACTCTGGATTTATTCCGGGGTATGTAAAGTTCTGCTAACAACCGGATTATTTCAAGTAAATGCTACTAAATATTAATTACACTGACTTCCATTTCCCTGCCAATGCTTGCGAAAGCAAAGTGGAACGGCCTCACACGCGGTTTACTTTTTCAAAGAAGATGCTGTATATTCATCGTAATCTGCGAAATGTGGCCAGATACAAGATTTTAATTTATACGTTGCAAATCCGATTTCGAAACGCTTGCAAATTCTCCTTGTGTATGATTTTTCGGTTTTTATATCATTCCCGGATATCATTTACAGTTCTCAAAAAATCATTGCATCTAGCAGTTTCGATTTTACTGCTTCTGCTGCTTGTATTACTACTACTACTACTATTACTACTACTACTACTACTACTACTACTATTACTACTAGTACTACCACTGTTACACTACTACTACTACTACTACTACTAGTACTAGTACTACTATTACTACTACTAGTACTACTACTAGTACTAGTACTACTATTACTACTACTAGTACTACTACTATTACTACTACTAGTACTACTATTACTACTACTAGTACTACTATCACTACTATTACTACCACTGTTACACTACTACTACTACTACTACTACTACTACTACTACTACTACTACTACTACTATCACTACTACTGCTACTACTGTTTGTACTAGTACTACTATTACTACTACTAGTACTACTACTATTACTACTACTAGTACTACTATTACTACTACTATTACTACTACTAGTACTACTATCACTACTATTACTACCACTGTTACACTACTACTACTACTACTACTACTACTACTACTACTACTACTACTACTATCACTACTATTACTACCACTGTTACACTACTACTACTACTACTACTACTACTACTACTACTACTACTACTACTACTACTACTACTACTACTACTACTACTACTACTACTACTACTACTACTATTTATACCAGTAGCAGCAGAAAAAGCTGCAGAAGACAGAGCACCATTAGCAAGGTGTGAGCCCTTTACAATGTTTCGCTGATATTTTGGAGGTGTTCATTTTTTGTCTTTTTTTTAAATAGTGTTTAACGCCCGTTTTTACTACTGAGGCACCACAGGCGGTGGACACATGAAATGAAATGATATATTGGGATTTTTTTTTTTATTTAAAGGAAGGAAACGTTCCAGGCCTAAGTTTAGGGTACCTCCTCGGCATTTGCCATTTATGAGATTGAGGAAAAACCGCAGTCCGGGAGGACGGTCCTGGAGGGATTCGAAACTCCTGACCTCCCGCTCACATGTCAGCGCCTTAACGACCTCGGCCACCCTTGGCGGTAAGGTGTTCGTGAAATATGAAATTCTTTCTCTGGTAGGTTGCAGCTGGAAAGAAAATTTATAACGCAATACTTACCTTAGCACAAATCAAATTACATTAAACAAACTAAGAAAATCTTTAGTGAGTAGGCATACAAGAATATTAAATAGAAGCATTTTTAAATTGTTTGTAATAGGAAGTCATATTGAATCTCTGTGTGTATATTCTAGATACAAGCGACTAATACTTATTGTATGTTATATAGGTCATTTCGATAACAAACTTTCAGGAGACTATTTGCAATGAGAGTTACCTGAACATACTCCATGTAGTTCCTCTTTCCACTCTTAATAATTCAGGAAATGTAAAAGAAATAGAGGAATAAGACATAAAGTGGATCTCGTGCTGTTTTTTTCATAGACTCGGAACCATTATTAACAAAATATATTATATTGAACAGTTATCGCATTTTGCACGCTTACGTAATTTCTCATGGGTATAATACTCTTAATTGGTAAATAAACAAAAGCGTTTGAATATTCTCTCTGTAGGGGCCAAGGTAGTTAAGGTTTTATGTGCACTTTTTATTGATAAATCCAGGGTCGTAAAATCCACTATATCATCGCAGGGCTGGCTGGCGTGGCTCGACACCCAATTCTTCTTCGTGTCGGAAATCGGAGAAGAGGAGGCGGGAAGCGAACCCAGTGCAGAGTTGCAACCGCAGCATGCCTGACCCTGACAGACTGGACCGGAGCGAACATGGCAGAACCGGACACCCGATCTCTCGCATGGCATCTGTTGCCGGACACACTAGAACACAAAGACCACATTGCCACCAAATTGCGGCCTCGATCTCAGATTACCAGCGCGAATAACAATCACAAAAGCCAATACTTGGAAAACATCGGGGTCCATGACTTCACTACAGTGACGTCGTTAACAAGGCTGCTGCTAATGTACTTTTTATAGCATTGTTTTATTTGCATTTGTTTTAAGGATGCCAATTTATAATTGGTGATGGAAAATGCTGCTTAAAGATGATGATGTTACAGATATAATAATACAATTTTTTAACCTTTGACACTACATAGAAGGTGAACTGAATTAATGCAAATGAAATGCTATTGTGTTTTGGAAAGAGAGGGGGAAATTCACTGGAACACTCATTTGCTCGTATTCAAGGATTTGTATTTAAAGTCCCAATTTTCATTTTCGATTTGCAAAAGATATCTAGGCCTTTTATTTCCTAAGGCTCCCTATTAATTACACCTTTCAATGTGTCCCTCCCTAGTTTCAAAATTCCTTTCAGAAAATATGTCCTTACTGAATCCAGGTTCCCATTCCCAAATTTGTATACCTCATACCTCATACCTCATACCTCATATACTTTTGTAGATCTTACAGGTATGTCTGGGAGAGTGTCTACTGCTTTCACTCCTGCATTTTACTTTGTCAAGTCAATATATTTCGTCCATATTCCGTTCATCGTAAAAGTAATGCCCCCAAAACAATAAAAGAATACATACAAATTGTGAAGGAGAATCGTGAGTATGGCAATATAAAAAGACCGAAGAAATTCAACTGTTTATACACAAATAGTGGTAATACTACATGGTAGATGATCAACAAGCTCAGGGAAGGCGACAGACAGGAATTGTAATTTAAATTTCACTAGAGCAGTGGTTGGCACACTTCAGTGAGGTGCTGGGATGAGGGAATGTGGGAGGGTCAGTACTCTGAGGGGGGCAAGGTGGGGATGGCTAAGATATATCAGCGTGGAAGATTACGCGGGCAATCAAAGCCCTAACATGTGGTAAAGCGTGTTTGGTAATTGTGCAGAGAATTCTGCGAGAAATGTTTACCAAAGTTTTAGTGTTGAATAGGTAGAAAAGTATGCAATTTAATTATTCAATCTTCAAATTTTCATTGTTATTGCTATGTACTCTGCAGGTAACCGAAAAGTGCTCTCAAGTTTATATATAAACCGTTTACAGAATTTGTATTATTTGGGATATAAGTACAGCTGGGAAGTGGAGAGTGGAGAGATAGCCTAGCGATGTATTTTTTTTTTTTTTTTTTGAGTAGTGTTTAACGCCCGTTTTTACTACAGAGGCACCACAGGCGGTGGACACTGATGATACATGAGATGAAATGATATATTGGGAAAGGATTTTTCTAGCGATGTATGCATGTATGTTTTATCTGCCAAGTAAAACATTTATGTTCATCTCTTCAAATACTTATGATTCGGTCCATTCTCATAGCGTTAACGAAAGCAGAGTATTAATAGTTGCGTTGTCAGTTCATTCCTAGGACTAGCAATCTCTCCAACTCGCAGTAATACAATACATTTATGGAGAAAATTAAACTAACGGCCCAAAGCATTTAAACTGTTCTATATGGTAAATTTTACTACTCAAAAAGGCACGATTTCAGTACAGTAATTGGTATTATTTTCATAGGTAACACTAAGCTTTACTGGTATCTTCCCTAATTAGGATCTTTATGTACAGTATGTTAAAATGTAAAAAGTGAGTAATATAATAATAAATATAAACCATCAGGAGGAAAAGTTATGAACCATTCATAGTCATAAAAGAACATCTCAATTTAATGCATTCTCTATCGCGACAATATGGAGTTTAGTATATTCATCGATTTAAACATTACGTTTATTTGCTTCTTTCAAACTCGTAAAATATGCTTTGGGATAATTTTTCAATTAAAATATAATAATCTATACGTTTCTGCAGAAAGTTAAACAAACGAATGATATAAGGAATGTAAACCCAATTGTAAACAAGAAGGATAACTTTATCTTATGAATAAAATTATAGCAACAGAAGACCTATCAGTGTTTATTCTAAAATTACTTACTAGTTACGTCCAAAGAGCAGGAAAATATGTCCGAATTACAATAATGTCAAGCATTCAGACAAAAAATAATTAAAAACTATGTATCAAATAAATGGAAACTTAAAAATCAAAAGAAAACTAAACAAGATAACATTAACAATTAACATCTGTTATATTTTATTAAACATTGCGAATGCTTTTAATGGCTATTTTTTAATTGTCAGAAAAGAGTTATATCTTAATACTTTGGTATAAATTATCAAAGTTCCTTATTTGCATTCCCAGATCAACAGTCTAGGTCAAAATCTCCTTCATCTATTCTTTAGAGATTAAAAATAACATTCTCTTGTTTTAAAAAAAATCATATGTGATCATGTAAAATTTCCAATACAGCTTCAATGTTTATAAATACTTTACTTAGTCATACAGTAATGATTCATTCACACTTCCCATATGGCATATTCCCAAACAAAATTAAATAAAAGGTAACAAAGTCTTTCAAACTACAGTCATGTATTTCTCAGAAATATTCTAAAGAATTGTATAAGGTTATATTACATTGTGTTAATATGCCTATGAAAGAGCTTAGATGTTAGGATGTATCAGCTGACAAGGTGGAATATCTCACTAACAAAGTATTAATAGTTATTATTCTAAACAATTGGTTCAGTTAATTTAGATTCTATTTTATTGAAATGTAATTATTCTGTTAAACAATGTAGGCAATAATTCAGAGAACAGTAATAATAGAATTTTCCAAGACTCAATTCTTGATTCTGTAGTATTTCTAATTTACGAAAATGATTGAACCACTGGCAAATATACAAATGTGATAACTTTTATGGATAACAAAGTATTAATAATTATAAAAATGTAATTGAATGGAAGTCTGAAGTTGGAAAAGTGAATAGCAAAATAAAATGCTGTGTAGGTGTGAAAAAAGTGTGTGTGGGGGGGGGGGGAGTTTTGAAAAATTAAATTTTGCTATGTATTGAAAATCAACCCTAAAATTAAAATATAAACAGAAAACTGGAAGCAGGGTGATTTTTTTGTACCTACCTGTGATGCTTTTTTATCGCTTGCAATTCGTTATTACTTTATAAATCAATCTCTAACTTCAACTATTACATTTTGTTTGTTATGTAAAGTCATTCTGGCCGAACTGATGAAAAGTGTCTATTTATGTAAAAGAAAAACATTAAAACTACATTTACCAAAAATGTTTTTGTCTTCCTATATCGTTCATCGAAAATCTTCACAGAGACCTAACGATATTTTCTGACTCCATTCTTCACAACCTCAAAATGCAATTACACATTTTGTGTTATAATTCACCATGTTATTTATCCTTAAAGAAAACAGGATTATCATATTACCACACAAATGCATCCATTTCACTATTACAGCCACTTTTACTATCATATAACCGCAGTCGACCTTTCACTAATTAGACTCCTGCAGTAAATTTACTTTTATGGGCTAATTGAAAATAGCAGCTTGAATTCTCTGCGTGTTTGTGTACGTATCCAAATAACTTTTGACTCGGTGAACCGGTTTGAATCCAACTGGGAAAGAATGCTGCACCATCAGCCTATCTAAATATTTCACGGCGTGCACCACATGTTTAAAGACAATGGCAAGAGAAGTAGTTGCTTCTTACTTAAAATCAATAGGCTCCACTTAGAAGTTAGAATGGTCATTTTATTTTATCAATAATTGTATTAACATTTTATTTACCCTTTCTTTTACTGCATCCTAGAGATTGCTGTAAATAAAAATAGAATAATTTGCTAAACGTTTTCCCGAGAATAAATTAATTGTACTTCCAAGATTTATCATTGTACCACAAAAATTCAAGTGTGCTAACTTATTTTTCTGTTTCTTCTGTTATATAATAAAAAATAATGAAACATTTTCTACCATGGACGCGAAGTTGACCTAGCATCAACCAAACAGTGTTGCTGCACTGAACTCTTCCTAAGGTTCTGATGTTAGTACTCCTAACTTACGTCAGGCTTTTGCTGTTTCCGAAGGAATGTTCTATCTCTACTAATAAAGTATTTATAAAAACACTTAAATATTTTAAAAGGAAATGTTACTGACTTAAAGTTAAAAGAACCAGCTGGACTTGGCACTATCAAATCTTAATTACACTACACTTTTTTCCCCTTGCAGCAAACAATTGAAAGAAGACAACTCGAGTTCGACCGTCACATCTACTGTTTATTGATTTTGAGAATGCTCTCCTTCGAAACATTGTAACAGCTTTAATATTCTTCAGTTTTGACAAGGATCTTTTAAAAGCAATTAATATTAGTTCCAAGTAACCAAAGTTCTGCGAAAGGACTATTTTCTATCATCAAAATTGTTTGTAAGTTATATAGAGGTAGAGTTAAAATGACAAATATGCAAGTAATTGGTGTAAATACATGAAGGGAGATTGCAAGGGCTTTCACTTGAAAACTTTCCAGTCTGAATGACTCCATATTTAACATAAATTTCATATAAAAACATAAAAATAAAGATATCAGTTTTCGTTAGCTCCCCAATCATCCCAAATTTAACATTTCAATATTTTTTGATACTTAAAATTTAAAGGGGTTTAAATGTTATCAATTTTTTATCGTTGATCATTAATAATCTTATTTAGAAAAATAAAGTATTTCAAAATGTCGTACACCCTACAAAAAAGAACAGAATGTAACAGAATCAGCCAGCGATCCCAAAATATGCTACATTATTGCAATATTAATAATTATGCTTTTACACAACTGACCTATTTTTTATTCTGACCAAATTCAAACAATAATAGCAATAGAGTAGGTTGCGAGGCAGCGACAGAAAACTATATATATATATATATATATATATATAAAATTCTCTTTAACATTTAAGAATAAATAAGTGATGATGGGGGCTAAGGGGTGCGAGGCTAAAATCTAAAATTTAATCAGCGTTCATTATAAACTTCAGGCCGTCATTTACTGCTGAAATTGGGCATAATTAAAATTAGTTGTACAATGAAAAAAATTGTGTGTTACTTAGAATTATTAATGTTCTTTCATGGCCTGCCGCAGCGACTTCTGCTTCCTCTACCTCCGTCTTACGATTTCATTGATAGAGGACAATATTACAGAAGGACATGTGATCAGGTTTCTACATCGAAGAACGCCAGCTCCCCAATTCGGTGAACCTCGTTCCAGACACCTATCCACTTAGAAAAGTTCCTAAGAAGGTAACGGTAATCGAACTGGGAGCCTTATGGCTAACAGTTAGCAACGCTAACTACTATACTAAGGAAGTGGTCAATTATTAATATTACAGCAAAACGAATTATTCGGAACTATTCTTTCTTGTGGAGTATACAGCATTTTGAAACACTTTATCGTCATAATATAACTATTTGATTAAATGTTTATAGGTTTATAATATAATTCAGCCAAAATTCAAACAACAAATGACACCAGTCCAGGTTGCCAGGCAACGATTAAACAAAACGTGATAACAATTGCAATCTCTTTAAAGTTTAAGCATCAAAATGTAGGAGTGTGTTTTGAAATTTAAAAGGGAACGGGTGTGGGTGACAGGAGTGAAGCCTGAAAGTTAATAATATTAGTTTTAAACTTCTCGTCAAATATCTAAATAGACATGTTTTAATTAAACGAATGTTAAATAGTTATTTAAATTGTAACATTTTAAAATAAAAGGCTTCTAACACATGCATCACATGATTAATAATATATTGTTGGTAAGATTTTAGTGATTAGTAATACATAACAAGAAATTCTTTCAAAATGTACGAAATGGGATTTGACTTTTTATGCAGAAGAAAACACTAGAGTGAAAAGAGAACAAACATTTCAAAATTAAATATTAATTGAAAGAATAAAAATATTTCAACTACTGTGGAACTATAAAATGTTTTGAGATTATAATTGCAAAAATGTGCATTATCATGAAATTAAAAGTAGAAATAATTAAGAACAGAAATTTTACCATAAATAAAAAAATAAAGAATTTGCAAAACAATAATCAGAAGCATAACAAAATATAAAGTGGAAATCTGGCCATTGAAGTTTACAACCAATTTCAAAAATCTAGAGATGGAGACGGGCGTTTGAAATGATATAAAATTTATGTTAAATTTTCTATAATAGACTATGCATACATAAAATGTTATTAAAGTAATTTGAACATGTAAAAGAAAAAGACTACAAAAATATTATGAAATGAATGTCACCTGAATGATTTAGAGAGAGTGAGAGAGTGATGTACCATCATTCGGTGAAAGGGAGGCACAGGGGAAGGTTAGTGCACTAATAGAGAAGAAATACAACTAAAACTAAATTTGTACACTATAAAATTAGCTTTAGATAGATAACGTGTGATTCATTATTGACTTCAACCTTATGAAGCCTACAGTGGCTTGTTCAAACGGTGTTTCAACAGAATTTCATTATGACACTCGTACCTGTAACATGTTCGTGGACGCTTACATGAACGTCAATCATTTATCGTTATACTCTGGGAATTAAATTTGCATTTATGTTCATTTATTCTCATAAATATTACAAATGCATTTAAAAATTAGCTTTCATAGAACCAAATGAATTCTCTATTAGTTGAGGAAATTCTGACTTTATTTATTTGCATTTGCCCATTTTTGGAGAAGTATTTTACTGCCCCTTAGCTACAACTAAACGTTTCGTAAACCTTTAGCGATTGTTCGATGATGATGCTGATGATAATGAAGATGGTGTTAACTGCGCTGGTCAGGACCTATTTTACTTAAATGCAAGGATAAGCGAGTAAAATTGGCAACTATCTCAGATTTCTTTCTGAGGATTTTCATTTCAAATCCTGACACTTTAGAATCAATTCAACTTTTTTTTTCCTCCCGGTTTTCACGGCCGAAAAATGAAACCAATTTTTGCCAAGGGAAACGAAACCCCAGAGTTTTAACCATCTATGTGCGACACGTTTTGTTTTCAAAACCAGCATGTTCCAATCGAAAGCATAAACCTCATTTAGATCTTTGTTTTCTTATACTGAACCTGTAATGTTTCGTTCTACCTAAGGACGTAACCTTGTGTTCCGATACTGTAGACGAAGAGGAGGAGGAGAGCAAGAAAGGAAATAACAACAGATGATCCTGATATTAAGTCCAGCACCACAGAAGTGCAACGTCCGGCATTAAAGAACAAGGGCCGAGCCATTACAACCCAACGTAAATAATAATAAAAGCAAGAACACAAAGCTACCAGCAACAGGAAATGACCTGTCGCGTGTAAAAAAGAGGAAACCTAAAACACAGTATTCCTTCTTTGTTCAACACTTCTTGGGTTCAAGGTTGTAAGATATACACTTAAAATCATTTGATCTCTCAGACTCTTTGGTATAATAAAATCGGTGTTTCCGGACAAATTTAGACAGTTAGTTGCTCAAGGGACTCTAAACCCACTACTCTGAGTTTACTAGCTCTTGTTCTAGCCTTAGATAGGAGTAGCCTTTGGTATACGTGTAGAACAAAGAGTAGTGAGAAATGGAGAGAATAGGATCGTGTTTACTTGTTTGCAAGAGAAAAGACATACAAAAATGACGATGTAATGGCAGCTATGTCCCGCTTACACGGATATATCAGAGGGAGTTCCAGAAGCTCAGACAATATTTTGATACAATACAGGGTGTAAAATATTTTAGGGACTTGTTGCTAACAAAAAAGTGAGCCTAAAACTCATAAGTTTTAGAGCTACTTATGATTTTCGTTCATTTATCCCTGAAGATTAATCAACTCAAATGCTTTTCTCTTTTTCAGCACTTTCTTTAAAGTAACCCGTGCCATCTATTTTCACATTATGTCTTTTAGTTTTTGTAAGTAAAGATATCACAATAAAATATATTTGGCGAGGAAATATATGCACTACAGTTCATGTGTTACAGATGGGAATGCATGAATTTTATGCATAACGGTACCTTAATCTTATGCAAGAACATTCTCTCGAATCCATAAATTCTTGCAATATCATTTTACAGAAGCGCTCCCGATGCTGGGAGACTAAGAAAGACTCACTTCTGTGAGCTTGAAACGACTTTGGGCATTTTAATAGCTTTAATAATTTAAATTAGAGCTAATAACTTATGCGATGCTAATGAAATATGTACTGTTTAAGATACGTGTTATCATATGATATATATATATATAAATTTGCTACAGTAAACTTCATAACGTGGACGAAAATACATGAGATAGTAAAAGTAAAATTGCATTACAGGAAGGAGTAAGTCATATTCTGTATCCTATCACCTTTAAATGGGGCAATAACTCAATGAACTTTTGGCCACAAAAGAAAATTCTGCTGATGTATTTTACACTGTATACTGACAGATGGACTTGCGCTACAACAGTGCGGGGCATCCTGGGAAAAGGAGGAGAGACCGCCGTAAATGTAGATGACTTCCAGACAGCAGCAGGATCTCCAGGAACAGTGCAGTGGAGGAGAAGTAGCAAGACGTAGTGTAGTGTAGTGTAGTGTAGTGCTTCAAATTCAAAATGGCAAGATATCGAGACGAATGTGTAGGCTAGGAGGCAAACATGCAGACCAAGGGGACAAAAGACAAATATAATATTTGGCTAGCACCATATAATGTATCAGGGATCTAACCTAGAAGGTGATCGGGTAAATAGGACATAATCAGGTAAATAGGACATGCTAAGGAAACGAAATATAAAGGGGTAAATCATTAAAACTCACGTGGATAGCTACCCTTGCGAGTAAAAAATTGAGCTATCCCTACGCAAGTAGGAGGCCCTTGCCCTGCAGGGATTGCATGGACTTATTATTATTATTATTATTATTATTATTATTATTATTATTGCATTTAATTTCTTAGCATTTACCTCGTTCATTGATGAGTGTGACCGTACACTTGGTGATATGTTACACTATCATAGCAATCACATCTGGGCCAATGTAAAACCCTGTTGAAATACAAGACATTTATTTGAAGTTCTCAGATTAAATTGCTCAATTTAATTGATGATGCACATCTAGACGAATGTGGTATTTGCACGATGGCACCCTAGCTCACTTTTGTTGAATAGTTTTGTTGTTATTTAAATAGTCACTTTTCGCATAGATGTAGGTTGAGGTGTTTTCTTTGAATGACTTCGTCTATCGCCAGATTTTAATCCAATTAATGTTTATCGGCGGGAAAAGTCTTTAGTTTACACAACTTCTAAGCCTAATGTTGAAGATCTGAGAGTTATTATCCAAAATATAGTTGAGAAATTTAAAAAAAAAAATACTCCAGGAATTTTCAACACAGTATGCCCAACCATTTTTTGAACAGTGTTTAATGCCCGATTTTATTCTGAAACACCAGGTTTATTTTTTTGATTGATTTATTTAAGGACGCTCTTTAACAGCTCAGGTCATCAGCAACCCATTCAACTCAGGGCATGAAACGGCGGGCAAATTTTGCTCAGAGGCCTCTCTTTCAGGCTTGAGATTCTTTTTCGTGCCGTAAATGTACGACACGGAACCCACGGCTTTACTTCCCTTCCGAAGGAAGCCATACTTAGGATTTTTACTCCCGAAAAAATCCATCGGTCCTGGCCGGGTTCGAACTCGCGACCTTGGGTATAGGAGGCAAGTATGGTAACCACTACACCACCAGAACCGACGAGACACCGGGGGGGGGGGGGTTATGATACGTGAAAGGAAATTATAAATAGAGAAATAATTTTTTTTTTCTCAGGAAGAAAGCGTTCTAGGCCTCAACTTAGGGCATTTTCTCGACATTTAACATTTATGAGAACTGGGAATGTAAAACGGTCCTTGCCGAAATCGAACTACATAGCTTCCACTCAGGAGTCCATGCCTTAATATTCTCTGCCACCCGTGTCGGTACCCAGGTATAGATCGCAGGCTCAGGGAATGCATCGAGAGGAGGCCACTTCGAGTCATTTTTTTTTATCATTTGTATTGTTAGGTGGTTTGTTAACAATAAAGTGCTGTAAGTCTGCAACAATGGATCATTAGACTTCGTTCACATAGATTTTTTTTTTTAAATTTCAGACACACGTTCCTAAAATATTTGCTACTATATATAAATTAAGTATAAAGTCACTTTTGGAACAATGCAGCTAAAATAACAAGAACCATAGAAGTAGAAATAGACAAAATACTTAAATAGTGACACATTTTTGGCAAGATGCGGGTATAACTTGAAATAATGTTCGACGATTCAGGGACACTGTGTATGTATTTCATGTACTAAACAGTTAAACGTTTCTGTCAAAATTCAAAGTGACAAAATAAGATCGCAACAGCTAGAACAGAATGAAGGAAACTTAAGCTCTCTCTGATCAACCACTGCGCCTGTACCATAGGTTTATTGAGTTAGTATTTGCAACTTATTAGTAAATATTCCAATAATAGCTATACATGTCAGACTGACTTCAGGCCTCTGCTCCGTGTTATAAAAACAGAAGAAACATTGTTGCAGTGTCTGTTATATTGAAGCTAATGTAATGCTATCTTCAGATGGTCAAAATAATAAAAATAGGAAAGAAAGAATAAAAAAAAGTCTTGGCAGCCAAGGCACATCATTCCAGTCTTACAATTGTGAGAGCAAATCAAGTGTGACAAACCACAGAATATACCAGACATAAATTTCCCCGTCTTAAACACGAAACGCAGGCTGCGGTCTCCATCAGTGACCGACTTTGTCATTCCATTCTTGCGTACCACAGCAATGGCATTGTCCCCATTTGCTTCGACTCTTAATTTGTTTTTTTGTATCGTCCTTCTTTTGCCTCAACAGCGTTTGTGTAGGTTTGCAGCCAGCTGTTATTTTTGTGCTGCAGGAAGGAGACATCCTGAGCTCTCGGAAGAGACTTGGATATCAGGTGCTTTTCCTCCCACCCCTTTAAAGTTCCCAGCAATTATCTAAAGTGACTGTTCCCTCCTTGTAAACCTCCAGCTGCACGTCATTTGCTTAAAACTGTGGAAACACGAAGTAGCAGATTCCCGCACTAAAACCCAAAGCAATGTACCATACAGGGTCACCTTCAACATCTGTAAAGCAAGCGGGGGTTAGCTAGGGGTCTGAAGTGATAATTAGTTGTTCTGCTCGAAATCACAACATTAATAACACAAAGAAAATAGAAAATATACTTTTTAATTAATTACAGCAATGTTTACGTTTCATCAATGTTGCACATTTTATCAATTCCATATCTTCGTAACAATCGATAATAATTGAAAGCTCCCTACATATAAGAGGGTAGGTCCATAAGTTTCCGGCCTCGCCGATGATTATCGCTTTCACAAAAGCCTTATCTGGTGTCATAATCTTATCTGTTAAGTAAATAATTGCAACTGTAACTTCTGCTCCGCTGTGTTCAGTTGTTGCAGAAAGAAGGCTATGTGTAGAAGATTGTGATATGTTCAAAATGCAATTTCGAGCTGTTATTAAATTCTTCACAAAAGAAGGACTTACATCAAATGAAATTATACAGCGATTGGACGGTTATATGGGGAAGCATCCCCCTCATATTCTACCGTAAAAGAATGAGCCAAACTTTTTCGAAAGGGCCGAGAAAGCATTGAAGACGAAGAGCGTGCAAGTCGGCCCTTGGAGGTGCTCGCTCCTGAAAACATCGTTCTTGTGTTAGGAGAAATAATGCAATACCGGCGGCTCAAACTTACAGAAATAGCAGCAAGGTTGGGCCTTTCTAAAACAACAGTCCTTCATGAACATTTAAACATGAATATGATTAGTACAAGATGGGTGCCTAGACTTCTTTCTCAGTCCGAAAGCGGCAACGAGTCATCTGTTGTCAGGCATTTTTGGAGCTCTGCCATGCCAAACAAGAAAATCATGGCCACAATCTTCTGGGACTGTGAAAGAATACTCTTCATTGACTTCAAGGAAAGGAACACCACAGTAAATGGGGAGTACTATGCTGGCCTACTGCACAGACTACGTGCTTCCATCACAGAAAAGGCAAGGAAAGCTGAGTGTGATGATGAGCGCCTTCTTCATGAAAACGAGCCTGTGCATACAGTTCTTGTTGCAAAGGAAGCTGTGAAGAAATGTGACTTTAAGGAGATAGACCAAGCAACCTACAGCCCAGATCTAGCTCCCAGTGACTATTTCCTCTTCTCAGACCTCAAGAAGGACCTTCGAGGAAGGAAATTTAATTATGACGAAGAAGTGATGCATGCTGTTAATGCATTTTGCAGATAAGACTTCTGACTTGAGTGAGGGGTTAAAATGTTAATTCAAAGATATGAGAATGTATTGCCATTCCATCATATTGGTCATCAGTCAAGTGCAACGACACTACTGAAAACGCCATTACGAAACACATTCCATAGTGAGGTAACTCTGGGTCTGTTGGCAAAAGTTAGGAAACTTAAGCTCTAATGTAGGATCAATGACAAGAAGGTTCTTCCAGAATGCTAAAATAATCAAGCATTTCAAAATTGATGTTCATACTTATTGGGACATAAAAGAAAAATATACGCCAGAAATTAAATGTGACAAGCATAAATATCATTATAAATTACACACCCAGCTGACATGAACATTAATTGGTATTAGCTTAGTGAATATTAGCTCAAGTTTGTGAATGTCTGCCTAAAGAAAGATGAAATACAAGTCTACCACGAATGTAATTTTAGAATGTTTGTGATGTCGTAAGGCTTAAAGTCTATTACCGTGAGGGTTGTGATCATGATGATATTTTTTACTATAAATTAATTGTGATCAACGGCCGGTCATTACCTGCCCATCTCATTACCCTTTTATCGCTTGGTATCAATAAGAAATTCGGTTTCTTTGGAATCCTATAATCACTTTACCTTGGACGTAACTTTTGCCGTCGTCAGTGGTACTCGAGCAAAGTTGAGATCATCGGGAAGTCGATTTTACTTCCATTCAAGTCGAGGGTCCGGGTCCTCTTTAACTTGATTGATGAATACGCTTCTTTTCCGATGCTTTCTCGGGGACTTCGCAGAGAGCAGACAGCACCGTTATTGCATTGTCCTTATTTGTCAAGGGGTCCTTAACTTCTTTGCTGATCGTGCGCACTATAGTATTCTTTAATCTTCACCGTCATATAAGAACGAACTACATTACAATAATTTCAGGGGTCTTAGATCAGTAATATTGTCTAACCGTTCACATATCAACATGTATACAAAATAAAAAGATATAATCGTTTACCGTATAACTCGAACCTACAACCTCCGAAAGCACAGAATGAGTTATAACTACCTATAGCTAAGCTGTATAATACGACAAATCAGTTAACAGCTCATTGGGGTACTATCATTTAATTGATCCGTTATTTTAGAGATTTTAATTGCAATAAAGGTTGCTAATGCCTAACTATTGAGACAGTATTTATCACCATATAACTCCGTTAATTTTATTCGTGAACCAGAGATTGTTTACCTATAATAAACTTAAGCTTATTACAAGTTGGTACTTGAACGCGATATAAATTTTCCTATTGCTCCCAGCCTCAAAGCGCAAAATGATCAGACTAAACCAACTGCGATGAAGACCAAGAAATCGTATTTAAACACAGCAATTTATTATATATCAAACTGCTTAATGCTTCTTTAGTATAGAGATGCACAGGCGCAAGTTATAAGTTTGTCTAGGCTTTCGTGAAATATTTCAGAACTGATACATTCCCTCTTAATTGTAAGCTGTTACTTGACTTCATGTACCTGGGTATTCAGTTCATTTTACGGGTTTATCTTTTGGTATTGTTCTGTCATTTTTTAATTTTTTATTTATTATCTGAACACAATAGGCGTAAGTCTGAAGGATAAATGAAATGAGATGAATAATGGCATAAATGAGCTCGGATTTCTTGACTCCTTAAAGCTATCTGGCATTCACTTACCTAAAGGGTAAGGAAAAACCGGAAAAAAAAAAACTTACCCAGAAGGTTTGACCTTACTAGGATACGAACTCAGGACCTCTGAATTACTAGTTGCAAACGCCACCACTAGTCCATGGAGGCGATCACTGTTATTGTTTCAACTTTATCAACACTTACAATCATTATAGGCATCATTAACATAAAAAATTCAGCAATGGCAATTTTTAAAAGGTTGATTTGTTTTATTTACGGATGCTCTTTAACATCTCAGGTCATTAGCGTCCCATTCAATTCAGGGCGTGAAACGGCCGACAAATTTTGCTCAGAGGCCTCTCTTTCAGGCTTGAGGTTCTTTATCGTGCCGCGATCTTTGGTCTACGAGTCAAGTATGGCTACCAGGACCGACAACTTTTAAAAGGGAAATTCACGAATAAGTTTTTAATGTGTATAATACATGAGTTGTTTGATAAGTTCGTGTAAATTAAAAAGGTGGCAGCATTAAATTGTTTGAGAAACAATTTCCTACTTAAATTGTTAAATTGGCATTTAAAAAGAAGAAAAACGAATTTCGGTACTAATAAAACACATAAACAATTGATTCGGAATACATTATAATAAGCAAGTTGGGATGCTGTTGGCTTATTGTTGAACGCTAAGATAAACTATTTTTGCATTGAAGACTTTTGGAAAGAATAAATTGAGTAGTTCCCAGTTATTGTCATTGTAGTTCATTGTTTGTTATTGATACATATACCGGGTGTAACAATAAGGTATGGCCAACCTTTGAGAACACATTAGTACGCAGATAAAAAATTATGGTATATGGACATGGGTCCGAAATCTCTTTATTTCCATGTTAGAACTCACTTTCATAGTACATTAATCATGGGAAACACACAGAAACAAAACGTAACAGCAACTCTTTACATAAAAAGTTCAAAATGCCCTCCGCTAGTCAACATTACCTTTGTTCAAATGGAGCACAAAACACTGGCGGTGAATCTAAGAATTTCAACTTAACCACACGTAACCAAGAGGGCATTTTGAACATTTCCTGCAAGGAAGAGTTTTAATGTGGTATGCTGGAACGTTTTGTTTCTGTTTCTTTTCCATAGTTAATGTACTAACTATGAAGAGTCGTAGAAAATGAGTTCTAACATGGAAATAAAGTGTTTCTGGACTCATATCCACACAACATTTTCATTTTTGAGCGTGAGGATCCTGAAAGTTGACCGTATCTTATTGTTACACCCGGTATATATAATTTTGTTCATGTTTATTATTGCGTATCCATGCTTAAGAAAGCTAAGAGATGTTAGCTCTGTTATTTCAATTATTTTTACATATTTTATATTTGTTCTACCGTATATTTAGATTATTTTACATAATATTAATAGGTTTTTTTCCTTTCACTGCATGTCCTATCAGCAGATGTTGCTTAGTATTGTCTTCAACGTATGTCTCAGTCAATTTATATTTGTATCCATTCTCATCTGGTCTCTCTTATCTATTCCTTTGGTACATGCATGTGTTGCGTAACCTTACTGAGTGTAAGGGAAGCCACCTTATCTGTGCTTGTTATTATTCAACAATCACGCATGGCTGTTAGTGTCTTAAAGAGATTCGTATGAAAAGTTTGTGTTATAAACGCTCTCTTGTAAACGAGTACCGTGCGATAATAGCATTTTAATACCAAGAAAGAGTTTACTTCCGTAGAAATGAAAGCCTTTTTGATAGAGTTTACAGTGGAGCTTCTCTTTAAGATAATGGTTACAGAGTTTCGATTTGAACGAGAAAAGATAGGAGAGATGACGTAAGGGGCAACCAGTAGAGCTGTTGGCACCAGACTACATCGCTTTTATTGAAAAAGTTCCTGAGTGACAGGAGACTAATAAATTGCTGCAAGATGGGGCTTTTGAGTCCCCTTTAGGATGTTGCATGAACATCTCCCTAGAAAAAAGTCGGTGCAAAGTCAGTGCTGCGAATTCTCTAGGCAGTTCTAAAACAATATTGAATGCAGTGCTGTTAAAGCTTCTTGACCATCTGTCAAATAAACAGAAAGAAGTTCTACAATTAATTGTGACATGGAATGAAACTATGATCCTCTACCATGATTCTCTGTCAAAAAGAGAGAATCCATGAAGTGCTTAATGGCTCCCTCAAGGAAGGCTATTGTTGTTCATTTACGAGAAAGATCATGGCCATCATCTTCTGGGACTGCAGGAAGATGCTGTTGGTTGACTGCAAGCAATTAATGAAAAAGATTTTTTTTGATTCGTTTATTTAAGGACGCTCTTTAACGTCACAAGTAATCAGCGTCCCCATTCTATTCAGGGCGTGAAACGGCCGACACATTTTGCTCAGAGGCCTCTTTTTTGAGGCTTGAGGTTTTTTATCGTGCCGTAAATCTACAACATGGGACCCACGCTTTACTTCCCTTCCGAAGGAAGCCATATGTCGGTTTTTTACGGTCCTGGCCGGGTTCGAACCCGCGACCTTGGGTTTGGAAGGCATGTATGGTTACCACTACACTGCCAGGACCGACGAACAAACTTGATGACAAACAGCGGAATGTGTAAATAAAAAATGTATAATTTCTAGTTATCGAACCAGGTTACAAAGTCTATGCGTTTTACTAGATACGATCACCTTACAATTAATCCCCTAAACGCAGTCTCAGTCAAGTATTCGTTTGTGATGTAAAAGCTCGTTCTCTGCATGGAGGACAGAGAGAGTAAAGCACGGAGAAGGTGAAGTGGTGATGTGGATTGTAAAGACGTCTCAAATAAACTTGTACTTCCATCGTGCACGAATCTCCTTTTCCACCTCTCTGCTACTCCTTCGCTGTTTTCCCTCATCCGGGTAGAAAGGGAGCACTGCCTTTGACGTCACAGAATTCCGGGCTGACTGAGCCGCCTTAAAGGCTATGGGACAGCATTGAGTTGGAATTCTGGAACTGGTATGTAAACGTTAACTTTAGCAATACTTAGCTGGTAGTACAAGTTCACCGGCAACCTAACATCCTACTTGGGTAGGTAGCTACCTGGTTGAGGTTTTCCTGAACCCACATAACAAAAGCAGGAGTTTGAAACTGTACGTACGGTCCACCCTCACTAAAATATAAACATAATATAATAACAAACATAATATTATATGTATTGTTAGTGATGTAGATACCTCATATGTATATGTTTATAATACTGCATAACTGTAACCTGTAAATTGTATGTCAACAAAAGAGAAAGCTCCTTCATGTTTTGTTACAGAAGGTAAGAAAGTCAACAGGGTCATAATACTATAATGAAAAAGGGTCTCGTGCGTAGCTGCTTTTTTTTAAGGCTAATAAACGGGAGAACTTTAAATTCGTTAAAGGGTTGTTACTCTGACCGGTGGTCGTTCAGCCTTTAAACTGGCCAATGTCGACCAAAGTTTTAAACTTTAAAAATAGAATGGCATGTACAGCAGATGAACTTTAACCAGCGAATGATAGATGTATGTTTAAATTTTTTAAACAAAGACGCGAGGCTTGCGCGTGCCTTTTGGCGTCTCCCAGCCAACGATTTTTTTATTTGAGTTTTTATATATAAGAAGGCGGTCGCTCCACTGGGGCATTTAGTTCAGTTCGCAGAAGCAGTTGCTGGGACACGCAATATTAATATCTGCACGCAGTTCGCAGTACTCATTAAAGTTCGACTTTCAAATTCACAAGCCCGCGGTACTCATCTATAAGTCTTACACGCGGCAAATAAGTTTGTATCACCATAGTTAAGTATATCGTAAGCAAAACACCAGAGAAGCGAATGATTTTAGACTAATAAACTACCAATATAAATATTATGTATCATTGCGTGTTCATTTACACCATTGAATTCCGCTCCCAGATCCGTTGAGTATGAATTATAATATAGCGGAATTCGCCCTGACAAATTGTTATCATTGAAGCGAGGGCAACGACACCAAAGCGACCTATTACGAATCTACCAATTCACTTCAAAAGTTGCGCCCAACATGCAGCCAACAACAACAATAATGACGATGGTGACAACAACACTAAACCGCTTCAAGTTATAGTCCTAAAGTGCAAAGGATTCTATCGTACACAGATCTATAAAATTATTTTATGATTGAGAGAAACCTGGCAGTAGAGGCTTCAGTCACAGGGTTAGATTATTATTATTATTATTATTATTATTATTATTATTATTATTATTATTATTATTATTATTATTATTACACTACAATTGGAATTAAAATGGCGAAAGTGTTACTGTATATATAAATCACTCTTGACAAAAGTTTGTGCTTTTATCTCCCCAAGAATACATCCCTTTATAGGGAGGATACGCCGCTATATGCCATGTTGGGTTCTTTATTTACTCTTCACTTTCAAGTACTAGTAACTTACGGAAACCGGGGCACTATTTGTATCAAGGACGTGATGTTTTATTTTCTTCTCCTCCAAATAAAGAGGTACTTTCATCGGGTTTACTTCCTACAACGTCTCTCTCCGATCTAGTCAAAGAAAAAGAGATGGAAAGAGAAAGAGAGTTAGCTGTTCTTAACGCAATTAGAGATTGCTGCATGCGGAGCCTCAGGCCGAGTTCCTATGTCAGGGCTTTCTTGAAAACACTTAGAGCAAGCGGATTACTTCAGCTAACAAGATGATCAAGGTCTCTTGTTTCTCTCTCTCTCTAACACACAACTGCTTCAGACATAGTTATTTAGACTTCAAAGTTTTGAAATTAATTATGCTTTAATCATCAACTTATAAGAGCTTCGTTGGCCGTTTAGAAAGAATCAAAACATTTTATTTTCCTGAAGCATTTCTTTTCCTTAGAATGTACTTAGAAGCCAACGAAGACAAATCATTTAACGCATGTTCAATAATATATAATAATTTGGCAAACATTTTCGGTCTTTTCTTTAAGAATTTGTGAAAATATATCCTCTTATACCTCCGTCTCCACGATTATTAAAGTCATGCCTCCATGTATACCTAGGTCTTTCTCTATTATTTCTTCCAGATGGGATACATTTAAATCTTTTCTGATCATTGATCAGCGCCATTTTCCAATTTCTTAAGCACTAATAAAGACTTCTCAACTTTGCTTCAACATATTTAATTTCTTATTCTGATTCCACATTCTGGCCGAAAGATTGAAACCAATCCATTTTCGTTTTAATAGTTTTATTCACAAATGCACTGAAATATAAAATGTACGATTTTGACTATTTTTTCTCTTTTTTATTCCTAGAGTGTACATTTAGTATTCTTAAGGCTTATATTCTCATTATTTTGTGTATTATTAGTTTATTTTACTTCCAAATATCCATTCTCATTTCATTTTTATCGTATATCTTCTACTTCCTCTAGTGAATATTGCGTTTCATTCCAGCGTGCCATAATCTGTCTTATATAGCTTTATTTTATTTTTCACTTCTCATATTCCTGTAATTATACATTGGACTATAACGTATGTAATTGGTTCAGACAGTGTAGTGGTAACCATACTTGCCTTCCAAACCCAAGATCGCGGGTTCAAACCCGGCCAGGATCGGTGAATTTTTTCGGGCGTAAAAATCCTAAGTATGTCTTCCTTCGGAAGAAAAGTAAAGCCGTGGGGTCCCGTGTCGTACATTTACGGCACGATAAAGAATCTCAATCCTGAAAGAAGAGGCCTCTGAACAAAATTTGTAGGCCATTTCACACCCTGAATTGAATGGGATGCTTATGACCTGAGATGTTAAAGAGCGTCCATATATATACAAGGTATGTCCTTAAGTTCTTTAGCTTTAACCATTGATAATTAGTTTTATATTATTTAAGCGTCAGTTTTTTCCTTATTTCCGATGTTTTATACTATTTTAAATATTTAAAATGTTTCTATATTACCTGAATATACCTTATATTCAATGTTTTCTGTTTTATAAAATTGAATTGTAATTTATTTATCCTTTATCTTCTTCTACGTTTAGTGCTAAAGACCGCGAGTCTATGTTAAAGTAAAGCATATTGAATTAAAATATTTTACTATCATAATTGTCAGATTAATTTTTTTTAAAATTGCAGTTAGGTTGAGTGTGTATATAAGAAATAATAGAAAGGAATGTTAATATGTTATAACACATTTTATCGTTATTATTTATTTAGAATGTAAGATTAATGGGATTTTTGAAGTTAGTAATTCAAAATGAAAAAATGAGAGATGTAAATATTTAAAAAATTTAATTATGTTTTGTTTGAAAAGCAAAGATATATAAACATAGCGTTAATAAAGATCATAAAAAACACGAATTAAATTACTGAATCCCAGATGTGTTAAAATATAGTGAAGAATAAAAAACACGTTGTTATTAATGAACACTTTCTTTGCTAATAGTGGCCCCACTAATTAAACACCACAGTTTTAAACGCCACAGTTCCTCTTAAGAAAGAAGGAATGAACGAACTGTGGTAGGCATGAATATGCAAGCAGCTCCTCACCTTCCTACGTAATTAACAGAGTGTGAGCTCTTAAATCCTTCAAATGACGAAAGTACATTCCACCAAGCTGCATCTCCCTGAATCTTGTTCCAGTTACGCCACCAACAAAGAGGAAGTTAGATTACTTCCAGTCCTCAGCGTATAAATTAGAACTCTAATTCGAGAGTAGTGAGTAGAGAATGTTTTGGAGGCTGCAACATAATAATGTACTTAAATTTAAGTTAAATAGTAATCAGAGCGTAACTTTTTAATGTTTCATGCCTTTACCATTACTGTGTCCCAAATTCTGAAGAGACGCATTATTGACCGTTACGCAGTGTTGTCTTATCAGTTGCAAGACTGATAAATTTCGAAACGTCTTGGACTTTGTTGCAATCCTGGTTCCCTTTGGCGAAGTGGTAAAAGATATCCTAATTTCTTCATTGTGGTTTAAGATGTAATTCTGGATTCCTGTTGGAAGTTTATTTGTTACTGTGTGCTGTTTTATGGCATCAATTGCTCAGTACAGATGTTTTATTAAAAAGACATTAGCTTTAATTGTGGTCACTGTAGACAGTATGATGGATTCAAGAACAATTGTAAAGGCGATGGTATAAAAAACTGCAATGACTGCAAATCTATTTAGATCTTATTTACTTCTCTTTCACACCTGTACGATACGAGATGAAAAAAGTTGTATTTAATGTTTATTTCATGCTTGGCGTTCATGACCGCCATGGGTGGCCGAGGTGGTTAAGGCACGAACTCGTGAGCGGGAGATCTGGTATTCGAATCCCGCCTGACTGGGTTTTTTTCCAGGTTTTCCTCAGTCCTCATAAATGGCAAATGCCGGGGAGGTACATTAAAGTTAGGCCTGGAGCGTTTCCTTCCTTATATCGTTTCATGTATCGCCAGTTTCTATCGCCTGTGGTGCCTCTGTAGCAAAAACGGGCATTGAACACTATTCATTCTTCATTTGGCGGTCAAGTTTCTAAGCTTCCCATGATGATATTGGATAAGTTTATTTTCACCATTATTAAACGGTATTAGCAACAAATATAGTTAAAATTGCACACATTTAAATGTTTTCCTTAACGCTAAAAGTAAATTTTCGTTCACGCCCTTTGATTCAATCAATTCAGCTTTCGATTATTTTCCGAAATTCAATTGCGGTCACTCATTTATGTGTAGTACCTCGTTCTCCGATAAATTTATTAATGAACGTCATACCGTAAATGCACAATTGGTTTCCCCATTCACATTTACTTAATACGCTGACACAGTGGTCACGCATTTTCAGGACGCCTCCGCCAGTTAGGATGCCCGCCGGGTATCATTCTCAAATGTGGTCACTTACCTACGCAGACACACTTCCGGTCAGGACGTACCTGCGGTTTTACTTCACACGCGCTTGGCCTGACAGGTCTCAAGCCCAGCGTCCAATCTTCTAAAGTATGGGCCACTATTTAACCAGTAAATTCATTTGTGCTTCGTGCTTCATAGATTGTTTTCGTGTGATGTAGAAAGCAGCCTTTACTGTACGAGTGTTGTTCGGAATTTCGAAACGAGTACGGGACATGTATAACGTTTTGATACACCGAAACTCTACTTGATTTAATTACAGCTGCCCAAATAAATTTAATGCATATTTCACGATTAGCCCCTCAGCAGTCCGTAGATCATTTTCCCGGGTTCGATTCCCTGTTGGACATTATTCTTAATGAAGGAGATTTCTTATTATTCCAGAGTCTGGTGTGTGAATGCGAGGCGTGCTTTAATAGCCATTTTTTCTATTTCAGAACTGTCATTGGTCAGATATCTGAGAGTATGTAACGTCTGTCTAGTAGTAATATTGTGACATACATTTTTGGAATCTAAGGTGTTGAAACAATGATCTTTGTTGTAATAAGCAAGATAGCAAATGCGAATGAAACCTAGTTCAGAAAATGACATTCCTTTGGGAATGTAACAATTTCTGAATGCTCTGTTATTGAAGAGGACTGAATTTAGCTAATACGATATTTCATATACATCTGGATACGTTAATATGCATTTAAAACAAAATAATGTACCGTTGTAAGTGTTTTGAATAAACAGTTGCGTTGGTGTGATTCATTTGTTCGGGTTAGTATGACAACTTGAGATGCGCGCCCATATTTACTCAAAAGTGCAGGCGACATTTACATTATTATGTTTCACAAAAGAGTTATTTTCATACCTGTTATATAAATAAGTTTTCAGTGGGAAGAGTGAAATGTGTAATAGTAGTTAAGATTTTCAAATATTTTTATCATTGAAACCTTCCTATGAGGGTCATTAAAACATAAACATGATTTTTAAATGTAAATTTATTTTTACCGTACACAATAACACAATAAATTATATTGCTTTTCTGCATTATTTTTTCACAGAAATGTAATCACAAGGGGATAAATCGGGACTGTAAGGGGCGTGTTTCAGGGGATTCCAGTGAATTTTCCTTAATTGATCCTGGCTAATGGCCACTGTATGTGGCTACTTGTCATTCGGAAGCACGACACCACGAATAAGATATCGGCGATATTGCAGCTTTCATGTCGTCCAACAGTTTGCAGTAATACATCTTATTCACAGTCCTTCGTTTGTGATGAAAATGCCTTTGGAGTTCCAAAACACGGTCGCAAGAACCATTTCGGCTGACAGGCGAGATTTGGGCTTGATCTGAGCACTGTTCCCTCTTCTGCTCATTCTCTTTTGTAGTATCACGGGCTACAGTTCTGATCAAAAACTGCTGAACTTTCTCAAATCGACTCAGAAGCCACTAACTGATTTCATTTTTTGTTCTTTAGTGACTTGGGACCCACCTCGCCGACACTTTATGAAATTCTAGTTTTTCAGAGAGAATGATGTGTACACTTCCACAACTTATAACAACCTCTAAAGCAGTTTCGAGCACATTTAGACTCTGATCGCTCTGTACATGCTGCGTAAAGGAAGGTGCAACCTCTTGCTCAGACATGGTGCTACTTTCGATGAAACAACCACTGTGGAAATGGAACGTTCGTATAATTGATTAAATATGTGGTGCAGTAGCATTGAAAGTGAGATGACACTAATAATCATCATAACGCATATGTGTATATGCAGATAAGAAAATAATAATTGTAATATAACGATCAGTATGACATATTTTTTGTTACTGCTTAAGAGATTGTAATTTTTTGCATGAGGTGTAGATTATAACACCCAATAAACAGAAGTAAGGCGCAGTTATTCCTAAATCGTTAATAAGATTTAAAATTGCAATAGAATATTTTAATAATGTAAGTTGTAGGCTTATACATATTACTTTAGAAACAATTGTATAATCTGCATGATTATATGTACCAAAGCGAATTTCTTTTCCATCTTCTATTCCCATCAACTATTTCTTTTTAAAAACTTTTCGTAGCCAGGTTTATGAGGAGGGCAGTAAGTTGCACTATTGATCAAATGGAAATTGCGAGGGGGTGTGAAGATTTGTATCCAAATTATATAGTCGAAATTAGCGATGAACTATCTGAATTAAAAGATAAAATATTTTGCCACATTTTGAGTAAGAAATTAGGTAAAGGAAATGAATATAACTCAGTTTAAAGAATTATGCATGTCATAACAGCGTCATTATGACATGTTTACCTTTAATTTACAATATTTAATTTTGTGTATTCTTTTAAGGCAAAGAACTTGGTATCATAAAACGTTAATGTAGCTTGTAGTTTTGCAGCCTTGGTATTTCATATGCGATAGTGTAATATTCAAAATATTTCAAAAACATCGTTTATCTTTTGTCGCATTATTAAAGCCCTCTGTTCTATTTATCATATAATAAACGTTATTAATTTACTGGTTACTATTAGAAGTATGTATTAATTGTATTTATATACTTTTTGGAATAAAATAGTACTTCATATAGATTTTCAAGCTTTTAAAACTGAAACGTAAACGTTTGAGTACAATTGAAACTTTGAGATAGACCGTTATATTTTGTAGTGTCATATATCTTGCAATATAACAGCATGGTGTGCACTTAATTTTCAAAATCAACACAATTTTAAAAAATAGAAAATATAAATCTGACGTCAAAAAAGTAAGTTAGTGGAAGACTTCTAAAGCCGAAAAAAAAAAAAAAAAAAGGAAATGTTTTAAATAACGGAAATACTAGATTATATAGCTTATGATTAAAAATAAACAGAGTATTTAGTTTACTTTCATACTTCCTGAAAGTAATTGGCAAGCCATGGATACAGAACAGGTCACATTTAGCACACGGTCTGAATTGGAAAAAAATAAGACCAATAGCCACTGACTTGTTTGAAGTGAGAGGATATTTTCTTAAGTTGTGCATTTGTGTTCACTGATTATTTAGAAGAGTGGAAGGCACGAGTACCTACACCAATAAATCTTATTTACTTATTCTTTTTTGCCAGGAATTAAATATCCGTAAACCCCCTTACTATGGTCCTTTTCTGGAAATACATTAGAATTGCTGATGCTTTGTAAAAGTCAGAAACCTGGCCAGAACAGGTTTATAAATATACGTGTGTTGTATAATATGTAGAGCTTTACATATAAAAGCTATAAATCAAGGAATTTATCCATTTGGAAGAATAAGTATGCTAGTGATTTAAAATATAGTACAACTTTGATTATCCACCATATGTAATTTTGATAATAAAAATATATAGGTAAATAAAATTTATTAAATAAATACAACCATAAAAATATTTTCGATTACTCTTTAACGAAGTAGACGTAAATGTTCAATACTTGTATAGAAAACATTTATGTATTTTATAATAAAATAGTAACGCACATTTACAGAAGGTAAAATATCTAAAGTAAATAAATTTAATTTTACTGTTTTTTTTAGCTAAATAATTTTATTGATCGATATTAGGTTTTAAGGTTGGATAATCATACCCCATTAGAAACCTCATATACAATTGCAGTACACCTAAATTTGATACATTTCGAGACAGAGCCAAATTAAGCTGTGACGAAAAGCAGGTCTGTCCCGAATTGGGTGTTTTTCAGCGAAAAATGTTAAGCCAAGATAGTCAGCTGTCCTTGTTTGAGGCAATAAAAGAGCTTACACGCGATTTCGGATGTTCCCTCAGGGATATCCTCATATAAACATATCTGGTGAAAAGATTATTTCCGTTCTCAACGGTGTTTGCGACCGCTTTCTCTTTTACAGAAATCCCTGCGGAACGTTTTAAAAACACCTTGAGGCTTCACCGGATACTCGAGGTAACTGGTTGCAAGGTAAGTTTCGATTAAAGTAGAACATCCGCTAAAATGACGTACATTTGATTAGGATTTATTATGTTTTCCTCTTGAACCATTTCAGGATGTCAGGGACAGTAGAATTCTTTACCATTGGGATATAAGTAGGACGTACTTTATATACTTTCAAATAGAAAACTTTTTTTTATCAAATTAGAATAACTGCGGACGAACCAGAAAATTATAAATAAGAATAAAATTGTGAACACCGTTAGTAATAAACATTTGCATTAACTAAAACCCTAATGCCACTGAACACCTTTTTATTTAGTACACACTTTAATGCTTATTAATAAATAATATTTCTCTTCGTAGTATTTATTCGTTATTTTCATTGTACTCAAAACTGTCGAGATTTTTACTACACTTGTGTTAAAGGATCCCATTTGTCATACATAATCTATGCTATTTTTCAGAATCATATCTCTCTGTGCCAGATACTGTCACATTTCATTGCGCTATACTTTGGATATACTTGAAGGGCATTTGTAGATTTATTAACCATAACATATCGGCTGTTGTCGTTTAAGAAGAATTTATAAAAACAGGATCTCAGTAGCACCTTTATTAAATAGGCTATGGAGCTCTAGCAAATTAGATTTGAAATTTTATTTGTCGCTGCAGTTTAAGGAGTTTGTCTTTCATTTGCTGAGTTATTTTGGGAAAGTTGAGAAAAGGAAGTCAATTACACAAGATCTGAAACTTTATTTACGATACATTCTGATGTTTATGGATCTGTAGTGCACAGAAATATCCACGTCTTTCACTAGTTTGATTGGATTATTATGGACAAAGGGGGACATTTCGATACTTCAGCCTTACTTGTATCTATGTCCCCAATAGGGTAGTATCTCACGGAGGAAAGGATGAGGTGAGGAGGACACTGGGCAGCCAGGATCCTAGGCGGCTGGGCACTGACATAGATGAGGTCCATGAAAATTTTTCAGACATAACACGCTAACATCGAAGCCCCCGGTCCCTACTTACAAAAGTTTAGGTTAGGGAGGTCTGGAAGACAATTGGAAATTTCTCAATAGAGACTGCCGCGTGATAGCAACTAGCCGGATATGCATTGCTGATCATATGCCCTTCTGCAATACTTCACTCTACCGGTGATATCATAAGACGGAGGTAGAGGATGCAGCGGTCGCTGCGGT
Organism: Metallyticus violacea; assembly: GCA_030762175.1. Taxonomy (NCBI): domain Eukaryota; kingdom Metazoa; phylum Arthropoda; class Insecta; order Mantodea; family Metallyticidae; genus Metallyticus; species Metallyticus violacea. The sequence continues at coordinate 13,594,652 of CM060838.1, read as the reverse complement.
AGGTCAAATACCTGTATTGGCCTAAAAGATCTTGAGAACAAAAAAGTATCCTTAAGTTTCATTAAGTGTTAATGAGTCCACTACTCTTTAAATCCACGCTCTCAGAAACTTAAGTTGGCAGTCTTGATACTCAAATTAACACTCCTTTGAGCATATTAGATTAATTATATTAAAGGCTTACATATTAGTTCAGAACTTTAATAACATGATAGAACATGGCCTATACTTTCTTACATGCCATTATTCACAATCCAGATTGTAAACAAGAAAGCCTAGGAAATTACTGTGACATTATTATGATATTGTTTTAATTTTTGCCCCTTTCTTCGATGATGTGATTATTCCTCGAATCGGGCTATCAGTTGCCCCAAACATACCTATGGGAGATTTTTTCTCATTGTTTTTTTTTTTTCTCGTAAGAAATGTGTTTCAGTCCGCTTTGGACCTTAAGTCAAAGAAAAGTGTTATGTACTCATCGGGTTACCTGGACCCGAAGAAATATTGCTCGATTATGTCTTTTATATAAACTTTTACATACATAATAGGACGCATTAAATAACATTGCCCTGTTCTGAAGGAGAACTGCAACTTAACATGTAGCTCATAGTGTGGGTGTTTCCGTTTTCCCAACTCAAAGTCATCACTCCCATACCGACATCATTCTTTCATGCCACGTATGCTTTGGCCTTTCCTATTTCCGTCTGCCAGTCAGCTCTCACTAGTAATTTGTTTTGGCTGTCTCTTCTTCCATTCAGAATGCACATCGCTGCTCAGTGTGTTTTCTTCTGTGGTCATTTTATTCATAACTACTTGAATATACCAATGTCTTATATTATACTGCTAAACATTCCTTCTACATCCACATTTTTCTTCTTTAGACTAAAGCATGTTTAATTAATAATAAATGTTTGATAACATAAATAAAATATAGTATTTATAACTCAGAAAATCGAAACTGGAGCCATACAGTATATCAGCAAATAAAATTAATGTAGTTCAAAGTTTCCCAAACTAGTGTTAGATCGGAAAGCGCAAAGGAGATCCGGTAACAGAAGTTGGATGTCTATTCCGATAAAATGATAAAACCGCCACTGGAAGAACATTTTATAGCTTTATATGGAACTGCGACCGAGGTTGTAAGAACAGAAATGTTACATACTGTATACAAGACATGGGCAAAAAGAGGAAAGAGAGCTATATTTGTGTCCCGATGAGATCTCCTGCGGCACAAGAAGCCACTTGTCCCATGTAAATGATGAGATGGAAGGGGACTTGCTGCGTACATAATGGCCTCTTTTCAGCATTCCGGTGCATGGAACATTAGCAAAGCTATGTCTTCGCAAAGCAATGAGGATGCAGATGCTCCTTCTAATGCGATTAAGCCGGGAGCAAGGGTGCGATACGTGTTAACATTTTCCCGACTTTCCGAGCTAGGGAAGCACATTCCGATAGCATATAAAGCACTTAAAAGTGATAGATAGACAGAAACCCGCAAACTCGTAGTACTAAGCACATTCGGTACAAGCATTAAAAAAAGTATTTAAGAGTATTTCAACAAGAAAACAGTAGTATTGCAGTCAAAGAGTCAACAAACGCCCAATTTATAGGCCAGTGCAACAGAGCAAAGCTGTTTACAGCACGAAAATTGCTTGCTCATTTTCAAGTTAGAAATATGAACTTCGTGTCCTTATTTCAGCATATTAATTTTAAATATGCTTTTTTATTTGAAAGGTTTTTAATGCTCCTTACACTTCAACACCATAAAAAGCAACAATGACTGTTAAATGAAAGGAAATGTTATGTTAACCGGCATCATCTGTACCTAGAACCCTCTGTGCCTGCTACGGTACGAGGGTAGGCACATAAGTTTCCGGATTATCGCCTTCACAAAATCCATATCTAATGTCATTCCTTATCTGTTAAGTTAATAGTTGCAGCTGTAACTTCCACTCCGCTGTGTTCAGATGTTCTGATATAGTTTCAGAAAGCTACGTGTAGAATATTGTGACAGGTTCAAAATAGAGTATCGAGCTGTTATTAAGTTCTTTACAAAAGTAGGACTTACTTCAAATGAAATTAAACAGTAATTGAACGTAGTGTATGTGGAAGCATTCCCCTCGTATTCTACCGTAGAAGAATGGGCCAAACTTTTTCGAGTGGGCCGAGAAATCATTGAAGACGAAGAGCGTGCATGTCGGCCCTTGGAGGTGCTCACTCTTGAAAACATCGCTCTTGTGGAAGGAGAAATTATGGAAGACCGGCGCCTCAAAGTTACAGAAATAACAGCAAGGTTGGGCCTTTCTAAAACAATAGTCCTTCGAATTATTCATGAACATTTAAACATGAATAAGATAGTGCAAGATGAGTGCCTAGACTTCTCTCCTCAGTCCAAAAGCAGCAACGAGTCATCTGTTGTCAGGTATTTTGGAGGTCTGCCGTGACAACGAGAGAGAAGTTCTGCAAACCATTGTTACTGGAGATGGAACTATAGTCCTGTACTATGATCCCTTGTCCAAAGGAGAATCAATGGAGTGGCAGGCTTAAACCTGGCGAAGCACCGCCCCTGAAGGCCAAGGTCACTCAGTCAACCAAAAAGATCATGGCCACAATCTTTTGGAACTGTGAAGGAATACACTTCATTGACTTCAAGGAGAGGAACACCACAGTAGATGGGGAGTACTATGCTGGCCTACTGCACAGACTACGTGCTTCAAAGAGAAAAGGCGAGGATAGCTGACAGGTGATGTGCGCCTTCTCGACAATGCGCCTGTATACACAACTCTTGTTGCAAAGGAAGCTGTGAAGAAATGTGGCTTCAAGGAGATCGACCATCCACCCTACAGCCCAGATCTAGTTCCCAGTGACTATTTCCTCTTCTCAGAACTCAAGGAGGACCTTGAGGAAGGAAATTTAAGTGTGAGGAAAAAGTTTTGGATGCGTTTATGCCCTTGACTTCGGACTATTTTTCGGGGGGTGGGGTTGAAAAGTTAATTCAAAGATGTTTTTTTTTTTTTGAGTAGTGTTTAACGCCCGTTTTTACTACTGAGGCACCACAGGCGGTGGACACTGGTGATACATGAGATGAAATGATAAATTGGGAAAGGATATTTTTTTTTTTAAGGAAGGAACCGTTCCATGCCTAAGTTTAGGTACCTCCCCGGCATTTGCCAGTTATGAAGACTGAGGAAAACCTGGAAAAAACCCCAGTCAGGGAGGACGGTCCTGGCGGGATTCGAACCGCAGACCTCCCGCTCACGAGTCCGTGCCTTAGCGACCTCGGCCACCCGTGGCGGTATTTTTAGATGTGAGAAATGTATTGTAGTAAATGGTATATTGAAAAGTGAAATATATTTTTTGTCTTTATCGTATCTAGAAAAAGGTACGCCAGAAACTAATGGACCTGCCCTCGTATCTGCGGTTACTTTATAGAGCTGTTTTATTTACATTACAGAGTGTGTAGCAGGTTTTCATCAACAATCCTTGAGGAATGACAATGCACATATAAAAGGTAAATTGTATTACGGAACACGTAGTTATGGAGCTCTATATACCCAAAAGTTGAGACTTACGGTAAAATATTTCGGAGAACTGAAATTCAAATTTCCATGTGTTTTTAGCACAAACATTACTTTTCCACATTAAAGTTCTATTCCAATAATATTTCTGCTCTGTTGTCAATTGGGGTCACGTACACGACATGCTTAACAAGCCTCCCCCCACAAAAAATAAGAGGTTTGAAATGGCTGTCGCGCTGGCCACGCAACGGGTCCTTCTCTTCCTATCCAATGTTCCCTGCGTTTTGCGGTTAAATGCGCTCAAACACCAATGCTGAAATGAAGTGGGATTCCATCATGCTGGAATAGCATGTTCCTGTACACAGAAAGTGGAACGGTACGTCGTAGATTACGCACCGAAATGCGTTCGGCATTAACACAGTACCGTAAACTTACGTACAATTGCAGTATGGCGGGTTAGATAGACTGAATGCACACACACTGACCAACTTTCACTTTCCCAGAATCCCATCTTTCTTTTCTCCGAATTCAAAATTATTCATCGCTTTAAGTAGATATCCACTATACCTACTGGTGGATATAAATGACAAGGGAAATAATATTAAATACATTAGCAAACGTTTGAAATTGACTTCAAATGAAAATCATAGCATGAAAACTTAAATTTTGCCTTCTAGGCACTATTAATCCAGGGGAATATAAGAGAGTTGTGGTAGCCAATAAGCGCTTGGAGAGTTGAATTATTTATGATAAATGTTCAGAAGCTGAAGCAATCTGTAAATCTCAAAATGTAACAAAACACCATGGGAGTGATGCAAAACTGACTTGGATGCTGGTGATAAAAGAAAAATCAACCATTGCTAGAAGAAATACATGAATTTTATTTCTTTAATCGTTATAATAAATAAGGGAATATATACATTCTCTACTCATAATTTGTGAGACAATTTTAAAATGTGTTTGGGGGCAAACAATGGGAAAGGAAACCTGGAAATACCTAGAAGATAAGGTAGAGCTTTTGAAACGAGACGCATTAAGAAACGAAATGACTACTTTTATAAAGCATTGATCTTCATATTATGCTATCCGTTATTTCTGAATGAATCACTTAGCATATACTTATCAACTCGATGATTTTGCAACAAGTGGGCAAGACAAACATAAATGTACGATATTCCAATCCTTTAAAGCGGTGCCTCAGCACAAAAGTCTTAAGTAATACAGGGAAAAAAATCATTCCATAAAAGTTTCAATAGTACATTTAGTACCTACAGTTTTTGACACTGCAAATATTTAACTTCGGTGATTTAGTTATAGAAAATCCTTCACCAAACAACTCAAGACAACAATCTTTTAAGCCACCCAAAGAAACTCCTGGACACATATTTATAAGGAAAGAACCATGAGATATGTACGCACTTTATCAGAAGTGTAGATAGCTTATTGACGTAAGCTATATATTTCAGAAGCACCATAAAAGAAATTTAAATATGAATTTAATGCATTTTATAAATATATCGATCTTATTTAAAACGCAGTGAAACCTTTAGTGAAATCAAGGTTAGGTTAGGTTAGTACCTCCATTTGTTAAAGTTCTGTATCCATTTGTAACTTAATTAATAAATTATCTTCGTATTTGGAATTGCCTTTAAAAAGTTGAGTCATTTATAGGTTCTCGAATTTCATATTTATTCCTTTATTATGTGAATCTTTTCTATTTTTTTGGGGTTAGTAAACATTAAAGATTTTGCGTCTCTAAAATAAAACAAAAAAGAATATCTTTACAATCATGATAAAACACAAAATAAGTGTTGGAAGAAAGACAGAAGTGCCTAAAGTGCCACTTTTTTCCCCCTTTGACTGCAGAACAATTTGGATCAAGAGCCTTTATTTTTTTTAAAGATTCACTTGGCTCAGTGCCTATTCATAACTTAAGACATGCATCCACCATATAGGTGACATTTTCATTCTCATCTGCGCAGAAAGTCTCATAGTGTGGGGATAGCTAAAGCGTTTATCATGCACGGCATGTCTGGCTAATCTTCCTCAATATTGGGGATTTAGCCACCTACATAGAGAGAGTTGTCGGCAAGAGCTTGTCAGTTGAGGTCGATAGAGCGCGACATGCCTTTTCCACAGTGCCTAAAGGAGAAACTGGTCAGCTTTCTGAGGATAATACTTGTTTGCACTTTGAGTTTTAATTAGCTTCGTTTATGGATGTCGATTGTTTTATATCCCTCTAATGCCAGGGTATGATATAGCGCAAATATTTCATACCCCGTTCATATAATTATTTTCATTGGTTTGAAACAGTAATCTCGCGGTTTACTAATTGTTAGCATAGCAAAAGGCACAATGGACGTAGATTATATGTTATATGAGGAAATGATAGGTGTTGTATTTTATATTTGACAACGGTCCTGAGGAAACTTTTTACTTCTTACAAAGTAAAATAATTAATTTCGTGATTTTCAAGATTAAAAAATATAGTTTTAGACATCATTTCAATCATTTCAATTTATCGTTCCATTTCATGTATCACCAGTGTCCACCGCCTTTGGTGCCTCAGTAGTAAAAACAGGCGTTAAAAACTACTAAAAGGAGTGCTCATAGCGCCGCCAAACTTCATTCCATAAGAAATATTCAATCATATAAACATTTATCACCAATCAGTACAGTAGCGTTACTGTAAAATCTCGAAAATTTTCGCAAGAACATCCCTCTCTCCCAGTTTTCGCGTCCGTGTTGTGATAATGTTCCAGTTCCTAGTCTCCAGCTTACATATAGAAGGCTGTATTCTATTGACATTCCCTAAACGGGTGATACTCCAGTTTTCCTCCCATCAAAAAATGTTATTTGTTTATGGGTGCATTTCGGGAGGCACATCCAGAGATTTCATAATTTTCATACTGTTATAGCGTCATGGTGCTATGATTTCAGTAGAAATTTCGATGTTATAGGCTTCTTGCACAACTTTCAAACATTCAGCATAGTTTACTTTAAATTCCATTGGATAGTACTATTTTTACATAGTTTTATGGACCACATCTTTTGTATTAGTAGGAATTTACAGATGCTCTGAAAGTGTCATGGCCCTGTCCCTTCCCTGCTGCGTTTCAATATTAAAGATGTAGCTTTACTCTCTTTTGATTCTTATTCTGTTATAATTTTCCTAATAATGTTTTATTTGTTCTAATCTTGCTTATTTTTACTAACGCTCCCTACATACAATGCAACAGGTATATGGAAACTTTTGGCGAGCTGATCTTGCCTCTCCCTTGTCACAATGCTTAGCTTACTATCCTACTTATTGGCTTTACTTTCACTTTTGCATGCTGTTACCTATTATCCTTTAGATAGCAGCTTATTTTATCATATAAATAATATAGCAATGTATAAGGCTGAAATAAAACCATGCATAGTTTTCGGTTCTAGCAAAGGAAGTTTTCGGATCTCTCGAGTTTTCGGAGATGGACTACCACAAGTCCAAAGTAACTCACTGTAGTGAAGTGGGGCATTTCCTCATCGCTCCTAATCCTATAAAATGACTTGTGGAAGTGGAAACAGGGGCCTATCGTCAACTTTGTGAAGTCGCAAATAGCATATAAATATGCATCCTTATTCCACGTCATGGTAATGTGTTGTGAGAAATCAGTTAAATGTCGCATCGCGATCAAATAATGACGGCATTGGAATCACGGGCAGGGATGCTTATGTCCGTATTTAAAATTATGTTGACATTGATTGCATTAGCAGTAATGCAGGCCGCAACTTTCGTACAAACTCCAATGTTTTTTAATAGTGTTTAACGCCCGTTTTTACTGAGGCACGCCTATGGACACTGATGATACATGAGATGAAATGATATATTGAGAAAGGATTTTTTTAAGGAAATGTTCCAGGCCTAAGTTTAGCGTACCTCTCCGGAATTTGCCATTTATGAGGACTGAGGAAAACCTGGAAAAAACCTCAGTCATGGAGGACGGTCCTGGCGGGGTTCGAACCCCAGACCTCCCGCTTACGAGTCCGCGCCACCCGTTGTTGCGATGTTGTTATTGCAACGGTTGAATTTGTGCAGGAAATAATTGCTAGCGTTAAAACTGGGAATGCCCATCAAGAATGCTCCTTTCTTCCAGCAGTGCATTGCATATCTCATGTCACGCGCATGCCGCAATTTGCTGTGTAAATATACTTAAGTTAAGACACCTTATGGCTCAACGTTACAGGCGCTGCCCACCCTCCCCCTTTATAAACCAGTTAAAGGGGTTACGGCAATAGCAAAATGCAGCATTGCACGTCCATTACTTCAGTTTCATGCTTGTCCACCCCGTGAATGCAAGTTTTAGAAGTGGGTACATACTTACACATATTTATGACTTCATGTTGTGTAGCATTTCTGACCCCATTAGCACCGTAGTGACCTTAGCGAGCATTACGTCCTTATTTGTTCCTTTTTACTTTTAGTAGTCACGTTCCAGATTTGCAATTGCCAACAGTAAGGTTGAAGACCTTTCCTTCAGTAATTGGGAAATATTTGATGTTCTATATACAATAGTGTTGTTCCATATGTTCAGATTTAGTACTTTCTTCAGCTCGATTTATTGAGAGAGTCTCATTCTTTTGTCAAGAGCCGACGTTATGCATATTTCAGCGTTTTCAGAGGTAGAATGATATACCAAGTCTCGTTTCTTTATTTCCGAAGCTTATAGAAGAGTTTAGGCTAATTTGGCAGTAGTTTTCATACGTACAAACTTTTTGAAACGAAATGAGCATATGCTTATAAAATTCTCAATTTAAAATTAATGCAAACGCAATACACACAGTAAATTGGTAGTTTGGCAGAAGTGTCGTTCAATTAGTCGATTAGTCATCTTATACAGCTATTGTTACATCGTCCTTTTAGCTGTTTTCTAAACACTGCAGTCACTAGAGTGAAAGTGTCTGGGAAAGTGTCTTGGAAAACGTCATCATTCCAGACAAGACATTTGTTCATTAAATCATAATTCATCATACAATAATCATCCCTTACTTTGCAGGAGTTATCTTTCAGTTAGCTTAATCTAATTCTTCTGTTATTCCTGTTTCTTGCATTTATAATTTCCAAGTTATTTATTTCATCTTCAGCTTTATTAGTAGTCACGAAAGTGCAAAAGCAGGTTGCTCGTACATTTTTTTTGACACTGTCAAAACTGATGCACAGTCAACAAAGAGAAATCTTTTAGTAGACTTCAGGTGAGCGTTATTATTAGCATAATGTGTGAAACTTATGTGCTATAGCTGAACAAATATAGTAATGAAGCATTTGCTTACTGGCTGCCGTTTAGAAAATTGCTCGTAAAAGTTTCTCCAGCAAATGTTCAATTGCTACAATTTATAAACATTTGGTGTAGTTTACAATTAGAATTTCACTCAAAACTATTAATATTTACTTTTTTACAGATAGCACCTTAAACAGAAACATTATTAAAGGAGTCGGAAGGTGCTATCTTACAAATGTTAAATTAGCTACGTTTATGCTCTTAACTGTTGCGGAACCCATTAGAGCTTCAATATTGAAATTAACACAACTTATTTTGATACATTTTATATATTTATTGAAGCAGAATTATTGGAGTTTAAGCAATGGAACACTATTAGTTGTTTTTATTTGAAACGTCATTTTTTTTTAATTCTGTACAGAAACAGTAGATAATTCCTAATTTATGAAGATTTTCTTAATAATCGGGCTTTAGTATCTCCATTATTATATGTAGAAACAAAATTGAACACTTCATCGCTTTTGGTTACAGCAGTTTTTTTCTCTAGAGGCACATACACGTAGGAAAACGTAGTTTTGAGAAAATTGATATCAAAGAAAAAAAAAAAAAAAACCCACTCCATCCAACCCTGAACATAATGCGTGCCTACGCCATAGTTAGGTGTGTTCAGTTGGTTTGAATGATGTATTATTTTGTAATAAATGGTATCAAAATCATAAGTACATTTATATATGCGGATGTATTTTCAATACTTAAAAAAAAAAGGCTATTACATTGAAAAAATGTCCAAAAATTTAAATTTTTGCTTTCCAACTCCCCTGAATAAAATATAAAACCTGGAGCAAATGAGATCCTCTCCGTTTTATAAACTTAATATTAAACACACATGAATAGAAAAATGTAAAACGCAACACTCAGGTCCTGTGTGAAGCTCTCTAAAGCACTTCCGCTGATGGGACATGAAGGTTAAACATTATCCTCAGGTATTGCTCTCTCTTGTGGGACAAGGTATTTTTTCCAAGTTAGGAAATAATAATAATAATAATAATAATAATAATAATAATAAAGCAGGTTCTGCCAAATTAGCCGAGCTTCCGTTGCCGGAACTAAGCATATTTTCTAAACATATTTTGTTCGGAAACCATCTCTACTGCTACAAGGAGAAAATCCTAAGTTGCATATTTCTATTACCCACATGTCAACTTAAGCTAGACTTTCTACTTCTTAAACTGCTGCTGTTTTTTTTTCTATTGTTTTTGTGATAAATTTGATAGTATACATACAGTGGTTGCCAAATATATATATATATATATACACTTCAAGCAAAGAAAAAATTGTGTTAATATAACTAAACTGTATTCGCACAAACAGAAAATGATGAACACTAATCATATTAGACTTTTACAGTTACAACAGTTGCCCAAAACGCCCCTCATCGGCGTCGATACACTTCTGAGTACATTGAAGTACTGATTGCGAAAGTGTACTCAGCGATTGCAGCACATGCCGTTTCAATTTCTTCCCAAAATGTAGTCAGTGTTGTTGGTTTTCTACGGTATACGGTACAATGAGTCTCAAATGTATTTCGAATGCGTGCAATTATTACTCACGTTGGCGGTTCTGTTCTGCACACGTCTTCATTATCTTTGAACTTCAACAAGATTCTCGGTTTTCCAATACCACTTCAAAATTGCTTTCCTCTGTTCAAACGGTAATCTTGGCTGCGTTTTGTTGTAGCAACGCTAGCATAACGTAATGTGAGTCACATCTGTTTACAGAACATCATACTACATATTACTGTTGTTTATCGACCCAACTTTGAAATAAATTGAATAGATATCTACTGTGAAAGTGTGTATACATTTTTGGCACTCTCGGTATATTTAGCTGTAGGCTTAACTTAAATTCATTTAATTTAATGTTATGTAGGTTTTGTAGCGTAATTCTTAATTCATCTAAGAATATTTCGAAATCGCCTATTTTAAATTCCTAGAGAATCCAGTTTCTAGTATGCACTTTGAAATTCCTAAAACATCATCGAGGAACATCGACTGTAAATGACGTATCTCGCTCGAAAGGAACAATTCCTCGTTAGGCTGTAACGGAGCTCCACATGTGTCTATCACTCCAATGGGACGCATACAAACGGATTCTGGATATTACCGTTAATATGGTCCCATCATTAGAACGGGTGACACCCAGTGAGATGGGACGGAATGGCATTGTGTTCCAGATTAATGTTGAGGTTTGTATGCAGACGTCGTCGAGGAAACTGTCCGAGGGTGTAGTTGATTAGCAGAAAGATGGAAACTTGGGACTCGACAAACGCGTTTTATGTAAATGCCGCCCTTTATCTGGTAATGGATGACGAATGTATTTCCCTAATGGGATGCGACGTACAGGTCCCGCTTTCTGGAGTAACAGCATTCTGGGCATAGTTTCCTTATTTCTGTACATTGTATGTGCCAGCTAAGCTAAGTGTATTCGTTCTTTATACCTGTTTGTTAGCACATCATACTCGTGAATCTCGGATGCTTCTTCGCGGTAATATCGTATCTTGCTTGTCCCTAACCATAAGTGGAATTAAGATTTTGCTCTTTGTTTCCTTGCCTGAATTTATGTGCTTGAAATATTTTATGGTAATAGGAGGAATATGGTTAAATTCTACGGTGATTATACCGGGTGGTTAGTTGGCCTATACTGCAAACTCTCCTACAGTATCAGATTTTTCACTTGAGTAAAGAAAGGGAATATGAAGGATAGAACATGAATGTTTATTGGTTTACATCAACGCACAGTAGTTCGTTACCTTCGTTTAAAGTAGAGCGGTCATCTGCTACATGTCTGTTGTCAGGGCTACATTTATTTGTGAAGAAAGACGTACAATTGCATTTTGTTCTGGAATATGACATGCAGACTATTTTAAGAACAATTAATTATTCTTGGTAGTGGATATTAAAAACGGGAATTTTTACGTACACATATTTTATGTCCAAACTTTACATTGTGTTCGTCTTCTACTGTTTACCCTCTTCCGGTGTTAGGACTTAAGGTTTCCTGGGACTTACCAGTCGGGGAGCTAATTATTTCTGGACACACAGTCCAATATCAGAGCCGCCTCAAAGACATCGCCAACACAGAAAGAGAGAGATGAAACGGAGATTCAAGGCGAGTCATGACAGAGAAATATACTAACCTGGAATTTGTTCTTTATGAAAATAGGCTAAGAGAAAAACCACGGAAACTTCAGTTAAGGGATTTTAAACTGGATACTATCGAATACCAGTCCTTAGTGTTACAGCACAGTATTTACATAGTTAATAATGCTCTCTCCCTAGTTTGAGACATGGTTTGGAAATATTTTAATGCACATTATGAAAAGTATTGAGTAATGCTCTTCCTTTCATGAATGAGACATATGGTAATGGGGATATATTTAATCCAACAATGCTGTTGCCAGTTGTGTTGATAGCCAGCAACAATGTGTTCATGTCGTTTTTACGGTTTCAATAATATGCTAAATCAGTCTTCACTAGGGTCGGTGTTTGTAAAAACCACCAGAAAGAGATGACATTTTTATGAGTACAGAAATAGATCTTTTCTCTCTGGTAAACAGCTGTATTTCTTATACAATACATTATGACATAGTTACTGCCAATAGAACTTAGATACACATTTCGATCCTTTAGGTAAAATATAAAAAACCTCAACTGGATCAATGAAAAACTATTTCAATATATGAACATGCATCTCTAAATGTTTCGTAACAATATACCGGTTTTTTTTATAGTTAATGCCAAATGATAGTTTGCATTCTTTAAATTATAAAGTCCTATTTCAGTGCCTTTGAAGTTTTTACTCCTTTAGCATACACTTTCCCAATTTTAATGCTTATCATTTAAGCATCAATGTTTACATTTAGCTGTAGCACAGCACATTTTCTGTTTTGCTGCTATTTCTTTACAGTCATGTGCCATTGTGTAATTTTGTTACCCTAAAAGAGACCAGGAGTGACAAAATGTCCCTTCTGCATTTTGAAACTCTTGGTGCTAGAATGAGTATTCCTTTATTTGCAATTAATTTTCTCTCACTTTGAAAGTTTATTCCTTAACCAATATTATGAAATCCTTTGCCAAATATTTCAATTAAAATTATCTTTTCTGTTTCGACTTTCTTTTAAGACATGATACTATATGGAGGTGAAATATAATTATAATAAAAGTAATGATAATAAAAATAATAACAAATACAGATATGGCTGTAATAATTTCCTCATGCAATTTATTATTTTTTGCCTTTGTTACTGATTCTCCATTGTATCAAATGCAGTTAAATACATAACAAGGGTGAACATGTTTACTGTACTTTTGAATTAGAAATACATTCTTTAGAGTAGGCGAGGGGAATTTAAATTGTAATTGTAAGGGATTGTTTTAAATGAATAAAAAAACTTTGTTTATTTATTATTTAGCAGCTTTTACTGTGTTATATACTGCGTAGTGAACCTTTTGTCTTTAAATAAGAAAACAATATTCATAGTTCACAAATGTTTTGCTTTTTACTTCCTTCCTGGTTGAATTATCTTAGATAAAACGGACCCTTTTTATTTAATACAGTTTTCTAAAAGAACCAACAAAAGCTCCAATTCTGTAACTGCGAGTCTTTATAGCTGCAGGAAGTAACATATTAATTGATGCAAGACAAACAGAAAATGCCCAACACCAATAACAAGACACTGAATCCGCAATCAAAATGCCTTGCAGAGTTACAATATCAAGAAGGTACAAGAAAAGAATAAGAATAAGAACAACGTATAGAATTACATTAGAAAGGAGAAGGGCTAGGTGAATATATGAAGTCGAAGTAAATGCAATAAATAAATAAAACGCTTATTAAAGATGGTGCACTGCGGTACATTAGCTGTTATCGAGCTTAAAATGGAATTACGTAAAGCAAGTAGGTGAAAATAAGAAAGTGGAGGAAAACAAAGAAACAAAGTTGGTAGAGAAAAACAAGTTATGAGAAAAGAAAAGGAGGACAAAAAAATTGAAAGGTGTTTTATATACATATCCGTTTTTATTACTAACAAATGAAGAGGAAACGTTGAATATTTGTGACAAAGTAGGATTAAGTTGAGACAATTGCTATCTGCTATCCAGAACAGAAACAATTCCTGGGTTAAGTGGATTGGAAAAAGCGGCCATACCTATATGAGTGTGTTCTGACCCAGAAAAACTGGATTAGAATTGCCAGGCAGGAAGCTAGACAAGATAATAAGTAAATATGAATGGAAATGCCAACTAATCTGATTTTCCAGCACATTACTTCAACTAACAATAGTAGTTAACACTAATAGCATTGACAAAGCGGACGCATATGTATTTAAACGAATATTCTTGAGGTAGGTCGCTGATTGCATGTCAGTATATTTAGCATGAGAGATAACACTATCCTGCATAGCTGCATTAAAGTACAATGCAAGTCAAATAAAAGGTTTTCTTAATTGCACCAATATGTTAATTTCCTTATCTTGAACCAGGATTAGCAATTCGCATTCAAATCAGCTCATTAGCTTTGCAAAAGTACTCATTCACCTTTCGGTTCTGTGGAGCAAACAAAGAGATCGATCCCTTAAGTGTATTACCGTTATTCATGACACTGTTCCGTTAGTATGCAGAGATGAAATCGGCATTTGTCGAACGTTAACAGTTGATAATGAAAACGCTTGCCTCATTTATGAGTTGAGAAACCCAAGATGAATTCAGATAATGCCCCAAGAGATCGCTTATGTTTATCTTCCTCATACTTCAAAGCTGAAAACCGGCTTACTTTGCATTACAATTGATTACATTCTTTCAAAGCTTCTGATAATCAGTATGGGACATTGAAATTTATTAAAATTGCCTATAATGGTTTTACAGTAATAGAACGTAAGATTGTTTAGTATATGTGAATGTGATGAGCTGAATTGGTCCAGTCCATGTATAGAGTGACTAAACAATTCGGCTCCATTGAATAAATCCTTTAATAATAGAGATGCGAACAAATTGAAACGCAAAATCCCCACAAATGAAAAGTAGGTTACATTATGCGGCACGATCTATTCACATCCTGCGACTGGCGATGCATGGGTAAGCCTTTTGTGCACCACAGTTCGCGAGGAGAAAATGACGAATCCCTCAGTTGCAATCAGTACTAATAACGGAATAGAATAAGATAATATAATACAGCGCGATCAGTGATGCTTTCCCACGTGGCGCTGGGTTTTTGCTATAAGCGAGTACCCACCGTTTGCTGTGCCGTAGAAAAGTGCTTACTTGTTGACCTTACAGGCTGTCGCGGTCGTAGCGCAACTGTTCCTAGGGATGTGTTGTGTTATTCATTTCTTAATTCTATAATATAAATAAAGTGTATTATGTCTCGTGTGTCTACAATGGCACAGCGTGTCTTTTTGCATGATTCATACGAGTTAACTAAGTGGTGAAAGAATCATTTTAGAGCATACGGTTTTTTCTGTTACTTATGTGAAAGTGATACTAACCCCTTTTTCAGAGAATTAACAGACAGGGGTTTGCCACTGTTCACACTGCAAATAATTCCATGATAACAATTGACACGTGGTTCTACAAGGCAGAGTTATTAGTAGAGATTTGTGGCCCCATCGGTCGCCTATTTAATAGCCTGCGATTATTATCTCAGGGATAAATTAAAAAATCACACCACATGAGAACTTAAAGATGATATTCACCAGGAAATTGTTCGGATTTCTTAAAAATGAATTACAGCGAATGGTAAATAATTTCCTGAACAGATCCCCCAAAAAGTGTGGAGAATGAATGCGGACAGTTTCAACACCTCACTTAATAATTTGGTAAGTAACGAGTCTCTTAAATTAGTTTGTGTATTGCAGTATGGTTGGATTGTGTTATTGCTTTATCCTCCCGCTAAACACCAAAACCCGGCTGGCCGGCGCTCGCCTAAGGGAAAACAAAATTGATCGTACTGTATAATATAACTCACTTCGGACTTTTGAATTGTTTCTGGATCTTGACCATATAATTTTGCCAAAATATTCTCCTACATTGCTTCTTCCGATTGTAATCGCCCATGTTCTCCATTTTACAGGTACATAATACAGCAATTGGTGAGAATTTTCGAAACTCTAGCACTACATATTGTGGTTTACATAATCCTGAAGAATAAAGTCAGGAATTGATATTTTATTGTACACAGACTACAGCAGGATGTTTCAAGCATGTTTTTAAAACATCGACAGTTTTGTTTCCTTGTACATAGACTGCAATTATTTTATTTTCAAATTTTAGTAGGCGACTTACATTATAAAAATGAAATTGACACAGCCGTACGTAATGCTAAATAAGATCATTTTTCTCGCAATCCTTTTTTTTTTTTTTTTTTTTTTTTTTAAAGTTTAATCAAACGTGTTCATCTTATTTCATAGATGTGCTAGACAATGGAAATTTTTAGATTAAACTTATATATATTTTAGCACGATAACTTACCTCCAAGTTATTACTAATAAAACCACCGAATAAAAAATGGTTTATAAACTAAATACAGTGTTCCACTTCCATGTAGTTTAACAATGCGAATATGTTTCTCATCTACAGCACTTATACAATGCGTGAAAGTAGCTTTTACATGGAAACCTAGTGCTATAGATCTCCATTTCTCTTCATTAGGAATCAGGATTACATTTACTTCTCATCATATCCCAAAATTGCCAAACAGACTGTTCGTATTATTTTACTTGCAGTTGACCGGCCAATCCCGTAGATATAGTGTAAATCTTTATAGCTGCATCCACTAGCGAGATGTCTACAAGTAAATAAAAGAATAAATAAATATACTGAGGTCATTGAATTTAAATATGCAAGTTTCAAAGGTAAAAAGCACGGCCTCCGATTGAAATTGATATATACAATGAAGGTATGTCTGGTTTTTCTATGCATTACCATAACTTTCATTCTGTAAACCAGAATTTGTACTCTACACAGATGAACGCATCCAAATTTCGAGGAAGCTTATTTCAAAGTGAGGAACGTTCTATATCAACATTTGCAACTACTTTTGTGTCTCAGTTCTCCTCGGAAAATGAAGCATTCTAATTTATATGTCATTGTGCAAACATTTATTTTATTGTTAATGTTGAAGTAAAACCTTTAATTTGTTCTTTAAATAAAAGCTATACAGTAGTGTGAAGTAACTAAATTGTAGGTAATATGCATTATATTATTAATTATTAAGTTGTTATGTATTACAGTTACTTTGTTCAAATATTTGGTTTTATTTTAAGTTATATGTACACAAATTAAACAGAACTTATAGTAATAACATCTGTACAGATTCAATTGCTATCCTCATATTTGTGTTTTTATTATCAATATAATTCTTTATATTAAACAGAAGTTCGTCAAACGAAGTTTTAGACATTCGGAAATAATTTAAACTTTTCTGATCATATTCTCTGAGTTGGGATATAAAGTGTAGAAGCTAGCATATGCTTATCTTTCACTATTTACTGGATGAACCATCATCTCCGCACACTCCTTTTTTCTTTTAGCACTTGAACTGCAAGGTGTATGAAACAGACAGCTTCTAAAAATTCCAGCTTTTATCTTCGTCTCAAAACAGCGCGCTCGAGTGAACTGATATTCAACGTGCGTTAATTGTAACGGCCGTTGCAACGTCATTCGTCACAACGCCTGTGTCCCTAGCCTTAAAGTCTATTATTTAAATGTGAACAAGCTTTCGAAGACGTTGGAAAACATAAAGTAGGCCCTACTTAAAGTTATTACCGACGTGTGAATGTTCACAGTACATACGAGCATAAATATAAGGGTACCAGCAGAATAGGGCGTACTTAAACTCTACTTGTGGTTGGAATTAATAACATGAAATGGGGTTTCAACTTTTTATGCATTTCTTGCATCCAGTCCACTTTTACTGTGCAGTAGTCTTTCGCTACTCAACTGTACACGAAATTGCTACAGCAAACTTGTGCAGCTTGCATTAAAATTCAGAGATAATTAATAAGCATATTTCTTGATCCCAATAAAATGAATCACTGTGAATTTTATACCAGAGGTAATTTGATTTAAGATTCTAGAAAGGGCACGTTCAATGTTGTAACAAGAATAATTGCGAGGAAACAATATTATTAAATAAACGCATGTTATTTTTAAAGAAGGAAAACATAGACTTATAAAACATTTGAGGAAGAAATATGTCAAGCTACGTGGTGGAATTAATAAACGCCGACGTTGACGTAACTACCACCACAATATCCTCTGCTAGTTCAGGGTTTGGTATAATAGCGGGATTTTTCAGATTAATACTTTTGGGGTGAAAAGAGAGTGATTTTAAGTATAATACAATCACAATGGATAGAAATCTACGGAGTTTTGTTATTACCACACAACACTACACTTTTCTGATTACGATATGCTCTGATAATATTATTAGATGCAGACTGAATACTATACAGACGTGTTATACTTTTTATATTTCTTTCTTATGAAGAAATTTAATTTTAGAAGAAATTTAATTACTAGAAGCTATTTTCCACGAAGATATCGCTTCCAAATTGAACAAGTTAAATCTCCAATTGCAGGAAATGTATAAGAGAGAGTTAATTGTTTTCTTGAAAGTACTGGAATAAGGACTGCACATATCAGAAGTACATTTCCTGCACAACTTTCAGACTTTTAAGTTTTTAAAATTGTCTGTGATTGCTTAGTCCTTAGAATTAGTGATTATATCGGAAAAGTTGCGGAGTCAAACTAACCTATCCAACCTTTTTTATCCATTAGTGTTTTGGTTCAACCTGTCTATATTATGCAGCTTTGGTTTCGTTTTTAAATACAGTAAGTGAATTTGAACATATAAATAAGCGGGCTTCCCCGATTATCAGGCGCATAAAAGCCCAGCTCTCTCCTGATGAACGTCACAGAGGTAAGGATGGCCGAACGCGAAGTCCTGCCCTAATCCATACTATGAAATGCAGGAAAGGAATATGCTAACTCGGAGCAACAAGTGCCCGCAGATTGTCTACGATAAATTAGAGTATTCATTCTTAAGCAAATACTGATTAAACGTTTGTCTAAACTAACAAGTACAGAAAAAGAAATGTAAGAGAAAACTATTTGTAAGCCCCTGGTCCTGCGGCCATGAGTGACCTTGACTAAATATCCGTAATTTATCAAGAAGGACCATTTTTTCCTCTATTACTCTAGGCACCTGCGGTCGGGTTATCGTGCGCCGCATATTTGCATCTAAATAAAATGCTGTTGGAATGTCCGGTCCAGCTGAAAACGTCACACCTCCCACCCTTCCTATTCGCAAATAGAGGGGTCATCTTTTAGTACCTCAAAACCAAGGAAGTTTACTATTGGTTGCAGGGAACACGTGGGCGCAGCTGGGTGTTTGTACTGTGTTCAGTCCTATTTGCATCGGCATAGTAGTAAATAGCACACATAGGATGCTGTAAGTATTGATCTGTTCTGCTTTTGTCTATTTCTCAATGTAGTCAGGAGAAACAGTGACGTTAGTTTTAGAGAAAAGGGAAAATAAATTTTTAGTTAACACTAACGTTAAAGTCTTGCGGAAACATTATTGCCTTAATTTCAACTTGTAAATTTTAATCCCTTAGACCTGTAGTTTCGAACACTTTTTATCAATCTGAAACCTTTCAAGCTCGTTGCTTTCGCTTTCCAGCATATTATTATTATTATTATTATTATTATTATTATTATTATTATTATTATTATTATTATTATTATTATTATTAAGGTATTCCATCACATATAAGAAGCATTCAGTAGGTGATATATATGAAATAACTTAATAGCGTAGAAAACAAGTCTGTGCATGTTCTGATATATCTGTAAGTAATTCGTGAACATTCTCCTCTCAGTGCATTTCTAACATTCGAGGAACCCACAAGTCAAATAGAGTGTGCCTGCAAATTAGATAATTCATGAACATATGGCTACAATTCATGGTGAACCTAGCCCATCATCCTAAATTTAGTAGCAAGTCGTTTTAGTAGGGTAAATGTCCATTAAGTTGGATACTGAACGATCTGCGGAGGCCACTATTGGACAAAAACGTGCAAGAAAATCAAGAAAATAATTTCCTGGCATTGACAAATAGCTGTTGATTTGGTTTATTTACTCACGCTCTTTAACATCTCAGGTCATAAGCGTCCCATTCAATTCAGAGCGTGAAATGGCCAATAACTTTTGCTTAGAGATCCCTTTTTTCAGACTTGAGGTTCTTTTTCGTGCCGTAAATGTACGACACGGAACCTGCGGCTTTACTTTTACGAAGGAAACCATACTTAGGATTTTTACGCATAAAGAAATCCATTGACTCTGGTCGGGGATTGAACCTGCCATCTTGGGTCTACGAGGCAAGACGTGTGGTTACCACTAAATCACCAGGGCAGACTACAAATAGCTGAAAAGGTAGGCACAATTGACGGGTACAAATTGGTGACTGGAGATGGAACCGTGTGTTACAGGGTTATTTATTCCAAATTCAAGTGGAAGTAGAAAAGCTTTCCCACTACACAGTGGAAAATATCTGCAAGCAGGTTCATGGTAATTGTCTCACGGGAAAAGGAGAATGAATCATTGAATGGTTCTTGTACTTTTCTCTGCAGCAATGACTGCTGTGTTATTGCAGCACCGTGCAAAAATAATGTATTCAAAGTGAGCATCCTCATTACGGCTTCATTAAGATGTAATATTTTATGATGTAACACTTGTGCTTTGAATTAAACTATATTTTTCCTCTGAATAACTATATTTTCGAGAATAAAACGCTAACGCCAATCAGGAAACATTTAAATATTATATGCTTGGTATAACCCCTCATAATTTCATACATTTTGCAAATCATGTAATATTCTGTATTTTTGTTCAACAATTTTGTCACACAGGGAGACTTTACAGGAAAATGTAGGGTGGAAGGAAACTCAATAATACAATTATTATAGATGATTCCATGCTGTAAATGAAACAAAATATTTTAATACCAATTTGTTCCCATCATTAAGGGCAATCACAGTTGAAAGGTAGTAAAAATCTTTCAGAAATGATTTTTTGTTGTTTAATTTCAGTACATACATTGGGTGAATCTTATAATCCTGCGGGTTGAGAAGTTATGCGGTCAGTACCTGCATTTTACAGATACGCAGTAAACATGTCTATTACGTCGTACCGTTATCAATTTCTGCCGAATTGCCTGCACTGTACCGCTCTGGATGACATGACTTGTGTCCTCCTAGCCCAACTGTGTGCACACTGGCCTTTAGCGGTGAAGGTCCGAAGTTCAAATACTGGCATTTGAAGTTTTTTTTTCAGGATAGTAGCTGATAGTTTCGCACGTAGAGGATCCTTCTATCTTTTCTAATTCAACAAAAATCTTTTAAAAGTTTTTTTCCTTGCTTTCGTTTCACCATATTTCTGTAATTTACAAGACGGACATGGCCAGGTGTATTGAATATTTGGATCATGATATTTATAATACAATTATCGTAGTGTTTAGTTATAAAAACCGATTTAAATCTTACAACTTTAATGTACGACAGTTTGAAAACTTCCAGAGGGAACATTCCCCTAAGTAAATGGTCCTCGTGTCTACACGATTTCCCCATTGCTTCACTTAGCGGGCAATTAAGCCTTTATCTCTACGCATGCCTAAAGGCAGATAACGAGCTTCTGGTCCTCTCTCTTTCCATTCCACTTTTACCTTTTGACAGCCACTGCTCCTTGGTTTCGGCATCAAGAGACATCAACGATGGGTTTCCTCTTTACACCGCACCTTGTGGAGCAGCAGTTCAAAGACCACAAAACTGTGCAGTCGCGGCTGTCGCCCTTTTACAAGTGATAATAGCAACGTAGGCGAAAAGATGGGTAAAGCTTTGGGCCATAGAAATGTATTACTGCGCTGCTACTGCATCATTGCAACACTACAGCCATTTACATAAGCGCACCTTATGTAAGGTAATCAATAGACATCAAAATTTCTAAGCACTAACCAGAGTGAAGCGGAATGAAGTTATGTTGGTACTGGACTGTAGACAACAAATAGGAAGGATCACAAGCTATAAACAACACTTTCATCTTATGCCTGTCACGCATTAATTATTCTTGTTTACCTGCCAGGCGATGACTCATATTTTGTGTTCGTGCTCTGTTGGTTATAGTATAGTTGTATAGTAATGAAATAAATTTCAAGGATAGAATAGCTGGCTACCAGCTATAATGTTTACTGGCTTCCAGTAATATTGTTAAATTGTTAATTTGGTATAGTTTTGTAGATTTTGGAAGATTAATTTGGGAAGTAGTTAAGTAAATTTATATTTTGGTTTAATTTAATTATTTTCAGCTTTTTTCTTACTGTTTTGTTATATTGTTTTAATCTAGTTATGAGAAAAATCTATAAAATAATGTAACAGATTATTGAATTGCATAGTTTATAATAATAAACGAACATTTTTATATACACGCCCTGGTTTAGGAAACAAGGTATCAGGGTGGTGTATACAGATTTTATTTATTTATTTATATATTTTGTTCGTGCTCTGTTTGTATTACGCAGTAGTTTGAGTGTATTTTAAGTATTTGGGATTCCAGATGCTTAGTATAGTAATTTATTAAACGGTTTATATCGAACATATTTTTTTAAAACAACTACGGACTGTATTACATAAATGTTTCTTAACATTCCAGTGCTACGAACTTTGGTTTAATGTGATGGTTATTAATCTATTCAAGCTGATACAAGTTAAATATTCAATACATGATATAATACTAATTTTAATTTTTACATTCCTCACGACGATTTCAAAATCAGGGTATATTGTAATTAATGGTTTGTTTTTAAGACTCATTTGCATAAAATAATCAAGTTGGCAACACGAATTTGTCAGGTCGGAAGAAAATCAACGACCCCATCATTGCCCATGCCCAAGAGGTATGGGGGTTGAAATGTTAATTCAAAGATGTGAGAAATTTATTGCAATAAAGGGTAATCATATTGAAAAGTGAAATATAATTTTGGTCTTTATCATACCTAGAAAATGGTTAGGCCGGAAACTTATGGACCTACTCTCGTACATTCTTTGAATATGTGAGAGCTTCCTGCTGTGTCTGGTTGTCTCCATTTGTTTGCAGACCAAAGCGTGATCATGCGTGAAGAGATCATAGTCCCCTTATTCCTGTCTGCCACTCTCACGCTTCTGGCACCATGCAATACATTATGATTTCCAAGGCGATTCGCTGGGCAAAGGAGATGCTGTTCTCTTTTATGAATTTATTTCTAACAGTTTGGTTGAAAAAGTTGTCAACACTTTTTGTCTTTCTTACAGAGCCTTTTAGGTACAGCAATCTGTCTTCTGTAGCAGTTGTAATTCTTGGTTTACCTGGATGTTGTACTTTCGGACAGTCAAATTCTTGATATCGCTACTGCAGCCTGGGATAAGAGGTTTATAGCTTGTGTTCCCCCATTTCTAACTATTGAAATTGCAATAGTCCGTTCACCTCGACTGAAATGGCGTTGTTGGGCATTCATTTTTTTATTGAACTTATCTGTTAACATTTCTCTCAATATTTTAACAGCTAAGTTGCCTGTCTCCCATAGTAAAAACTTATTTACTCGTTCACAATTTTAATACATTTAAAAATTGGCTGTATGGTAATCAATAGGTAGACGGATAAACAAAGCACCTAAATTTATTTAACGTTTATCATTTGTTAGATACACCAAGCCCTTTATTTTAAATGAGTGTTGTTTCTTAGACAATTTTGTTGTATGTCTACATTCATCATAATTTAAACAAAAGCTCAGTATTATCAATAGCAATGTTGGTTATTAGGGAAATAATACTGAAGCAATTAGATTCATTCACCGCCACAGGTGGCCGAGGTCGTTAAGGCGCGGACTCGTGAGCGGGAGGTCTCGGGTTCCAATCCTACAAGGACCATCCTCCCTGACTGAGGTTTTTTCCAGCTTTTCCTCAGTCCTCATAAATGGCAAATGCCGGGGAGGTACCCTAAACTTAGGCCTGGAACGTTTCCTTTCTTTAAAAATCCTTTTCCAATAGATCATTTAATTTCATGTATCCTCAGTGTCCACCGCCTGTGGTGCCTCAGTAGTAAAAACGGGCGTTAAACACCACTAAAAATATATTAATTTATTTCCATCTAAGCCTTATAAATTGAAACTTCTGAAAAGATTTATATATTTATCTCCGAAAGGTTTTTATTTAATTAAAATGTGTCACCTTTTTAGTTTTGTATAAATGCCTAAAAGAGCACTTGTTTTCCTTTTAATTTTCTTTAATTAAGTATACTTTTAGGAGTGAATAAACGCTTTATAATCCACTACTTGGAATAAACCACCTATTTTGGCTACCTAGAACGGCGAATAAAGTCCAGTTCAAACATTAGTGATGGAAATTTTGTTTTTTATTGTTCGTACATAGAATATGGGGGTGAAAATAAGTTTATATGCAATTCATGTGCTATATAGAGCTGATAAAATTAAGATTCTATCACTGGGGCACAGACTTACCCTTGACTGGCAACCAATACTTTCCTCCCTTTTAAGCATAAATAAGTATAATTTAAACTCAAACCGTTTCTTTAGCGTGTGTTTTGGCGTATATCAAATAGAAATTATATTACAATATGTATATCCTTTCAACCTTTCAAATATGAAGCCTTTTTTTGCCAATCATGCCGACTCTGGCAAAAATTTAGTCAAATTTACTTTTAATCACGCGATTTTACCTATTTTCTAAAGTCTGAATTCTTTATAAATATGAAATTTTAATAGATTTAGTTAAAATTCTTCCAGTACGCTTAAGCTCTTTCCTTTGTTTTGATATTATCGTTGCTTTCAGCTATCGAGAAGCAGTAGTACTTTGTTTATTTACGGAAGCTCAGGTCATCAGCATCCCATTCAATTCAGGGCTGGAAATGGCCGATAAATTTTGCTCAGAGGCCTCTTCTTTTCAACTTGGAGTTATTTTGCATGCCGTAAATCTACGACACGGTACCCTCGGCTTTACTTCCCTTCCGAAGGAAGCTATACTTGTAATTTTACGCCCGAAAATATCCATCGACCCTGGTCGGGATAGAACTTGCGATCTTTAATGTACTAGGCAGATGTGGTCAGACAGCAAGAGAGCAACGTTTTGAAATAGTTAAAGAGCCTTTGTTTCAGCCAATACAGATCCTTTTTCATTCACTAGTCATTCAACAGTTTTATTGCAAATCGAATAGACTGTCGAGGGAAACTAGATTATATGTGTTTCAAGTAGTATTCTGATTGTAAATTGCATCGTTCATTGGATTAGCATTTGTCTCGTTGGAAAAGATATTTCGGAATGCATTTCTATGAAAATTGAATTCCGCTCTCTGGTCGACGGTTGATCTACTTTGGGAATAGCTACTGAAACACAGAGAAAGGGGTGAGTGGCACATACAGCATCATCAATGCATCCACAGCTATAGTCATGGAGGCTGCACAAGCTATACTAACTTAAGTAGCAAAGATCGTTTGTTTTTACTTCATTTATCTACGAAACAGCACAGAGTATCATTTCAAAATATTGACACACTTCTCTGATAGTTGATCACATTTTACCTTAAAAATACACGTCAAAATGCATACGTTAGCACGTCTCTTTGTTCATGGACTAATTTCAACGTTGCTGATACTTTTTACTTCCTCATCTGGGATTTTGTTGGTCCAGGTGGTGTAGTGGTAACCATTTTGCGTATATGAGAAACTCACTCATTGCAAAGCTAAACGTCATTAGGATGGTATTAAACTTATGTACGTCATTACTAATTGAAATGTAAATTGCATTATTGTGATAAGGTTCATTGGTAGGAAGAGTGAACAACTGCACTGTATACTGTCACGTGTGGCCGAGGTCGTTAAAGGGCAGACTCAATAGCGAGAAGTTGGGAGTTCGATTCCCGCCAGGACCGTCCTCCCTGACTGAGGTTTTCTCCAAATTTTCCTTAGTCCTCATAAATGGCAAATGCCGGAGAGGTACCCTAAACTTACGTCATAACGTTTCCTTTCTTAAAAAAATTCCAATTTATTATTTCATCTCATTTATCATCAGTGTCAAAGCCAACATAATATAAAAAAAACTTGCTCACAAACAGTTCAGAACCCTTAAACTTCTTCATTGTTTTTATTTTTATTTCATTGTTGTGCTTGAAAATAGTTTTGATGCATAGGAGATGTGTATTGGAAGACGTCTTGAAGATCCGCCAGTTTTTCACTTGCAGACTAAACTGGTCTGTTTCAGCAGATCTGCCTCTTTGAACCATTCTGATCTCAGAATATTCCTGATTTTTGAGATAGGACGATCTTGATGAAACCAAAAATGAACACATTAGTCAAATGTAGTTACAATACGTCAATTGAACTTTTAGCTTTTGATTACAGATTCTGAAGTAGTGACAAATCAACTTATTCCTTTGGAAAAATTGTACTGTTTTAATCCTCATACACTTTTAATAGCATTATGCCAATCTTTAGAAGAAAACACTTTAAACGTTGATTTCTCCTTGTGAGTAAAGTCCCTACTTGATGTCAAACGGTGTGCACACTCACAGAAACCCTTGGTCAATTGGCATACATTGTTTTTCATGTAATAGACCACTTGTTTATTTATTGTTCAGCTATTGTTCTGTCAAGGATTATCTGTGAAGACAACTAACTTTTCAATGGATAGTTTTTCCTTCGAAAATATTCATATTGCACTGCATACCTCATCAGTTTCACCTCTGGCTTTACTCTTAAGACCCAGAAAGATGAATTCACGATACCGGCTTTGCTTGTGGAAGAACAGCTGATTCTATAAGCTACTCAATCAAGTAATTTCGGAATATTATTGGAATGTTTTTAACATACATTTCTTCAAAATAAACAAAGCAGCAACGCCTTTTGCAATATATGTATAGACCTATATACATCTCCGATCAAACTAATGTTAACATAAGAAAACAACGTTCATATACACAAGAAAATAAAAAACTAAATTTAATAGGTCAAAATTAAAATTTTTGTTGTCAATTGATATCGTTGCAATACACTTCAGAACAAAAATAAGGATTCTAGTATAGAGCATTATTTTTTTACATTTTTTACATAAAGATAAAAAAAACTCAAAGCTACAGTGATATAATATGATGAACTAATATGTAACTCCAAAATATTCTTGAAAAGGCGTATCTTTGTATATGTGAAAACATTCCTTGCGTCAAACTTGTAGCATATTATCACCTGCGTTCGATTAAAGAAATACATTATTATAAATATGCACGTTAACTATGTACTTTAAAACTGCCCTTTAATATAAAATTACTTTAAACCTCGGTACAAAATTACATACTACATAGATACGACATCTGTGTTAATACACGTTTTTAAATAAAAACTGTACTCTTAAGTTCAGTCCATTACTTTTAATGTTGTAAGCCAAAAACTGCAGTATAATGTAAAATGTCCATTTGCATAGTGGCAGCGAAATGGCGATAAAGGAAGCAAATGATACTCTTAGCTGTTATCATTAAAGGAAAACGTAGTGCTGCAATATGCACGCTCTCTCTGAAGATGGTGCCATTAAACAGAGTGGTAGGGCAAGAAATGAGCTTTATACAAGTGTGACTTGAACACTTGCTGAAAATTCCCCTCTACAGTTCCGGGTCCCTATCTGCGCTGAAATTGATTAAAGCGGGTACCTAATATTAGTATTAGAAAGACAAGGGGAAATAGAGGAAGGTGGGGCTCTTCAAAACAGTGCGATCTTTTTACCCCAAGTAGTGTTTGTTAACGACGCCTCGAATTTTGCTCTACCACGTTGGAACACTTTCTATGCGCATTTATGGCAATCATGTTGATATTATTAATATATATGTTTCTATTGCAACATGTCTTGAATAACATGCTAATAATACTAACCTAAATAAAGTATACAGGGCTTGTACAAAGCCATCCTTTGCACGCGTGGCCGGCTTAACGAAGGTTTTCTTGGCACCGGGAAGCATGCTGTTTGCCCATGGAGTCTAATATTCATATTCCGTGATGTATGAGTCAAATTATTTCCCAAAAGCATGTGACAATCTAAAGTCCGTAGAAATAATATGTAGCTTTTGTTCTGCTAGGAAATTAAGCCTACCAAAATATTTTTTTTTTTTTTTTTTTTTTTTTTTTTTTTTTTTTTCATTATGATCTGAGATCTGGTTTAGTCTCTTCGGAAATAATGCGACAAGATACTCTGAAATATAGAATATGTTTTATTGACTGCAATAGCGATATGAAAAATATAATGATTGCATTCCCAAATTCCCATTTTCTTTCGTTGATTTTAAATGTGTACTCTTGAAGGTCAAGGATGAGTTAAATTGATATTCTAAATAATTTTAATGTTCTTAGAACGGTTGTACATAATAAATGCTCAATAAAATAAGAAAACATATAATTGAACCCTCACCAAGCATGCCTCTTTCTAATAGCTGATCGGTGATATATTATGTGCAGGTGAGAGGTGACATGTAAGCAGAAACCGACCGTCGGAATGCGTCTGTTCAGGAGCCGGCGGCACTCAGAGCCACCGCAGGCGCCAGAGGCGCTGCTGCCTCATGGAGCAACACCCACAATGGAGTATCAGACGGTGAAGGCGATGCCGGCCGTCGTGCTAGAAGAAGCCAGTCCAAGGGAAATGAAGAGAAGTGAGTATTCCATTTTTCCTTTCCTTGTTTTCCACATCAGGCTACCAAAGTTTCTTATATACGGCTAGAGGTTTTTAATTATATGTCACGAGGATTCGTGAAAACGTGTTAAATTAACAATTTATTTGGTAGGTATGAGTCAGCGCTCGATTTCTGTTGTAATAACAACAATTGTTTTCAAGTAGCCGCTGCACCTGATAAATATGAAGTGATTTTTTTCATTTCCAGCACCAAAGAGTTACTAAATATTTTATACACATTTGTTATTCTGTAGTCTACCAAAGAAAAGTTTGCAGTGGTGCCCATAATAAGAGCCCATGCATAATGTGGTCACAGCAAGGAGTTCAATATACATTTCTTTTTACCAAAGGAGGATTGGCTACTAATCTAATCATTTTTTTCCCACTTCTGTTATAATTTGTTTCATTCCTCCTAAGATATTTATGATTGGGGTTATGCAGAAAACTTTCATTTAAAAACTTTTCATTATGAATAACTAAATGTTTAAAATAAATTTAAATATAGAACTTAGTCTTTTAAACCAATGTTAATTATATTTTAGGATTAAATCCCACATTCCCAACTAACCCTATTTTAAAATTTCAAATATCACCCATACCTTGCAATACTAATTTTTAAATAGAATTTGACTATTAACTCATCTTTTTCTTCCTACCGTTGCTTGACAATCAAGTCGGTGAATAGTAGGATTAAAAAAAAATTATATTGAGTAAAATTACGATAGTAATTTTAATAGTAGCATTTTTTCGGAACTATGATCAATCTACTTACTCTGTTCTTCTTGCAGAGTATATAATCTATAAGCTTGATTAACTTATCGCAAAACTATCAGCACTTTTTACATTATACAAATCTTAGGGAAAAAAATTAATTGTTGAAATACATCCTAAACTGTGATAAAATATACCAAGGTCAATTGATTGGCCAAAGATTTTATCACGTCTTGACTATCAGTGAAAAATTGGCAAATCAGCTTCTGAAAATACTGTATGGACCTTTAGATGTAAATGTACATTTATAGAAATTTCTTGTCCCTAAAACTACGTATTAAATATAAGAAAATACCCAAGTTTAACCAGTTTTGTTCTAGTATCTTCTGTCTGTGTACACTTAGCCAAAATGTTCATTCATTCTTCCAGTTCCGAGCATAATGGGCAAATCCTTCTGCCTTCGTTGTCAATAGTCTTACAATCCTCCCAGTCTAAGCCAAGCTTGCCAAGGATGGGAAGAGAAAACAAACTAATAAACATTTTCATATGTATAACGATTGATTGATCGATATAAATCAAATTTAAATAATGACAAAATGTTATACATTAAGACCATGATACTACACCATATTCTGATAGATGTAATCCAGGGTCACTTCCTGCAAACATCTTCCACAGCTTCTTGTAACTCTCGCGTTGTGTGATACCGGCGAATTCTGACTTTCTCGAATCCCAAGAGAGCATTGTCTGGTGTGAGGTCGGGGTTTCTTGGAAGCCATGAAAAGAAAGCTGGATAATGTTCAGAACCTCTGCCAATTCATCCACCGCAACGGGTGGCCGAGGTCGTTAAGGCGCGGACTCGTGAGCGGGAAGTCTGGGGTTGGATTCCCACCAGGAACGTCTTCCAGGTTTTCTCCAGCCCTCATAAATGGCAAATGCCGGGGAGGTACCCTAAACTTAGGCCTGGAGCGTTTTCTTCCTTAAAAATAAAAAATCATTTCCCAATATATCATTTTATCTCATGTATCATCAGTGTTCACCGCCTGTGGTGCCTCAGTAGTAAAAACGGGCGTTCAACACAATTAAAAAAAATCATTCATCCAGTTGAAGACAAATGTCCAATGCGAAGCATTCGGTTAAGGCTTGAGCTTTAAATTGTTACATGTGCTGGACCATGTTCGAACAAGGGATGACAAACTCTGCAGATCTTTTTGAGTGAATTTTAGGGGAAAGTTGTGCACTAATATCTCGGTCGGTCCTGGTGATGTAGTGGTAACCATACTTGCCTCCTAAACCCAAGATCGCGGGTTCAAACCCGGCCGGGGTCGATGAATTTTTTTCGGGCGTAAAAATCCTAGGTATGGCTTCCTTCGGAAGGGAAGTAAAGAAATGGGTCCCGTGTCGTACATTTACGCACGAATAAGAACCTCAAGCCTGAAAGAAGAGGCCTCTGAGCAAAATTTGTCGGCCGTTTCACGCTCTGAGTTGATTGGGACGCTGATGACCTAAGCTGTTAAAGAGCGTGAGATGTTCCCCTTCTCTGCCATTTTAGGAAAGACTTTTCACACCGTTCGTTGCAAATGTGCGTTTTTCCTATCCCAGCACTGTTAGTATTCGTGGGGTTCAATATCAAATTAAATTTTCACGAAATATCTTTTATAAAGCCATTATAATAAAATCTAATCTCTGCTTGAGGGTATTCGGACTCTGCTCAGCTATCTTTATTACTCCCTCGTGCAATCATAGCTGCACAACTTAAGATTAAAAAGTTGCGAAGATATCAACACAACTACGAACACAAATCTTTGCAAAATAAAGAAGGGGGTCGTAAGCGGATTACGCCCACCCTTGCATATTTAATAGTTACAATTTCACATTTTCTAATGCTAAACCATTATACTTTTGAAGTTACTAATTCCTGTACATTACATTGTTTTAATACTACTTTGAACTACCCCTCTATAATTAAACGTTTTTCTAAGTCTTCCTGCATCTTTTCGTTTTCAAACACAGTATGTAGTTTTTATTCATTAGCAGAGTTTTTGTTTGATCATTCACACCACTTAATACGTGACGAATTTCTTTATATTTTGACGAAACTTTCTGACTTGACTAATAGAAGTTATTTTGCAAATATTACACTCCTTATTAAAAACTTAAAAAGTTCAAATAAATACAAATTATTTAAAAACACAAGCATATATAACATTGTACAACAAAACAAAGTGGAATAAATTCTATAGGATTATATGGAATAGGAAGTTTAGAAATCATGACTTTCAGAAATTTATTGACCTTAAAATGTTTTTATATTATTTTAAGTTCTTATAAGTACTTTAATGTTATGGATACTAAATAAAAAAGCTAGATAAAGCACAGCTCTCTGTGCATTATTTGTGCAAATACAGATATACAGAATTATATAACGGTAATGATATCGATATCCGTCAAAATGAGAATAAAATTTCCCGTTTTGTGTTAGTAGATGTGAAATGAAATAAACTGCTGAATGCCACGTGCCCTAGAGTACGTGTACGACAGATACAACTGCTGCCCTGAAGGGGAGATACGTGCACTCTACTACTGCCATGTTTTGAGAACAGCACCCTCCCTGGCGGGCGGTCCTATGATCATTGAACTCGGGCCTCTCGCGTGATGGCGGGAGGTGCTCAGTGTCTTTTGAGCAAATCACCTTCGACAGCCCACTCGTGTTCCATTATTGCATCGCCCTGGGTCTCTACCGCACGCGGCAAACGAGCTTCTAGAAAAAACTTGACACCATCGAAGAATTTGCTACCGCGCCCGCAGACAAATTCCGCATGTTGCATAACATATTCCATACGTGTTTTGCTGCGAGTGTGGACCTAGACGTATTGGGTGGTCTCTTCAACGAAATATTCAGTTATGACCATTAGGTGGGTTGTAAAAGATGTCTGGTTTTGAGGTTATTTTGATAGTGCTGACGACGTTTATGGCTCCGTCATCAGCGGGGGTGAATGCATGCCTTTTATTGTTTATTTTTGTCTACGTTAAAAAGAGCATCGCTTATGCTTCAACGTGGCGACTTCAGTCTTTCATGTTTGCTCATTCTGCGAATTAATGTCACTCAAAGAGCCATTTACAGGTACATAAAGTATTTTGTACAGCACAGACCAACATCGGCTTGGTGATTTGGAACTAAATTTACGAATCCCATTTTTCCGCTGCATTATTCCTTTGTTTTAATGCTTCCTGTGATACAAAAGCAATTTATATTGTTTTCCTTAACAACCATTTCGTATCTTGAAATGCATTAACATGTTTCTGGAAGCTGGGTGCAAAATATATAAGTAGCACAATTTTCATAAAATGGCCAAGTTAATAATCTTTTCTGCTCCTAACATATTTTTTTCGGGGTAAAAAGTTCGAAACTTTGGAATGATAAACAATGAAAAAAGCTGAACTACTATATTTTGAAATTTAGACTGAAAAAATATCCAAGACAAAGGGGAAAGAACAAAAGAAAAAAAATCAGTAAAATCTTTCGAATATTATAAACTACCTCCCGGATATTTTATCTCAGCTTCTCCGTGGATTTTTCATTTCAGTATTTTATATGGATAAAGAAATACTGAGCGGCTTTATACGCACTACCGACACATACACCAACTTGCTGGGCTAATCATGCTAAGTACTTTTAAGGGGAAATTTCTAATAGACTGCCTATTTCATCAAGCTATTCCTGTGTTAATTTTTTTATCTGGGCTTCTTGTCAATGAAAATACCTTGGGCTCGAATTTTGTTTACCAATTTGAAAATTGCTGTTTCCCGCGGAAAGGTTATTAAACCCAAAATGCTCTCTTACATATCTGCAGAATTTATTTTGCATTTACCAATCAATAATAAACATATTTCCTTCTAGCGTGCGCATAAATGCACGTAACAAGTGTTGGCGTCATAAACACGACTGAGCAAGCTCTATTGTCTGCGTCAGCGGAACTCCAGTCTTACCGGGGATTGCGCATCCACTAAAGTCAACCTGTATACAAATGTCATTGCATGGCGGAATGAGGACACGCCATTATTTATTTAAAATTGTTTTCTGTGTTAATATAATTTATTGCTATTCCTTTTGCCCGGTTTTCCTTCATTTTTCAGTTACTGTTTTTAGGTACCGAGCAAATAATTTTGTATTATACCACAATCCTCTTAATTTTTCTTAATATTTGCATTTGTTTTTATAATTATCTTTGTTTTTCCTTGGAATCAGTAATATAATAGTCAGGTTGAAGGGTGATCTTTTTCATAATTTTATGATTTACCCTGTCATAAGAGTAATCCAGGGACAAGAGGCAATTGTAAATTGTATTCGGGTGTGTTTCATAAATGTTATACCAAAATGGCATCTGCATACTAACTATCCTTTCTAAAGCCATTCTGCTCTCTTCCTAAATTTTTTTGTTTTGCGGAATGTAGCTTCTTCTTTAGGACTGCTGAATATAATTTGTATACTATTATTAGGAAAGAGATACCTCTATAATTTTCGAATTTATTTCATTTTCCTATTTTATAAATTTTATTATTTTTACATTATTCCATTCATGTGGATATTTCTCCACATTAGAATGCATATTCTTCCCCCCCCTCTTTCCCCTTTCTTCTTCAGTTGCTTATCCTCTTCCGATTTGAACACTTAACACCTGGGTCGGTCGCTTTTTAGAAGCTAATTATCTCTGAACAAACATAGAAAACACACACATACTAAAGGACTTTCTGAATAGGCCGTCAGTTCAATGTCAGGGCCTCCTCGAAGACATCACAAACACACAAAGAATTAGGCACAAACATTAAGTTGAAACGAAGATGAATAATGAAATAGAAGATGCATCCGTGGGAGAAAAATACTAACCTGACATTTAACATTTCTAAAGCTATATATTAGCGTTTGAGTCAACCCATTCGGTCTTATTGCAGTAGTGTAATTTTTAATTATTTCCGTCATATTTCCATAATTTCATAATAATTTTGTCATATCCTGGAGCACAAAACGAAAACAAGAAAACAGCAACAAAAGAAGCAAATATGTTAAAAACTAACTTTCAGAGTACTTATATTTTCAGATATGCAACATTGAACAAATGACAATGCCATACCTACTTTATTTTTGCAAAGATATCTCCAGCATATTCTATGCACCAATCTGCCAATTTCGAAACCATTCTTGTCATTTTTTCTGACATTACTTTTCGATTATTTTGTTACACTCGATTGTTATATTATTTTAAAAATATTCGATTATTTAATGAATCGATTTTTTTCCCTAAAAGAAGGTAAATGTCTAATATGGATGAAAAATAATGATTATTGTTTTGAGTGAATGTATGCAATTTGTAATTTCAAACTTACACATTGATTATAAGAAAGAAACTCTCAAAGCATCTGCATTGTATCCAATAAGAGTATTTCGGAGATCACGGTTATAGCTGCGAAATAGCCGACAGAAAATTAATCGACTCTTAGATTGTTAAAGCTGTTTTCGAATGAAAGGAAACAATTGTATTTTATAGGAACTAAAGCTAAATTATATTCCTAATGAACGAACTAACTACATACTTTTCAAGCATTTTCACTCATTTCTTATTGGATAATCAACAGTGTGATAGAAAATGTTTTATTTTATCTTAGTTATGTGCATTTAATATAAAACTTTATTAGAATCAAGATTATTATTAAATAAAGGAAGATACCGTAATAAAAACAAGTTATCTGCCCAACATCAGGAATGAGCAAAAGTTCATAAACTAGATGTTTATTTTTGCATACTATATGTGTTATGCTATTAGTTGTATATTACGTTATTTAAAATTAAAATATAATCTATAAAAGCACCGTATACCTTAAAAATAATGTACTGTCAATGCAGGCCATAGCAGATGTGGTAAGGCGTATTTAGTTAGACCTATGTGCAGTAAGTTATTAAAGGTAACCTATTGTGTTTTCAGTTCTCTTGACCATTCATAAACACGTTGAGCTTTGGAGTTAACGCCTGCAGACTATACCAAACCGTTGCTATTCTTGGTGCGCATATTTTTGGATCACAAATTCATTGTACATTTTTTTTTCACACGCTTACATCCCCTTTGGTGAAAATCCACAACACAGAATGTGTTGGGTCCTATTGGTGGCCTGCAACTTCTCTCGTCATCTTTAAGGAAACATTTCTCCAGCAAACTAACGAAATACGCGAGGGAGGAAGGTTGCTGAACATTTTATGAAGCTATCAATTGACTATCTCTCGCTCAACCCACATTTAAGTCGTAGAAAATCATAGTAAGAAAATATTTCCTCACATACTTCCTTTTGGTACTGGTGCTCAACATCCTTAGAGCTTCAACAGTGTATCGCATCTCGTTCGTTGTACCTGCTGTTGCAAAGAGGGAGGTTTTAACTAGTATATTAGTTTTGACGCGCCCACCAACAGAAGGTCATGTCTCAAAGCTCGGGTGACTCATATTACAGTCTAATGGCTATGAACCGTTGTGTTGTGTGGGTATCGTGCGGCGAGCAATACAAACAATATTCATGCCAGGAGCATTAACATGGAGTTATATACTACTGTAATGATATTCGAGCAATGAATACTGGTTCAATTTTATTAGAAGCCCGAGGCTAACGCCTGACGTCAGAACTACATGTGAGCAGAATTGAGTTAGTTACAATGTTACCAACTGTGTGAATGTTTCGACAAAACTCTATACTTAGCATTTGCTATGGTGTAATTGAAGTTCGGTTTTCTCCTCGAATAATGCATTTGATTATCGCAATTTTTTATGGGGGAAAACAATATCCATCAGAGGAAAAGTCATGAATATATGAAAATAATGCCTCTGCATACTTGCTATCGCAAGTAGTGTGAGCAGGATTTAGCAAGCAGCTTTATGCCATCTCAAAATGCATTGTCACTACACTTAGTAACCTAACCACTCTCTGTTATAAATAACTATTGAACTATAGAGTCGGATGTCTTTGATGTTTTTTGTAAGCAAAGAAGACCAAGTTTTTTCTTAGTTTTTTTGTGTGTACTCAGATTATTAATGGGTACTGGCTACACTCGGAATTTCCAAGATTTACGAAATAATTTAGTTTTCTTTAGGTAGCAATAAACAGCTGTTATAAACAGAATATAATGAAAATGCACATGGTTTATCATAATACTAAGGATGTTTTATTTATTTATTTTCTATTTCCCACATTATGACACCTGAAGAAATTATAATGAATATTCTTTTAATGTAAACACTGAGCAGCGTTTCTACATTTAAACTATTCTAGCAATGGGTTTTAAGTACATACATACTTTAAGATATGCTGTTTTCTGGATGTACTGTATAAAAGCTATGAATTAGGCAGCGTATCTGCGCACTTTATGGTTATCACCATCATCAGGACAAAAAAGGACTACACAAAGATGACTAAATGCAGTTAGACCACACTGTGATCTTACGCTGAGCAATTCATGGATAAATTCAGATGTTTAGGTTATAATTTTTACAACAGAATCAAAATAATATTTACTGTTCTTTTTCGTTTTGTTATACTTCCGTTGGCGAAATGATTTTGCTTTTTCGATGTGCAAATTTGTTTTTTCTGCAAGGAAGAATTACCGTTCGTGCAACATCGGCCGTAAATTATTAGTAACAACCCGTGTCATAAAGTTCCGGGACTGGGGATATTTTTCAGAAACGGATACATTATAGCTGTTCAAATAAATGTTATTTAGTTATAGGATAAGTGTTCTGCATATATTTGGTTTTGAAAGTGCCTCTGCGATATTCCGCTAGGTGGCAGGATGGCCCATGATAGACACTGCATGATTTAGTGGTGCCATTGATTTTATGAGAACAGATGTGCAAGTTAACAGCAAGTGAACGTTAATAGGAAGACAGCTTATGAAGCATTAAGCCCTCTCTATTACGCCTTACAATGACCAGATCTTACGGAGAGGCCGTGGGTCTGAATAACACAGGAGATTTATTAACGATATAGTATCACTGGAAGACGATCCAGAGTCAACAACGTGCAATGTGGATAATGTCAGGAACAGAGAAATCTGTCGTTGTGTGTATATTATCCGAGGAGTATGATTTTGCTACTAAATGTTTCGCCAGGAAATTGAACTCAAGAATAATCTCTCACACGCTATATAGAAGCACAAAGACAACAGAGTATCAATGCCTCTAAATTGCTAGTAAAGGCTAAAAATGGTTTCACAATCGTGCTGAAGATTAAACGTGGAATTAAGAAGAGGATTCTCAACCCAAATAGCTAAGTGCCAAATAGAGAAGTCCCAGTTCATCAGCTTCAAAAAAAGTTCAGTGGCAACCATAAAAAAAATGTTTATTGCATTCTTCGGCACAGGATGTATGCCTCAGGAACAAACACTAAACCAAACCTTTTATGTCGATAATCTTAAGCGTTTGCGGAAGGAAGACAGGCGCCAGCGATCTGACTTCTAATAATTCTGATTGCGTGACAATGTAAGACTGCTATGCATATCCAAACATTTCTTGCTGAACAGTAAACAACTGCTGGTTCACATTCTCAGTTCTCCTGATGTCACTGCAAAATATTTTCCGAAGGCCGTATAGAGGCACTGCAACTATCTACAGTGAGGTTATTTGAGTTAGGGTCCGCCTGAACGCGGTTCCTGAGGAAGTGCAACCGCCGCAGCCGGGAATAAAGGGAATAAAATCGCCACGCATAGTTAGCATGTTTATTTTAATATTTAAAACAACACTGCAATTAAAACTGCTTTAAATATGCAGTTAAGAGAGTTAAAAATGATGTCCCTCAGCGACAGTACATTGCCGGCATCTGTATAGAAAATTCCTGTTATTATCTTCCGTAAGAACACTGCTATTTGAAATACCTTTCTTATCATTGAGAGATCCTGACTCTCGTTAACAAGTTGGCGAATAGTTTGTTTACTACTTCTCTGCGCAAAAATTCGTTTTCATCATACATAAAACCTGTTCTTCAAGTCTAAGTGTAATACTTAAGTAATGAAGAGAAATTAAGAAACAATGCGTCAATAACACGAACGCACAACCACTGACAATTTCTCTTAAACTACAAACTGCCACCTGCACATGCATTATACTAAATTGACAACTGGATTTTCTCAGTAAGCAGGCGCGCTTTGCCGGCCGGTAACTCAAACACCTTACTGTAGAAGGCCATGAAGAGTGAATTGAAAAATATACAGAAGCTTTCACAGATTGTTTCCAAACTATTAGGCACTTGGCAGCAGTATATCAATCACCTGTGGAACTGTTTTTAAGATAAAATGGTCTCTCGGTAGTTTGAACATTTAATTTTTTTACAGCTCTTAAACACTCAGACTTAGGCAAACACATTATAATAATTAATGTACTTATACTAAGTAAGTGGTGATATTGTAGATTTTAAACTTATAAGGTTAATTGACATCTGCTGATGAAACAGATCTGTGAAATAGATGTTGTCTAAGGACTATATTATTTTAATGTCCTAAGTTCCCCAAATGCACGAGAGAGAGAGAGAGAGAGAGAGAGAGAGTTAAACGCATTCTGTTCTTTATTCTTTAAATCTAACGTTATACAGTAATTGAATACATCCCCAGAAACGGAAAATGTAAAATATTAAACCATTTTTAGCTATCCAAACTATCCCGGAACACAGCTGTCTAGTAAATGCATGCTTAGCCGCATATAAAATGTGATGTTTAGGGCTTTTTTGTGCATTAATCTGTTCCGGAGTAGGAAAACCACCTGATTGATTGAAGTAATTCATTGCACAAGAATAATTTAGATTTCTTGTAAGAACTCCCATACTGCTCTACAGACATAAGATAGAAAATGACTGAAAGAATGAACGCATAGACTATTGTTTTATAATGAAAAATTACACTAGTATATCTCTTGCCATTCGCAACAAACGGATGTTTAAAATGTTCATTGTATAAAGTACCTTGACTTATTTTTTTAATAATCATACCGCGACCTGAAGATATGTTGTGCTAGATGATGGATGATAGATGAAAACTTGGCCGAATGAGTATAGGGGATTCTGTTGCCTAAATTTACAAGGCATTTACCTGAAGAATTGAAGGAAAAATCCTGAAAAACCTCAGTTTGGAACCTACAACCAGGAACTTAACCCGGGCCCGGTAAGAAGCGCAAACGCTACCGCTAGAATACGGCAGTGGTCAAACCTTACCTTACTTAAAGGGTCCTTCCGCTCGTATGCAAGCTCCATTGTGCTTTCGACTTACGTTACAGGCTGATGCTCAACCTGTCGCTCGTGCTAAGGCTTTCTGATGACCTAAATAATTACGTTTATTTATTTGATTCTCCTTTTACGATCACTTAGGGGGTTTAGTGAAAATGGAGTATTAATTTACACGAATAAAGCTTTTCATGTATGCATGTATGTATGTTTCTGAAAGTAATGCAATTTGTATCTTTGTGTAATAAATTAATCATATAGAGGGAATATGAGATATTGTTAACAAATCTAGTCCTCAGGATCTATATGGTACGACTTTCAGGAGTTCTTTATGGACATTAAAGTATGTCCTTTTAATGTCCATCCCTATGGTCACCGATATCTTTACATTTGGTATATATGTCAGTCCTTACTGTTTCATTGTAGTATACAATTGAGACTGTACTGTCATTCTCAAAGGATACCGTTAGTTGGTTAAAGTTTATGAATTGCTCGTTTTATCATCTGATTACAGAGAGCTACTTTCCTGAAAAAAGTAATTTCTTATTCTTTGTGAGATAGCAGGCTTTGGAGCTATGAGCAACAATGGAGGCTTGCAACACTTTTATATAATGTTTACGTTTTTTCTTGTGGTTTTCATGATTTTTTCTCTATTAATTTTTTTTTAGTTTATTCTTATAGGTGCATTTTTCACATGTCCTAGATCATTAAATTATCCACTCGTCCGATCCACTTATTTAATGATAAAAATAAAGTAAGAAGGAAAATACAATGGATATTTCGCTTTAGGAATCAAATCTAGTATTGTGTGTACATATTTAGAGCATATTTGCCCTTGTTCAGTTCAGGGAATTTCTAGGATATTGGGTTTGCTTCTCAATAATAATAATAAGCATTGTTTCTGAGCCGGGAAGGGCTGCTATAATCATTAACGGTCAACAAGCTCTGTGGAGGTGTATGCACTTCACATGGATAGCCTCGACATTGTTTTACTTCTGTCAATAATGTAAATATTAACATAACTGAGGAAGTTTTGAATACAATATAACCAATATATGAACTTTACACGTAGTTTACCTTGTACATTTACTTCCATTTTTGCAAGGATGAATGCCAAAACTGTAAATTCCTATTCACCTTTACAAATCTATGCAATTTCAACCTATCCAGAGTCAACGAAAATGAAGCAGCACAAACAAATTCTAAAATACAACGTTATAATCTAATTGGTGAAGTTTCCTTGCTCTTCCGTTTGTTATGCCAGGTTTCTAGAAACATTAATTATGCTTTACTCTGTAATTCAATTATATGCATTCTAAGTACATTAATTCGCTTCTTACGCTACCGACTTTTTAAATGCATCAAGTAAGAACTATAATATGGAAAGGAAAATAAATAATTAATAATAAAGGGCTTTGTTGTATTTATATTGGAGAGTAACATATGAGATGTGTATCTAGGATGTCCAGTACATTATAGCTAGGACTACATACGAGGGTAAGTCCATAAGTTTCCGCCCTCGCCGGAAAGGCGAGGATTATCGCCTTCACAAAATCCTTATCTGGTGTCATAGCTTGTCTGTTAAGTAAACAGTTGCAGCTATAACTTCCGCTCCGCTGTGTTCAGTTGTTCAGATATAGTTGCATAAAGAAAGCTATGTGTAGACACGTTCAAAATAGAGTTTCGAGCTGTTATTAAGCTCTACACAAAAGGACTTACTCCAATTTAATTAAACACGATTGGACGGTGTATATGGGGAAGCACCCCCCTTATATTCTATCGTAAAAGAACAGACCAAACTTTTTCGAATGGGTCGAGAAAACATTGAAGACGAAGAACGTGCAGGTAGGCCCTTGGAGGTGCTCAATCCTGAAAACATCGCTCTTGTGGAAGGAGAAATTATGGAAGACCGGCGACTCAAAGTTACAGAAATAGCAGCAAGGTTGGGCGTTTCTAAAACAAAAGTCCTTCGAATTATTCATGAAGCTTTAAACATGAGTAAGGTTAGTACAAGATGGGTGTCTAGACTTCTTTCCTTAGTCCAAAAGCAGCAACAAGTCATCTGTTGTCAGGCATTTTGGAGCTCTGCCGTGGCAACGAGAGAGAAGTTATGCAAACCATTGCTACCGGAGATGAAAGTATGGTCCTCCACTATGATCCCTTACCCAAAAGAGAATCAATGGAGTGAGTGGCGTAAACCTGGTGAAACAC
Source organism: Metallyticus violacea (assembly GCA_030762175.1). Lineage (NCBI taxonomy): Eukaryota > Metazoa > Arthropoda > Insecta > Mantodea > Metallyticidae > Metallyticus > Metallyticus violacea. Next base: position 13,552,905 of record CM060838.1, on the reverse strand, counting down.
CGTCACCCAGTCAACTAAGAAGATCACGGCCACAATCTTTTGAGACTGTGAAGGAATACTCTTCATTGACTTCAAGGAGAGGAACACCACAGTAAATGGGGAGTACTATGCTGGCCTACTGCACAGACTACATGCTTCCATCAAAGAGAAAGGCGAGGAAAACTGAGTGGTGGTGTGCCTCTTCTTCACGACAACGCGCCTGTGCACGCAACTCTTGCTGCAAAGGAATCTGTGAGGAAATGTGACTTCAAGGAAATCAACCATCCACCCTACAGTCCAGATCTAGCTCATAACTACTATGTCCTCTTCTCAAAACTCAAGAAGGACCTTCGAGGAAGGAAATTTAAGTGTGATGAAGAAGTGATGAATGCTGTTTATGCCCAGTTTGCAGACAATACTTCTAATTTGGGGGGAGGGATTGAAATGTTAATTCAAAGATGTGAGAAGTGTTTTGCAATAAAGGTTAACTATATTGAAAAGTGAAATATAGTTTTTGTCTTTATCATACCTAGAAAATGGTTAGGCCGGAAACTTATGGACCTACTCTCGTATAAAAGGTATGTTTATGCATAATGCTTGAGCTGCTCCTTCTGTGCCAATGGGCTAGTGCATGTAACTTGAGTATATTGTAGATGTTCTGTAAACCTCTCAGGTAGCTTCATTATTAGAGGGATTATCCCTAATTACTCATTCACATTCTAGGAAGGCACGATACTCAGTAGTTGTAAAACAGATACAGCCATACTCGGCCTTAACTCTGCACACTTTCTATGCGATTTACCCTTCTAGCCTGTAGATAAACAAAGCTTGATGAAAAACAACTTTCAGTGCTATTCTTCGTGAATTCAAGCTCTATACTTTATTTAGGCATATTGCAGACAGTAATAGTCTGTGCTTCACTGCAGAATGTACTGGCAATGAAATGACCTTACTTTGAAGATTACGTAAAAGTTACGATTGTAGCATCAATGCTTTAAAATGGGTGAACAGAAGAGGGAAAATTGTTTAGTACGTTGGCAACAGTGGAAGGAGGGCGTGCCGCAGCGGATGGATCATTCACCGAACCTTCTCTGTACTCCCATTCACAGAGGCGCACCCCATGACGTAACCCCTGCCCATCTTCCATATCTCATTTATATTCATCTTTCTTCCCCTTTATGTAGCCCAGTAAAGAAGAGGCTTTAATGTGATGCTGGAATGGGAGAGTAGGAAGGAAAAAATTGTAACAGATACCGACCTCAAAATTATGCGTGGCGAGATTTATAGTTCTGGTTGGATATAAAACAACCGCGAGTTATTACCTCTAAAACTTATGATGGCGGTATTAACTAGTCTTGCCCAAAAGTAAATTTACTTTCTTCATATGTTAAGTGACCTTCTCTGGAACACGCTACTGATAAGGTAAGAATGAAAATTGGTTTTGCTTGTCTTTTAGCATCATTCTTTAATTTAACTTTTATTTTAAAATATAGCGTCTTTCTTCTTCTTTGAGATAAACTCCTCTTAAATTATGCATGCTCGAAAGGGTAGTTTCTGTGTATATTATGCAGATATCTATTTTGTTACATATTTTCGCACAAAAGACACACATATAAGAGTTACTATTTACCTTTACTTTTTCACTGGGAGGAACTATGTGAGATACAAGGTTTTTCTTCAAACCACCTATTATATTATTAAGAATAGAAGTAGATAACGCAGGACTTCCATTCAACTGCTAATCGTGCACTAGCGCAATGTTTACCATTTTAAAGCGACATCGACCAACGGGGATAGCACAGTTTATGACTGATTGTGTAGTTTAAAAGACGAAAAGTACTCAAACAGAATTCGTACGATATGTTATCAAAAATTTCCAAGACTACGCCTTTAACACGATAACAAAGCGGAGCAAGGGGATGCGCGCGCAGCGATCGTGAGTTCTGCCCTTCATTAGTCATGCTGGGTGGTGTCATTCTTCGATCAACGGGAGCTGTGCCACAAAGTTTTTGTTACCATATACATGCATTGAATTCATAATGGACTGAAAAGTAGAGCATAGGGTTGACATCAAGTTCTCCATCAAAGTTGGCAAATGTGAAAGGGTCGTCTGCAGTGATTATGACAATCGTGAGAAGTGTTGTGAGCGATACTAACGCTTCCAGAATCTCTGCAAGACGACGGGAAGTCAAAGCTACCGCCCAAGAGCAAAAATTCCGAAAATGTGCAACAAATTAGATGACTTGAGCATGAAAATTGTCTTAGATTCATTCAAAGCATCGCTAACCTCGCTCTAAGACCTATGAGGCCCAAAATACCCTGAAATGTGGCTCAAGGGGAGTTGGAAGCCCCATCTGTAGAATGCACCGCTCACTGAATTAATTCCTCATCCGCACTACTTTCCAGACCTGTCTTCATGCTACTCTCTTCCTCTTCCAGGAACTGAAGGGTTGTTCTGACTCCGTGAACGAGATCCAACGCAAAATGCAGGAGATGCTTGACAGACTTCGAGAACAGAACTTTCAGGTAACTTTCACAAAGTTGGAAAGACGCTAGGAGCAGTATCTCTTGTACTTTGACAGGGATGGTGGCAGCATTTAATTCAGATTGTATAAAAGCCTTGTCTTGGAAATCTCATAGCACTTAGAGCACAAAAATATCGTTCACGTTGAAGAGGTACAGACTTTTCTGCAGGGCTCTGAAATTGTAAACAGAAACTTATGCGAGGAAGCCTTGCTAGGTGCGCCACATCCGCATTGAACAACAAGATCGTAGACTCAAATAGCAGGTTTAATCCCGGTCAGAGTCGGGCATAAAAATCTTAAATATATCTCCCTTCGTAGATTTACGGCATGCAAAAATCTCAATCCTGAAAGAAGATGCATCCAAACAAAATTTATTGGCCCTTTTATGTCCTGAACTGAATGGGACGCTGATGACCAAAGCTGTTAAAGTTCGTCCGTAAATAAACCAAATAAATAAACAGTACAACAAAAGAAAAGAAAGAAGACTGGAGTCATAGAGGCGAAGATTTTTGCTTCACTATAACAAGCATGAAAACAGAGCAGTTTGTGCAAGAACAAGGGGTATAACTGGTGACTCACCCACCGTGTAATCTTTACGTAGCTTTCCGTGGCTTTTTCCTACTTCCAACAGTTAAGAGGAAATTTGAGGGTAGTCCCAGAGAGGCCGTTGCATATTCAGAGGGGGGGGGGGCAGATGCTATCACAATTACTGCCGTTACTGATTCCAGGGAATACAACTTGGTATTGACTGTGAGGACACCATTCGAATAGAAGTAGGCAGAGATGTTATGGCTTCCCTTTTCACGGATTTGCAACCTTCATACTAATTTGAAATTTCTATATTTGAGATGTAAGCTAGTATATGTATTTTCGGAATAGTTCTCAATATTTAACTATATTAATATTTTGGGATTAAATGAAAGAAAGCATATAATAAAATGCCAGCTGAAATCTACCCGTTACGAAGCATTTGTTTTTAGTTTTTGTTTTCTTTTTTCTCAGATCATATAACTAAAAGCTGTGAAAAGAAAAAATAATATTTTTTTTTTAACGAATACTTGCTGAAGGGGTTCAGTATTTATTATTCTCCTAGCAGAGGTTCGTGAATAAGTGAGGATCGTTTATGCAAATTATTTTCTTTTAGAACGGTAAAAATTAAAAATTTTCTGATCACTTGGAGTTACAATTGTAGTAGGTTTGTTACATGTTAAACATGCCAGTAGTGCCAGCAGTCTTTTCAGATCATATGCATTTTATTTTCCTGCTGTCATCCGGTAGACATTGTCTAAAGTAGCTCTAGTAATACAGATGTTTCCTGTGAGCATATCATGTTTTCGCAAGGCGGTATGTAAGATACTGTCAACAAATAATTTTGCAAACATTTTCGAACTGAAAAGTTGTTTGTACGGAGTAATCTAATGTATATTCATCGTCACGGCTAATTATCAGCTATAATTTAATATTCACTTTGAATATATTCTTTTGAGTTATTATATCTATGAAGATCGGAGTGAAAATTGTAGACTATTTAGGGTAAAACAAGTTAAATTTAATCTGCGACACCGCTAGATTGTGGAAAAGGCATCTTGTCGTAGTTGTAAGGGGCAAAAGAGGAAACTAAACAGACAACTAATGAGAAGATTATAAAAAAGCATCTAAAGAAAGCACAATTGGGCAATAAAAAGCTGCTTACGTTACTTACAGTTCGGCAGAATTAATTTATATATTCTTTTATAGAAGATGATTACTACAAATCTCATAGAGAAATCATGGCAAACACTTTACAAAACTTCGATAAGGTTTCTTTTATAAAGTATACAAGTGCTATTCAATAAAGCAACAGTATCTTTATAATAAGTTCAGAGTAGATAGAGCACAATAATAATAATAATAATAATAATAATAATAATAATAATAATAATAATAATAATAATAATAATAATAATAATAATAATAATAATAATAAAATTTGAAATACTCCATCCCGGCACCCTGTTTCCTACACCGGGGCGTGTATTGCAAACCCTCACACTTTATTTCTAAATTACATTCTTACATTATTATTTTCCAGGTGATACTAATACCTAGGTTACAATTAGAAATTTACTAAAGTAATAAAAATAACAAAATTGATGAATAACAAAATTACATCTCCTTTACCAGTTGCTACTTCCACTTAAACTTTAACTCTAAATTAATAAACTACTATTCACCGGTATCCGGTAGAAACTGTACTGGTGACCAGTATATTGATCTTATATGCTTTTTATTTCCCATATTACATCATCTTTATGAATATATTCGTGTAAATTTCACATTTATAGAGCACTGCTTCAATCATAACAGAGAGGACAGGCTTTCAAAGATGACGGTCTAATGAGTACGTTCGCCATAAATGGCAAGTCCGTCGCATTGGCTTCATTTAGAACAGACATATTTAACTTTGTAGCATTGCAGATGAACTAAACATAAGTCAGCACTATACACAATATCGTTCATAAGCTATTGGAATGTAGCAAGTGAGTTCACGCTGGATACCAAAGAAACCAGAAGTTACTGGATGCGGTGTCAACGCGACAGCAGAAGCGAAGCAAGCAACCTTTGTATAGAAACATGCAACATTCTCTTTCCAAAGAAATTCATAATAACTTTATCAATAAAGACGTCATGCCATTTTAGGAAAACATAAGCACGTGCTTCATGTTGATTTCGTGACAGTGAATGCTGACCACATTAAGCCGATTACAAGATGAAGACACAGGCGTCCTTATCAGATATTTTCAGGACTAACCTCGGCTTCAGTGTGTGACAGTTTAAGACCTTAATGGAGAGGGGAGAAGGTTACTGAACCATGCTACCTGCAGATGTGACCTGACACAGAGAGCTCTCTAGCTCTTGTGATCATTGAAGAATCATCTGAGTGGAAGATGATACACAAGCGACGGGCACGTTCAGCATGTCATCATGTTCTAGCTTAGCTGCTTGACTCGATTTGTAGGATAGGTGCGGTGGTTATTGAATAAATGTGTATGTGTATGTGTTATTTCAATTCGTTTTTGCCTGTACATGTTCAAACAGATGTACTCTTCAGTGTCGTTAAATGCGTTGCTGGAATGTATAGAGATATATAGAGTTTCTGTGCTTATACGCTTTTGTATTTAATATTCATGATAGATTTTTGAAAATATTTATTCTATTTAATGATTTAGCTACAAAATTGGTTTTCAATAATAATGTTACCTTATAGACATTCAGAATATATCCCAAAAACGTCATTAAATTCAATTATTCTATTATAGAACTATATAAATAAACACGATTTTTAAAACTATTTTATATAAAAACTAAAGGAAGTAATTGTATCAACAGTATATCGGAGAATCAAATAGTTACATTTCGCAATGGAGAAATAGACTTATTCCTAAAAATTTGCGTAAGAAAGAGCTAAAATGCTTTGTAGAAAGATATGGTAGCATAATTTTAACAAAAAGTGAATGTATTGTTAACTCAACTGCAATGATCGTATTAAAATCAACGGCGCTGAGGACTGTGGGCTGCAAAACGAAGATATGAACTGCAAGACGGCAATTAGCTTCAATGTCAAATCGGAATATGAAAAAAGGAGTTCCTGCAACTTGCTTGCCAGGAAATCGACTGCATATGCTTATAGTGGGTGGATTCATCATAAGACAACGCTCCTACCCACAGGGCAGGCTCTAACGCGGATAACAATAGAAGATCTGAATGCCAACATCATGAGCCACACTTCTTATTTACTAGAACTGGCCTTTGTGGCCTTGACTTGTTACCCAGGTCAAGACAGATTACAATGCTTTGACTCATAAGAGAGAGTATCTATTTCCATATACAGGTGCCTGTTTCTGGACTTTCCCCATGGTTTTTCACTCTTAGAAAGCAAATGCGAGGTAAATTATGGCATTACTGGATGCAGTAAATTTATACAAAAATAATAGTTTTCATGCGTAATATTTTCACTGTCTCAGAAGCTGCTTCGCAGTTATTAATATAAGATAAAGTACTGAATGTTCTATTTAACTATTTAAATCTCGGTTATCAGTATCAAATTTCCACGAGAAACCAACTTATATTCCAGTTTAGCTGGAAATCTGAAAAGTTATACATTTAACTTATTAGGTAACATGATACTGTTGTTCTAGGTTAATTTTTGTCCTTTCGATTACACGTCCCTCTTACACATCTTAACGTTGTGTTTATCTCTGCTCTCTCAACGTATACGAAGCCTCTCTTTCTGCTCTTGCGACTCGCCTATGAAATGACAAAATGTGAGCGCTCGAGAGCTTTTTATTTCTTAAATAAATGGCTACAAGCTTTGATGGCTACGTTCTTCGAATAATCACCCTCAATATTTTGCATTGATCTGCTAAAATGAGAGTTGCTGCTAAAAGAAAAGTATGAAAGAAATAAAAATGTATTTGAAATCTATCTGAAAATACTTTATTAAATCATTGGATTAAAAATATCTGGATCATATTGGAGCGTACTGTAGGGAGTTATATTTCAAAGTGAAAAGGGTAACTTTGGGCAGCCCTTCCCATGTGTTCTGTCCCTCGGTAGTCATTTTGATTGATAACATCTCCAAGCCTGGTATGGGGGCACGAGGATGTTGCTTTCGACATGGGCTTCTAATTTTTATCGCCTGCCCTTGTGGCAGGTAGCAACATCCCTTATCTGCTACCTGTTTACACCCACCATTATCCCTCATCTTTGTGTAGCGGTTCGTTTCTTGACGGAGGATGCTTTCATTGGAATGAACTAATTAAGGGTAACATGGTTTCCATTCCAATTAGAACCCACCCTTCTGTAGCGCCTTCCGGGAGAAAAACGCTCTTCACTCCCATCCCTTCGCAAGGGTAATAACCGTGCTCAAAGCAATGAACGACTACTATAGGGTGTGTAATAATTTCCAGATCAATACATCGAGGAAATGCGCCGAATGGGCAAACAAAAGCAAATGATATTTTAAGGCTTAGAAATAGCAATAATTTATTTAAATAATAGTGGGGTTAATATTTATTGCAGGGAGAAAATAAAGGGGTCTTGTGGGAAAACTAAAATCCATTCCCGTTTAAAATTCTCCCGACATATCGTCCATTTATCCACGCACTAAATTACTTTTGAAATAAGTAGTGAGTATAATAGAAATGCTTCTTTTTTTATTATCGGTCATGTATATTGCAAGTGAATTTCTTTTATCAAACTTTTTGGTACAACCTTTTTCTCTATCTCAGTTTTTGTGACTAAAATAATTTGTGTAAAACGAACTTCAGTAGATGTGGCCTAGATAGCATGTACATTTATTTTTTTTAAAAAAAGTTACTTAATTTTCCCCCCTTTGTTTTTAAGTATCTTTCTTTATCTATGTATTACCACAGTAACTTTATGGAATCCTTCCAAAGAGAATGCCAGAAGCCTAGGACTAAAGTCTGCCTGAAACATTTTGTTCGATCATCCAATGATATAGGCATTATCATATAGACAAGCATTCCATTCTATTGAACATTTGAAGTATAAACAAGTGTAAAACAAGTGGAAAGACTCTTTGCATATCGTTACAATCAACAAAATAGGGAGTTTTTGAGCTTCTAGATGAATCAGTACAAATAGAATAAGTTTAAAGTAATCGCCAATGAATATTGCGTTATTGAAAATTATTCTTTACTTTTATTTTTGAACACATTATGCATTTGATTAGGAATTCCTGGTACATGTGTATATTTACTTTTTGTTTATAAGTGCTATTTTTGACATTGACAATAACTTTAAGAAATACGTTGTGAATCATTTCATAGTGGTGGTAGTTTACCCTGCATCCTGTAAGACTGGGGGTGGCAGCGCAAGAGCCCTTCACTAATGGATTCTTTCTCCAAACTCCAGCCCTAGCACTTGGGTGAAGTTGTTGAGGCAAGTTCCCTTTTCTAGAGAGGGTTGCTGGGGAGAGAGGTTGTGACAATGGTCGTCCTCGACGCTATTAATTCACACAAGCAAAAGGGTGGCTCACCTGCTGGGGATCTGCCACTTTTAATTAAACTTCCCAAATGGTTATTTATCCTCTCTTGTTTTAGCTGAAGTTCTGTTACGATTCCTCGTTCACACAAACGAAGTGAGCAGTATCTGGTGGGCATTCCTGGCTGATGCAATCGCGCAAACCGAGTTTCAGCCAACATTTAGACAACTTTGCTTTATTGTTTACAAAATTGCCTTTTCTCAGTGTTATTGGTGGCAACTTTTTGAAATGGTTTCTATAGAATGTGTCAATGAGGCGAGGACCCGCTAGAGCGGCGTTAATTTAAAGTGATCGAATTATGACTAGTTATACCCGACAGCGACCATCTCGATGTAATAATGTTTTGTAGAGCATCTACCCGAGGGTCCCACTTCGTACCCCGGGTCCTTCAAGGGCCCGAAGTCACCTTTTTGTGCCCTCGTGATCACAGGGGAAGAGGAGGTGGAAGGAAATGGTGTAAATCACACGAAAAGTGCCTCATTCAACGCCAAGAGGTGTGTATTAATACGATTGTTTGTTGATAGTCACCTGGTTCGTTACCTCTTTGACGACGAGATTAGCAGGCTGCGCTGAACTGAGCTAAAAGTCCCATAACCGGGACGTTGCCTAAACTGAAGTGGAAACTGCAGCTAGCTGTGCGAACTAACACCACTGAACTTGTCTACTGAACTTGCCTTGAAAACCTTAAAAGCATCTACTGCCCAAACCGAAGTCCACCTCTGTGACTCATAACTGTGTGCCTCGCTGTCCATAAACTGTGTAAACTATATCTGAACTTAAGTTATGAAAAAGCGTCAACTGTCTATATCTTCGCAAGGAAGGTTCGCCTTTTGTAATAATTTCGAAGTGTCCACGTCTGGTCCTGAGAGCTCACGGGGTCTACAGAAGGGAGCCCATGGCTCGCTGAGCCTTCAAAATATTCAAATATTGGTGAACTATCATCCTACCAGACGCGCTCACTTTAAACTTTTTAACTCTTTGGTCTCTGATTCGTGAGTTCGTGATCAGCCGATGTGAGAGTGAAAGGAGCCATCCGACGCCTGCTCCTGTGGTATTTTTTAACGAACTTCCGAGTGAGAAGTGCCGCCTCATGTAGCACACCTGCCTACATTTAGTTTTCTTACAATAGAAAGATTTATTGTTCGGAGACAAAAGGCACGCGTACATTTTCCTGATACATGAAGTTTCCTTACTTCCTACTATAGACTATACAAAACATTTAATAATTATTACTATTAAATTAATTATATATAAATATATACTTTCACTCTCAGGTATGTGAAGACCATCACACATTTGAACATTTAATAAAGCCCTTTCACATATACTTGTGATATGCACAATAAAGCCTATAGCTGGGCAAGTCTGAACATACATTTGTACGAAAATCAATAGGTAATTCTTTATTTGACTTCTATAGTAATCTTTCGAAACTGTCTTTTAGCTTTTACTTAACTTTTAAAAATTATTTCCAAGTATGATCGCTGGCCATAAAATGTGTTTATAATTCAGTTATCTATCAGTTATTCAGTTATATATCAATCTATTATTGTATAGCTTGATGTACTTTCAGAACAGAGTTTAGTTCAATTAACTTTTTTTCTGCAATTGTGAGCTGTTGCAGATGAGGATTTGCTATCCTTTCCTTGGTTTTCACGGTACCGTATTTCAAGTGAATTTTTTGGAAGCTGACAGCATTACAATTAGTATGCTTTGGGAGGTAAGATTAAATAAAAAAAAAAAAAATTAACAGTCATTCATGACTCGTGTCATAGTTAAGGAATACGGATAGTGGAACGTATATAAGCAAATGTGTGGAAGTAAAACAATGTAGTCAGTGTTTAAACTAAATCACAATGTTCGCCATTATCTGCATAGCTAAAGGTGCTGCTTGAGCAATTTAGGTTCGTTGATAAGGGGACATTAATGAAATACTTAGCATTTTATGAGATAATTATTTATTCGGTTAACAGTTTATCACCTTTTAGTTTGATAGTTTTAAGTATTGCGATGACTGAAATTTCGTGCTAATACATTTCGTCTGTTGCTTTGCTATGTATGAAAGACTGGTATGGAACAACATTCATCCATCTTCCTCTATTCAGATCTGAGCACGCCATAATTAGTTTTGAGATTGTTATGCAGTTATAGTGCAATATAGGACATCACATTTGTTGTATACTCTGTTATTTGCTTTGTAAGGATTCACAAAACCTTCAATAATTCGAGCAGAGAGCGTAGCCAGTGGACAGCTGTTGGCGGTTACCCGCAGAGGGTCATGAGAGGACAGCACGTGCCACTCCCACCGTTGCAGGTACTTCTGGCGTGAAGAATTACAAGTAAATATTTGTAGACCGTATCAGCAGCGAAAAGTTCATTGTGTGGAAATTAGCGGTCAAAATACTCTCGAGTGTAATGGTGTATATGCAATTTCTGAAAGCAATTGCTATGTCTATAATTCCTGGGTGTAAGTAAATACTGCCGCCTGTGGTGCCTCAGTAATAAAACTGGGCGTTAAACACTATTCAATAAACAATAAGTAAATACTGGACTTACAAACAATGTGGTTAGTCTCCAATATTAATCGAGAAATTTTAGCACTTCTTGTTTGAAGTTGGTTTCTGCCGTGTACACAGGACACCAATTAAATTGTGGTCATGAATGTTTGCTCTGTATTAGAAGACAAATGTACACTTTTGCTGTAAGTTTCACATACTGATGTACAACATCCTACTTTAAACACGAGATGCACTGAAAACTGCAACAGTTTATTTAGCAGGTAGAACATGAGGACGCAGCCAAACTAGAGAATAATTTCCTTATTTATACACTTAGTGTCATAATAAACGAGGAATACTCGTTTCTCTTCCTAATCTATGTATTTTACTTGTAATAATAGCCAGAATGGAAAGACTACATTTTGAAATGTGGTCTAATAGCAGATCTTTTCATAGTTTTGTCGTCCGTTTCACCGCAGTTGGCACGTCGGCAGTCAAAGCGGTAACTCCCGGTGAAGCGAAAGTAATATCCCCGCAGCTCATTCAAGTTCAAGCAATTACAACTACAGTTACAATGAAAATAAGTATTTACAGAAAGGTATGTTATAAATGTTATCCTGGATATTCGCACCTTTCTGGCATATTTTTAAAAAATTTAGTTTATCTTAGGAAATTGAGTCAATTTTAACTTGAAAACATACAAGGTCACTGTTGTCCACAAATTGTGGCAGGTAATCTTAATATTCCGGTAAATCTCTATAACTAGAAGTTATGGAACGTTAATAATAGATTAATTGATCTGCTTACTAAGTAAATGGAGAGAGGAAAAAAAAAACTGAAACACCTTTAACAGTAACGTAATGGTATTTCTTAAAACTATTTTCTCCCTCGAATGTATGAATTTTTAATAAAATTCTCTATTTCCATTTTATTTACTATCAAAGTGATAGAATAACTTTTTGTTGTTAGCTTTATTTTTGCTTACATTATTCATCGATGGACTTTATAAGCTTCATTGAAGCTCTTAATTTGAGATCTTAGCACTTGAACTTCTGCCGGTCAAGCAAAGGAGATATTTTGAACAAAGAACTGTGCTTCTTAAATTATATTACGGTTTTTATTATTATATGGTAGATTGGTTTCAAATCAAAGTGTACCAGCCTTTACCCTAAAGTTCAACCTCCTCAAACTTTTCCAAAATATCATAATATTCTGAAGGCATAGTGACTGATATATGTTTCCTTAGTTCCCTTACAATGAAACCAAAATCTCTCTCTGGAGGCAAGTAGCTATGACCACAAATAGAGAAATAATAATGAATTTATTAAAAATAATTTACTTTCTATATAAGCTGGCACTGCGGTAAACGGAAGTCAGAAAGTACGCAGCTATGATTGTAGCGTTAGTTATTACTAACATTTAAAGTCGGTCCTGGTGGTATAGTGGTAACCATATTTTCCTCCTAAACCGAAGATCGCGGGTTCAATCCGGATAGGACGGATGGATTTTTTCGGGCGGTTTAAAAATCCAAAGTATGGCTTCCTTCAGAAGGGAAGTAAAGCCGTGGGTCCCGTGACATACATTTACGGCACGAAAAAGAACCTCAAGCCTAAAAAAAGAGGCCTCTGAACAAAATTTACCTGCCTTGATTTGAATGATACGCTGATGACCTGAGATGTTAAAGAGCGTCCGTAAATAAACCCAAAACAAAACACTAACACTTAAAATGTACATTTACTCATCATTACCAAATATCAAACAAGGTGCTGGAACTGCCTCCCTTCATTTTTGGCATCGTTTTATGAAATTAACCAGTATCCTTTACAATTCTCTCTGAGAAATGGAAGACATTTCTTCACGAATGTTATTTTTCAGTTCATTTCACTTTTGCCTTTAACCCCCCCCCCCCGAGATAAAAGCACAGGATGTTAAATCTGAGGACCGGGAGGTCATGTGTTGTGAGTAATGACTCCATTATTAAATATTTCAGAAATGCAAAAGGAGACACGGGCTGTATATACCGTTACAGAGTTGTGTTGGAAGGTCGCAAACCCATGTTCCCGTAGGGTTAATTCATGGGAAAAGGGGTGCAAAATATCTGCACAATCATATCACGATTAATTATTTATGTATACACTCAATTATATAGGGCCTATTATTCTCTCGTTGCTAATGGCACACTCCACTACACTCCTTTGATCATGCTGGGATTCCTCATGAAGCATGAACTATAGTATCGGTTATTTTGTAAATTAACATACCCACTTAGGGGGGAATCGTAATGAAAGTTAGATAAGGATCGATTTCTCCCTCATTCACACGATTCAAAATCCATTCATAAAATCTACTACTGGATGCAGGGTCACCCGGTTTAAGTTGCACTACATTAATTTTATTCGTTGGCTTTGTAGCCGTTCGACCAAGAATGGAAAATTCCATTTGCTGAAAGAGACGTCGAAATAATAATTTTAGGGAAACGTTCCAGAGCATGTCCAGTGCTGTCGACGTTTCTCTTGCGAGTGCTGTACATGGTTATGCACGTTTTAATACTTCCAGTTCCACGATTTTATTTTATTTACCAATCTGTAAACCGAACCTTGACTTCGAAGTTGCAATCAGGAAATCTCTCTTGAAACAATCTCCAATTCTGTACAAAGGAACAAATCTTAAATAAATACTCTTTGGGGAATAGAATATATGAATTGAGCCATATTAACGTATTTAATACACTCTATTACGCCGCCCCTAATTAATATTTAATACATTGTCACACAAGATACAAGAACTCGTCCGTGCATTCCTAGAGTTAAATTCGTACTGACCTCCCCTCCGGCATCCTGGCCGGATTTCAAGCGTAGGAACGAAGCGGGAATTGCAAAGCTCGACAACTGCGGTGCCTACACGTGAGGTTCCCGCGAAGGAAAAGTCATCCAGTATACTTTTGGAGCTTTCATTCTTCTGGTAGGCACAAGAATAAAAAAATCCAAAATATAAGATTTTTTACGTATTATTTTATTAAATGGTGCTAAAAGGAACTTGTAGAATCTCTCAATGCTGACTCACTTTCATTTGTCTCACGTTAGATTAAAAAACCTTAAATATGCTAAGTAAAACTTGACTCAGTAGAGTTTCGTGAAATGTCTAAGATTGTTGAGTTAGGTGAAATCTCGTTACATTCCGATCTCAATCGCAAAGACAAGTTTAGTTGGCTAATAATTTATTTTTACAATCATATGAGGTTCTTATAGTAGTACCAGAGTTTTAAAATGTTTGAATAATATTGAGTTTTTTAATCGGTCCTCAATTTGGAGGGGGGGGAGGAAAGAAGTGTTCTAGGCCTAAGTTTTAAATACCCTTCTGGCATTTTCCGGTGGTAAGGACTGAGGAAAACGTATAAGGAAGCCTTAGCCAAGGAAAATTTAGAAATGCAGACCTCTCATTTACAAATCTGTGCCTTAACGACCCCGGTCACTTGTGTCGGTTTTTATTTATAACAAGGGAATGTTTCGATGAAAAGCATGACTTTTAGCTTTGTCGTTTAATTTAAAACAAATGTTTTAACACATATTTATAAATCCATAAAGCATCCTTTTTGGTTTGTTGTCAGTGGAAGAATGCGAGCTTCTCCCGTTATTGTTGAGTGGTGACTATTAGAATTGTAACTCGGTAACAGCTACAGAAAGAAAAGGCTCTTTACTTCAGAATCTTTGAGCTCCTTCCTTCATCTAAGCTTGGTACGCCACTGTACTGACAACGCCCTTACGAGTACTTTGTACTTTGTGTATTCACATCTGTTCGGCGGGAGTTAACAGGAACTAAAACCTTTGAAATCGCGACCCATTCACATCCCTAGTTTGTTGAACAGTTAAACAGATCACGATACAACTCACGGAATTAAATGTTTACTTTGCAATTGATTTGGTTGCTCAAATAACTGAAAGCATCGTTGAAGGGAAGCAGTTCTTTCATGAATACGAAATTGGTTTCGGTAATGTCCTTTGTAATTCCTCTGGTCGAGCTGAACGAGATTTGCATTCTAATTTACGATTTGAGGTTATCTACAGCTTTTATTGCTTGTACAGAAATACTCGTGTATTACTGAAATACATGTTTACTCTCGCCCTATTTTCTGATGCTGTAAGCAACTAATATATAAAAAAATAAAGTATTTTGCTTAATTACCAGATAGTAGGAATGGTTAGGGACATGTGTGATAATGCAGGTTAAGTGAAGCTACCAATTTACCTTTTATTTATTTCGACTTAAATAATTTCCGCCTATAACTGAAGTCCTGCCGTTGAGATAAACTGCTTTAAAATTAATGGCATTTGCAAACAAAATATCTGAAACGGCTACATCTAAAATTAAAAATTCTGTTTTTGTAAACAATTTTAAATGCTATTCAGTTAGTCAATATGTTTTAATTTGAAATTTATTGAATGCTCCACCTATCTAGGCAATCGCTGATGAAACTTGACTACATCGTTTGAGAGATATTAGCGTAATTAATATACTATAGTACACCGCCTTCTAATTAATACTTAATACACTGTCACACAACGAAACAGGTCCGTGCGTTTCTAGAGTTCAACTCGTTCTGACCTTCCCTCCGGCTCCCCGCCGGATTTGAAGTGTATGAACGAGGTGAGAACTGCAGGTGGAGCGGTCCAGCGAAGGAAAAATTATCCAGTATAATTTTGGAGCTTTTATTCTGCTGGGAGGCAAAGGAACCAGAAAGATCCCACATGTAAGCTTTTTTACGTGTAATTTTATTAAATGTTGCTCAAAGGAACTTTTAGAATCTCTCAATGCAATGCAAAGCTCTGTGTGGAAATATCCATCAACACCAACATTAGAAACAAAAAGCAACAGTGGCTACTTCTGCTGGGACAGTTATCTCATTTTTCTATATTCATAGTTTATCAGCATGTATCTGCACACATAACTGCACTGGACAGTATTACAAGATGTCTTGCAAACTCTATATGGCTATTGCATACCAAAAGGCCACATTTCCTGAAACAACCTGGATGCTACACCACGACAATATACGGCCCCACATCGCAAATCTTTTTGCTGATTATCTCACGAAAATCAATGTGAAGTGTGTCCTTCAACCTCCCTATAGTCCAGATTTAGCCCCATGTGACTTTTTCCTTTTCCCCAAATTGAAGAAACACCTTTATGGAAGGCATTTTCCATCAGAAGCTATGGTAAAGGTGGCGAAGTATATTCTGAAAGACCTGTCAAAAATGGTTTCCAGAATGACTTTGAAGATTGGCAGAAACGCCTGGACAAGATTCATTGTATCGAGAGGGGACTACTTTGAGAAATTATTTATAGCCCTGTCATTTCCTATATATTACCCTTTACAACTGCGACATACCATTCCTCGTTAACGGATGAAGCTTTAAAAATAAAAAAAAGGAGGCAAGAAGGGGAGTATGCTGTATCACACAATGGAAATGCGGAAAGCGGCGGTGGAATTGTTGACGAAACTTGTTCGTCATGCTTGCAGAGAGAAATTCTAAATATGCGTTCCCCATTCTCCGTTACATGTTTATTGCAAAATTCACAGGTGAAGGCATTCGCTATGTAGATCATTTTATGCGCATTTTAAAGAAGAAAGAAATAAAAAAAAATGAAGGCTAATGGAGAATTACTGATCTGGAACCAATCCTTCACGGTTGTTAATTAATCTCGTTGTGAAATAGGAAGGGTGGAAGGTGGAAAAGATTCATTTCTACACTCAAGTGGTTTTAATGCAGTGACAGAGCGAGTAATTGTGGAACATGTTCTGGTTGTAGCTCAGCAGTGTCATTGGTTTCACACCAGGTAAAGCGAACGTTTCGGCTGAGTGATTTTGTTGCCTGAGTTTCAAATAGAAGCACACAACTCGTGAACTTTTAGATTGAAAATTAATGAAAACAAAGTTGTTTGAATTATGCAAGAAATTTTACGATGCTAACAGGTTACTGTTAATGACTCAACATAAAACAGAAAAAGCGCACGGTGGTGCCAATAGAAGGATTACTGAAGTATTTTCACTTGCGCAATGCACGTGTTACCCCACGATGGGAATATCAGAAATATATTCTAATCATGACTTATAAAAGTAGCAACTTAAACTTCTTTCTAACTTTTCTGCAATCTTAATTTTAATATAATAATTACGGCAAAGAAAAATATTTGCTCTTAAAAGATGCAATGATACCATAAATATAATGGCTTATATTATGCCACTTGGGTTCCCCATATATCATGTATCGGGTATAGTTTGCTAATAAAGCACTGCAAAAGTGGAACACGTTGTTTTGCTTTTCTTACAAAGACAGAATGCAAAACAATGTGTTTCTAAACCTGTTGGCTTAACAATACTGAACTAAAATAAAATTTCACAATACTATGAAGACTTTATCTCCAGTCGTTTGTGGGTGAACATCGTTTGCATTGGAAACCTTCGGTTAAAAAGTTAGTGTAAGGACGAATTGTCTTTAAGATGAATAAATCATTTTAAAGTGTTCTAGTATATTTTCTTTGTTGATTTACTAATAATTTCTGTCCTATTTTTTCACGAGACCCTCTGGAATTTAAAATGCAAAACGTAATCCTCATCCGAGCAACAAATGACCTCTCAGAGTTATTTTACACTCAGTAATGTGCAAAAAGGTTTATATATTTTATAAATAATATACTTTTTTAAAAAATATAAACCATGTTGGTACTAAGGGCAAACTTTGCTTAGTGAAAAATTACTTACCTGAGAATTATTTTCTTCTGTTCTAAATCTGATGAAATACAATTGAAACTGTCTTGGAGAAAAACCACGAGACAGTTTTTTTATGATATGGGGTTTATAGTGAGCGTACTTGAAATAAGGGTAGATGTACAGAAAAGTCACGAAATTGTACCTGAAATGAAATTTTATCAATATTTATGTAGTCCTAATTACTTATGAGATCCACTTTGTAGAAATGTTATGAGCAGCGTTGCCAACTGGCGAGTAATTACCCTATTTTCTGGTATTGGGAAGGTTAGTCGCTCTTTTGCTAAATATTTGAAAATTGACTATTTTGTAATTTAGATTCGCTTTTAAATCTATTAATGCTTATATTTGCTGCTCAGATACATTTTAAAACCGATATCTTTGTTAGCAAATTTTAAATGCCCTTTAAAGATTTTCAGGAGATGCTATTGGCACCAGCTTTAGTGTTACTTGTTTAATGCACCGATATTTCCTTCTGTTTAGTATAATATCTTATTCTTGTCACTAAGAAAGTTTTATGTGTATATCGTATTTTTGCTACATCCTCTAGTGTCAACGGATTCCGGGCCCATTTGCGTCACCGTTGATTCACTAAGCACATCCACTTTCTGAAAAGTCTTGGAAATGCAGTGAGACTTAATATACAGTAACTTTAATCGTAAATGATTATCAACATTATGACGTATATGCCTATTTTATATTCCCAAAATTACACAATAAGCTTGCCCACAAGTTCCTGTTTGTTAGAGTATAAGCATTAAACAGAATTCTCTTTGTTTGCTAACTTAAGTAAGCACAACATAATATAACCAGGTTGTTTGAATGGATCAATAGAGCGCTGCCATGGCGTTCTCAATTGAATAGTTAATAGAGAACAGATAGATATGACCTTGAAACTTGAAGTGCTTATATAGACTCTGTGAATGTGTAATTAGAAGTTCATTGTGGAAGATAAAGCCCGGAAACGTGCTAAAATAAACCGCATATATAAGGCATCGTATAAGAAATTATTCAGAATAGGATCTGAGTTATACTGCTGACTATCTCACAAGCTTTTCAATTTGTACACAAGCGAACAAAAATAGAATTGCACAATAGCTAAAATAGCAATATTAACTATATAAAAGGACCACGTTTTTTGTATTTTTTCATCTCTAAATATATAATGTTCTACAGGAGACAGCACATAAATAAAAAAATCCAAAGATAATAAATACTGAATAAATATTCGGGAAACTTAAATTATAATAGAAAAATATTAAAATTGAAATTAAGCCTGAATTTTACTGCAGTGATAAAATTGAAATGTGGCGGGCACGTGGCATCGGATAGATGGGCGCAGATAACCAGCATGTGGGGACCCCTAGGTAGGACAGAGAACTCCAGGACGATCGAGAAGATGGTCTGACACATTCAAGGAGCATCTCGGAGTTCATTGGTCGAGCATCGCCCGCAATAGAAGTGAGTGGAGTGAGAGGTAGAAAGGACTCAAAAAGGGCAAGAAACTATAAAACAAATTTTTCATAACTCACGTGCAGTAGCTCACCGCGTGAGTCATAAAATGAGCTTTTCCCTCTAGCAGGAAGTACAAGCCCTTTACGGGACATAATGGGCTCTTTCATTTCATTTTCTGTAAACAAGTATCTATATTCATTCATTTTAAATAAATAGCTCTCTAAATTCATTTTCAATAAATAGCTCTCTAAAGAAATGCAACTATTGTTTTGTGACAAAGGTAGCACAAAATATGCATTTTACGACAAATATTCATTTTTTTATATTAGAATGCAATTTTGAAGGTATAAAGTTGAAAGAATTATTAAAAAATGTAGTCGAGATGAGTTAAAAGGGCCAAATGTACATTCAAAAGCGGATATTTTCTCGATCTTCAATGCTTTTAATTCTCATCAGAGGGCCCATAATATATTGAACTTAAAAGCTGAAAATATCTTAAAAAATTTAATAGGAATCTATTCATTAATTATTAGAATGGATTTGCGCTTAGATCTGCAGATGTACAGTCTACATCTACTAATGTACCATCCAGTTCGACATCTCCAAGTGTCGGACACAAGCTGAATGTAAACGACCTGAGATCTGTAACGTCACAATGCCAGCACATATCCTGAAAGCGAGAATGGAATGTCATGTCGGAGCGAAGACCATTTCCACTCTGTTCGCCAGGATATTGACAGTATATGTGGATGCAGAATGAACATCACTCAAAGACTGGGCTACCTCCTTTCAGGTCACTTGTTCGTTGACAGGGGAGTGTTTCTATGGAAACGGAACTCAGTCGTGATTTCGACGTACGTATTGATCGATTGCCACATTTCACAAATAATGTTTTAAAAGAAATAGCTAAGCATGTTAGCAGCAGCTGTGCGAACCTCGGAAACGAAGTTGTAGTAGCAGTAGCTCCAAATGAGGCACAGGAAGCAGTTAGAGAAACAAAGGAAGAGGAAAGAAATTGCAAGAATGATACGAGTTCATACACAATTAGTGAAGTAAACCTTTGTCATTGTTTATTCATTAAGCACTGAACTGAAAATGTCTGCTAATGCATATTCTTTCCCCCCAAATATTAAACATTTGTTTGGAAAATCAGAACAATGAGAAGTAACAAATCTTAGTTTTACCTCTTTCGTTGTAGGTGTTTCATACTTGCACTTTACTATCGCAATATACTTTTTCTTTAATTTGTCCTAATGCTTATTGTAGTTTTTACAACTGTTAATGAAGTTATTTTATTTTATGGTTTATGTTATCATTTGTCATCGTCACCATTACAAAACTGGAACAAATGACATTATCGGATATGTTGGTAGTTCATCTTTATCTCTCCAACATCAGTTTTTCTTTTTTCATGCTACTTTTTGGCAATTTGCTCATTTCCTCTAACCTTGTAACCACCGACACCTGCTTTAATAAAACAAATCTCTAAAATTCGTTGAACTTCATTCTTCTAGTGCCATCGATTTCATATTTACCTAAGCTGCTTTTCTCTAGAGGTTTGCTGGGCTCATGTTTGAGGTCGAACTCTCACCTGGTGTAATGCACTTTATCTCTTCGGACACAATGGGCATGAATCACTACGTTAATTGCCAAATCGTCTGAATAAGACCATCACAATCATGCAAAAAATGTTAGTATCTCATTCTTACCTGGTA
Source organism: Metallyticus violacea (assembly GCA_030762175.1). Taxonomy (NCBI): domain Eukaryota; kingdom Metazoa; phylum Arthropoda; class Insecta; order Mantodea; family Metallyticidae; genus Metallyticus; species Metallyticus violacea. Next base: position 13,531,921 of record CM060838.1, on the reverse strand, counting down.
CTTTCACTAGAGAGGTTGCTTCTCCTAAATATCCAGGAACATTTCCTCTCAGTCCTTCAGTTTGATGGGTTTGTTGTCTCCCCGTTACAAATCGGGTTTATTTTTAACTGTATTTTTCATATTCTCATCTTTTTGTAAACTTGGTTTTCTGTTAAGGTAAGACCATATTTCGTTTTCCATGTCCTTGCAGTAGCTTTTCTCTTCTTTGATTCTGACAGCTGAAATGATAATAAAATATCACTAGGCATTTCAACAGTTCCAAGAAAAATGGTACAAACTAATAAACTTTAGCGGTTAGCTATAAACTGAATGGAAATTATTTGCTATGCTTTCAACAAGCGTAGCAAGGAAAAAAAAAATCTACCGAGTAGGATTTTCGTCATTTCCTTCTCCAAGTGGTGAAGACGACTCAGCGGAGAGGGGAAGTTTTTATTAACACCTAACTAACGAGTCACACTCACGACTACCTTTGTTACATCTTTTTTCTAAGCTGCGTATCTTGGGACGCGCCTCACTTTTATTAATAGCACCCATTGTCATCATTTCCTCCAGAAGCACTTACCTCTGAAAGAAATTATGAATAGGTTTATCTGTTTGTACACCATAAATTCTGACACTTGTATGTTTGTTCGCTAATCTTAACTTTAATGCTACATTTCTTCCGCTGTTCTATGATATATTGCAAATATATTGAGTGGTCCACGAAACATCGGTCCGGCTCTGGCAAGTTAGTCTCGAACATGCATACAAAAATCACGGCGAGCCAGATAATGAAGGAAATTGGCGGAGAAGGGTAGTGAAAGAATATAAAGTTGGGTGGTAGCTATTTCAATAAGAGGAAGTGGTTTGTGCTACGAGCAAGTGTTCACAGCCATGGCGATCGAAAGTGTTTCTGCAACAAAGAATTTCAATAGTGCAGCTTCCATTAAGAAAAGACGGGAGAGTTATGCAGTCATATTTCCTGGTTGATAATGCTCCTGCAAAGAGAAGTAATGCAAGATTTGGTGAAAAAGTGACGTAATGGGATCAGTTGCTAACGCGTAAACATCATTCTTAAGCGTGAATGTTTACCATTTCGTAATCTTGCGACATATTACAATTCTGAAGCGAGAAACATAAAAAATTAAGAATTAAAATAAAATAAAATGATAAAAAAATAAAACAGGAAAATTATACGAGCTCCTGAGGGTGTTATATAAATTAGGAGGTTGATTCATGACTGATTTTATTTCTTGCATGGTAACTTTGTTTACATAAGTTTGGGAACTAAACCCAAAGCAATTTTCTGATTCAAGCTGTTACAGTAAGTCCTTTGAAGGAGAAATGAGCATGGAAGTTATCTCAAAATAATTAACGGTCTCTTCTCTTATATTATACTTTTATTCTATATAAAATATATTTCTTGCACATTTGCACGCGCAAAGACCAAATATATCTTAAGAATGTACCTACAGGCTGTCCCGTTCATCTTGTTCATCCCAAATAACTTTTTTCTGATACATCAAATGAAAAATTGTTTCAAAGCAATTTTTTTAAAACATTTTTGGGTCAGCAAGATGAATATAGTATAAAACACATGCATCATTTAAACATTCTCTAAACCGCTTCCAGTTCTTTTGTTCAGGACATCCGTCTGAAAATCGGGAAGTTCTGAATTCGAATCCTGTAAGGGATTTTTTCCGAATTTTTCCTTACCCTCAAAAGTTGAATACCAGGCAGCTTTAAGCGTTATAGACTTATGTATTCATTTCCGCTCTTATTCATCGTTTCTTCAGACCTTTGTTCTTATGCGGGACGTTTAGCTGTAACAAATAAATTAAAAAAAATTACTCCTATGAGAGATTCATTTCATGAACTATCGCTACGGGTAGCCGAAATCGTCAAACCGGGGACTTGTGAGCGGAAGTCTAAAGTTCGATTCCCACCAAGAGCATCCTCCCTGACAGGTTTTTTACAGGTTTTTTCAGTCCTTATAAATGACAAAGTCAGGTAATCACCCTAAACTTAGTCCTGGAACACTTCCTAAGTTAAAAAAAAAAATCCTTTATTTATCATTTCATGTATCACCAGTGTCCATCGCCTGTGAGGCCTCGGTAGTTAAAACAGGCGTTAAACAATATTTAAATGTCATGCATTGGTAAACGATCTGCAATACAGCGCGTCCGTCGTTTACATCCTTGCAGCTTTGGCATTTAGGACGTCAGGCTATTGTCCACTAATCCGCTGCACAGTAACACCACTCATGTCTAGAGCAGTGCGTAAGTTACCGTACACCGTATTGGGCGTGAATAAACAGATCAATTTTGCGCCGAGAGTGGCAATGGCGTGTGTTTGTGTTTACCAAGTGCCAGTCATTAACACAGAAATTTATTAACACTGGAATCTCGCAACAGGGTATCTGGAGCTGCTAAGTTCATGCTATAATACATAAGAAATCGGGCCCCAAGGAACCTTAAACGTCAGTATTGTCATGAAAAAATTATCTGTAAACAGGGTTAACTTGTGCATTTTTATATAAAGCTCATTCTTTAATTTTCTTATTTTTATGGGATAAATTTGTCATTTATTTATAAAAATCAACAATTTCTAAGGTCATGAACTCTAGAAAGACTAATGTTAGACATTTAAAAAGTTAATATTATAACTGCGTGCACATATTCTATGATGTACGATCTTTTATGTACCATTTTAACAGGATTTAAACCAATCGTTTGCCTAACCTCTGCAAAGTAAACAATAAGAACAACACTATCTGCTACTTTATCCCTTTCTCTTTTTGAGATTTCTAAATTGCCTCGTGTGGGACAGAGGGAGATGTTAACTGTACTATTTGACGTGATGTAACTAAACAGCGGATCTTCATGCAAGAGTTTTAATTTATTTATGTATGAAATTATTTCTTTCACACTATCCGCGTGTACGAATTAAATTGGAAAAGGAAAACCGAACTTGAAAAATTCTGCTCACGCAATTTATTGTTTGCTGGAAATAAATTATTACTGTTATACTTTTTTCTAGTTATTTAAACCAAGTCACATCTTTATTTAAAGCTTGCTTGATAACATTGTTTTTTTAATTTAAATGAGCAAAATTTAAACAAACTTTAAAATGTGTCAGTGAGATTGTACTTTTTCTTATGATGAAAACAATATTTTCATAAGAACATTTTTAATTCTTTTTAAGGTACAACATTTAAGTAATGTATAAGATTATAAATTCGTTTGTATTTATTTAAATAATGTACTGTAAGTATATTACTTGAATAAGCTGGGTTGATAAAATAGATTTTATATACAGTGGGAAATTTAATGACTGAGATCAATAATTAAGCGGTTTTGAAAGTTAAATTAAATATACCTGTAATGTTTATTTTCAGCTCTATGTTGAGTTTTATTATATTTTATATATAATATATTATTATATTATATTATATTATATTTTAAATGTTAATTTTAAATACCTATATTGTTTTTATGCCTATAAGTCCACAGCCTAATGATGACTATTTTCGACTTGCAAGACACATGAAAACTGCTTTTAATTATGAAAAATTGTGTTCTATACTTGTTTCCCATAAAGCAAAAACATAAAAAAAATAATTTACTTATATTAATAATTTAAAATTGCCCGTGGGTTCCCCCCCCCTTTTTCACTGCCTTTGTGCGAAATCATTAAAATGTGCATAAAGCCGACTCTGTTCTAATCTTTAAATGAATGATTATGTGTTACAAATCATTATTTTTTGTAAAATATGAGCTTTAATTTTAACAAAATGGGGTAACTATGGAAAATTTAGCATGAAAACTATTAGATCTAGGTATGTCATGTTTCACATAAACATTCTTTATATGTTATATTATAAAATTTATATTAACATTTAAAAAGTATAATGTAACCTTTTTTCCGATTTCACATGGAATAGCCCGAACATTGCAGTCAAGGAAAACATTAAACACACAAGTCAGTCACAGCTAAAACACAACTGTTTTACTTAATAACAAAGAACTGACATTTTACTGTTACCTTTATAACAAAAATAGCAGCTGCAATTAGCAGCAATTTCTTCCCATTGCGGTCATGGTGAATTTAGCTTTAATAACTGTAGGTTCATCCCCCTACCACCCAAAGGTATATAATTATACTAGTTTCTAGTATGCATTCATCTACACTACTTTTACTGTTGTGCCATAAAATGCTTCTTTGTAAGATAATAAACGTAAAGGTACTGCAATTCGCTGTTCTAGAACTACTCTGCATGACATTAAATGATTACGGTTCATTTTCATTAAAACTGAAATGTTTAAGTCTGCTGAGAAATAACATATTCGTGTGCTAAACAATTTTAAAAAGTTGTCCAGTTGCAAGAGATAATAGAACACGATTTTGTGTATAAATTCCATACGAGTCCCATAGCATATTTCTTAAATATGTATTCTATTCATGTATTCATGCATTCATGTAAATATGTATTCTATTCAAAGTAAAAAGGGCGGCGTTAGATTTTCGTTTATTAAATTATGAAAACATTCAAAATTCTCTTAAGAGTGCAGTTTGAAAATTTGGGCGTGCTAATAATAAAATGTGTATTAAAGACTGAGCACAGGCCAATGAACGGAAACAATCTCATGAAAAATTCTATAAGAACTTTTTTAAAATTCATTAAAGCATTTCATGTAAAAATAACAATAGAAGGGGAACAAAAACACTTATTGAATCCATTTTGTAGATATATGAAGTAACTATCGAATAAATGTTACGTATTTATATTTAAATAGTGTAAGATAAACTAGGGAATTTAGTGTTAATTCATAGTGAAGAAACATGCAGAGTGGGGGGGGGGGGGGAAAGCCGTACCACCCGGAAACCAAATTTTGACAACGGCAAGAACTTCATGCAGATCGCAACGACAAAGTTGAAAGCCATTCAAAATTAGGGTTGCATAAACACTACAGTACTACAAGTATGAGAGTTAATAAAGAACCAATTGTGAAGAGTGTCTCGAACTGAGCTCTTCGATATATCCAACTCTTGCTTCCTTGTCCTAAAGTCTGGAACTTTTTGATCGCAGATAGCTTTGTTCTCTCCTTGAAATCGAGATGATTTTTCGTATTCAGTAAGACACTTATGACAATTAAAATTGGACAAGGAAATAAATTATTTTAAAACCTCTATTTATAATCTTTCACTTGTTAGGGTGCTAAAAAGCGGTTTCACTTAAGTTAAAATTCTTCAATATTTAAATAAGCCGTTTGTTCTGCGAATAAATCTGTGCTCCATTGCTTTATAATAAAGTATATTAATATCTCACCCATTGCTTATCTAAGAAGGTAATTTTTTAAAATAATATATTTAAAACTTTAATTATAAACTTAAAATAAGAGTTTACAACTGGCTTTTAAAAACAAGCAACAAGGAATTAAAAATATAGAATAAAACTCTTGAAGAGTCTATTAGAAAGTATTTATAAATAAAGTGCTCACTTTGTATATGCATATTATTTTGTACAAATTTAAGCATCTTTTTTTTTAAAGATAAACTTAAAACCAGAATTAAGAATTATATTTATTTACTTTACCTTACATTATGGAATGTCCGTTGCTGTTCTTCTCAAAGTAAGAGGAAGTGGGCTGGAAACGGCAAATGAAACTGCGGCTTCGCTTATTGTCCATTAGTAAAGTGCAACAAAAGAATTGAAAACTATAAGAGAAATACACACAATAGGTCATAATGGAGAAACAGACTTCCTAACCAGTTATTAGCATTATCGCTAATAACATTCAACGCTGACATGCATCAGAATTGCAAAATATAAAACATAGGAATCATTTCGTCATGCTCGACCAATGATCTACAGTTTCCGCATTTCTTGGAGCACAGATTGCTTTCCACTAGCTTCTTTTGCCATAAAACAATTTCTTTATTGTTATTGCCTTTTCAGCTGACGGCTAACAACGACTTTGAACAACGGAATATTGTAAATGAACTATGAATGATTGTTTTTCTATTTCAGCAAGGAAACAGATAAAAATATAATAACATTTGTTGGTTATAAGTAGGATTCGTCATCCGCTTATGCATTTGAAAGGGGTCAGTATTCACTGGAGTCGTACACTGATCATAGTCACATTGTTCATACTTGAGCTCTCCATGTGTACACTTTTTTTTTTACGAGGGTCATACTGAAAGTAGTGAGTAACAATTTTAAACCTCTAAATATTTATTTTTAGATAAACCAAGTACATCATCGTAATCTACAGACTTTTCTCTCACTTTTCAACATAGTCTCCATTTCTTTGTACACATCGTTCTGCAAGTTTGAAAATACCCTTACGATAGAACTCCATTCCAGCTGCAGGACACTGACACACTGCTTTCCGAATATCCTCCACTGTCTCGTAGTGTTGACCTCACATCTGTTCCTTAACAGAACCGAAAAGATGGTAGTCGGAGGGTGCCAAGTCGAAACTGTAGGGAGGATGTGGTAGAATTTCTCACCCAAATGTTCTGATTTTCTCCATTGTGACGCGGGCAGTGTGAGGACACGCATTATCCTGTTGCAAGATGATGTTTTTTCCAGGACGCTTATCGCGCAATGCACGACAGACTTCCAAAGGGTGTGGATATAGCGGGCAGCATTTATGGTTTGTCCAGATTCAAGAAAATCAACCAAAATGCAACTCTGTGCATCCGAGAATACGCTACCCTTAACCTTCCCAGAAGATCGCACTGTCTTCGCTTTCATCGCCTGTCGCCATACTCGTCAAAAAATCGTCACCTTCATTTTCAAATCTCTGAAGATGGTTTTGGCTGATGGTTGTTCTCTGAAGTTTGTGGTCGTCGGTCAGTAAACGTGGGACCCAACGGGCACAAACTTTTCGATAACCTAAGATTTTTATCATTTCTCGCGCTGCACTATGTCCTACTGGAAGTTTTGCAGCGATTTCATCCACAGTAATACGCTTATCTTCTCTAATTAGCTCATCAACTTTTTCCTTGTTGCCGTAGAGGCAGTTGAATTTCAGCAGCTGATTTTCCCTCCTTAACAAGGAATTCAATGACAATATGCCGTCGAAACGAAACATTGATATCCGCCATTTTGGAAATACTGCCTGTAGTTTCGTGATAGAAGCTAATGACGTCACAATATGGCAACATGCGGTGTAAAGTGTGTAGATTACGATTCTGCACTCCTTTTTGTTACATTGTTGGAATTTGAATTTTTAACAATGGGTTGCTGACGACTTTCAGTATGATTATCGTATATTTTGATTGTGAAAGAATTCATAGTGGTAAACAAGATTTCAACAAGTTGTTTTTCTATATAAATGTATTATTGTGTAATATGTATACATTTATCTTTCCACGCTCGCGTTAGGTACCTACGTCGACAGGAGTGCTACTTCCGCAAGCGTGGAAAGATAAAATGTATGCAAATTATTTATATATTTATAGAATATTAGTTGTGCCATTTAAACATTTTTCATTATTTCATGAGACTATAATGTACGTATGTAATCTTATGGAAGTTTGCCTTCCGGCTTTAATAAACATGTGACAGACGTGCGCCACTTAAAACAACTCTTCGAAACAAAGCCGAACTCCAGTTATTGCTACGGAATAAAAGGAGATTATTGTTCATTCCGAAATGTCTTCATATTCATAAACATTGCAATGCCTAGTTTTAATTACATATTTGGGTTACCCAATTTCCCACTATAAAACTAAAGATCTAGTATTGAAAGTCTCTAAATTCCTACAAATATTGGGAACTGTAAAATGAATTACCTTATAAGAAAAATTAGGAAAGAAACAGCAATTTATTCCAAATTTATTGTAGGATTTTGAAGACTGGATGATGCCCCCCCCCAAAAAAAAAAAGAGAGAAAGAGAGTAGAAACAGCAGAAACAAGATATCATTGGCGGCATATAATTTATTATAAAATAAAGGAAATGAACATATTGGTCTAGTATTAAAACACAAAGCATACTAAATATTATTTCCACATTCGTACAAACACATGCATTGACCTGATACCTTTTAAAGGGTATCTATTGGAACCAATATGTTGGAAGAAGTCTAGGACGACAACGAAAACAATGGAAATACCAACTGTAATATTTCTGGAGAAGGAACAGGTTATTTTGATTTTAACCGATACATGACTCAAAACATCTCTCCATTTTCCGATTATCGTAGTATTTGTAGGTATGTAGATTTATTACATTAACGTGCTCTCGCTTCTGGCTCTTCTACACAAACGACCGCAGACACAATTTATATCCCAGTCCCGTGTCCCTCAAGCTTCAACACAATGTGACTGACGATAATAATGAAGAAAAAGACAACATACTATGTTTATATTTATTACAAAAACGTTGATACTTTATTTTCTCAAGAGTATATTAAACTGCTACAAGTCTGATAACATTGCAGACAAGTATAATAAAAAGCATATAATTAACTTAAAAAAATATATGTTTGTTTATTTTCAATAAAGGAGTAAAATAAAAAGTATTCTTAAAACAATTATTTAATGTAGACTTCATTATTGAAATGTTTTAGTTGCATAAAGATTTATAAAGAGTAGCCGAGGTCGTTAAGGCGCGGACTCGTGAGCGGGAGGTCTGGGATTCGAATCCCGCCAGGATCGTCCTCCGCAAGGTTTTTTTTTTTCAGATTTTCTTCAGTTCTCATAAATGGCAAATGCCGGGTAGGTACCCTAAACTTAGGCCTGGAACGTTTCCTTCTTTAAAAAATTCTTTTCCAGTTTATCATTTCATCTCACATATCATCAGAGTCACGCTTGTCGGCCTCAGTAGTAAAAACGGGCGTTAAACAAACAATAACACTTGTTATTCAACATTGGCATTCCCTTATACATTTTATATTTGTAGTTTTTCCATAATTAATGAAAATATTATTATAAGCGCTTGAACATTTTCAAAAGGTTAATTCGATTTCAGAACATTTTAATCATGTCTCAAAAATATTTAAAATTTCGCTCAACTTTTCAAATATCCTTTGCGCATTTAAAAGCAAGAAATTGCTAACACCACAACGTCTATTATTAGGAAATGGCATTCTTAACGTATCTTCTATAGAGCATCAAAATCATTGCTATTCTGAAAAAGGTTTTTAACTGTTTATTGTTGACGTGATGACCCGAGTAACCTTTTGGAGTGTCAGTAAGTAAGAAGCATGCCAATGTCACAACGGTAATGTTATGTCCAGCAACTTGAGATGTGAAGCACATATTGCAACGGTTTATCCAAAGTGACAGAGCTTCGTCATCACATGGAAGAAACTAACAAGTGTTCAATAATAGCCTCATGCTTTATCTTTGTACGTACAAATCCAGATAAAGATTTCTGAATATTTGAAACAGAATTATCGTAAACGCGTTCGTTCAACAGGAAAGCAAATATTTATACTCTTACATCAGTTATAATGATTGCTTATTACCTGCATTATTGAGGATTCATTTTTCGTTCTCTTTGTTGATCCATTTGCCTCATAGAGAAAGTATTTGACAAGTTAATTCGCTAATAATAAGCAATTCTAAAGGTTTGACTGAAAACAAAAACCTTTACACTTAAAGTTCAACAAAAACAAGACCAAAATTATAGTTATATTTACGCTTACATACTTTAACTAGGATAAAAGCAATGATCAAGCTAAATACGTTTGATCAAGCTTTACATATGGTAACATTAAATAGAGAAGAGATGTTTATTCTGTATTTTAATTTCTATATCAAACGTATTGGTGTTTAATTGATGAGAATAGAGATTTAATAGAAATTAAACCTCTAGTGCTATGGTAACGAATTCCTCCCTTTTACATAGAGGAGAATTTCTTTGCTTTCATAGGTAATATTAATCTTTCAAGTGAAAGGATACACAATTTATTAAACAGTGGCTTAGAAGTTGTTCTTGAACTGACGACCTCATAATACTCTCTTGTTTTATAGGAAAAATAATCAAATTTGTTCTGCATGTTATATTATTCACTTCTCAATATTATCTCCGTGTATTTTAACAGTGTTTGTCCCTCTTTTAATAAGGGCATCTATTCCCATGCATGAAGATCAACATTCTTAATCCTCAACATCTGACAAACAACTAACGAAAATTTACAATAATGATCATCCTTTGGCAACAGAAAACTTACAAAAACCATTTGTTGTTACCGGATGATCTGCATGAATAATGCCATCAGCTGTTAAGTCGCTATATTGGTGGGCGGTCTATCACATTTAATTAACAACGGGAATGGTATTGCAACTTCGTTACAAGGACAAATCCAGTGTCTAACAGTGCTGTCATTCACATTTGCAACCCATTCCGTACATTAATGACGAAATAGGCGTTTCCCTTTGCACTAAAGAGTTGTCTGAATCTCACTTGAATGTAGGGGTGACAAATAAATCACAAACCGTTATTTTGTCACACATAAAATTATCATTGTGAAGCCTGTTATTGAAAACGTGAAATACTTGTGACGAAACAATCGCTCTTGATTTTCGAACCCATTCACTCATTACAGCTAAACTGTTACTCGATATTGTTGATTTGTCTACGATCTGTAACAACCAAAAAATATCGATTATCCTGAAAACGCCGAATAATAGCGCTGTCTGGAGAATATTATGTAAGTCACTGCACTTTTCTATATCACCGTATGTTAATGTTAATATTTAACTAAGTTGTTTTTATGATTGTGTGAACTTAAATAAAATATAAATTATATTTATTTTCGTTATTACGAAGTCTCAGTAATGTAGTTTGGTATACTTTCCACATCTTACTTAACCTAAAAAAAACCCTTCATTAACAAGTTCCTCTGAAATAGCTCATTGCCTTTTCAGTAATTTCTAGCTAAAAGTTACTTAATTTTCGGCTTAAATAAGTCAACGGGAACACAAGCATTATAAAGCCAACGAATTATGTTTTAGATTTTAGGTAATATATATTCTTATTACTCTTGCCATAATTTTACATTTTTAATGGTCGTTTAAATTTTATTGCATTTTTCTAATCCATATAACATGACTATATCCAAACACAGTCACGAATCACAAATTAATCCCTTTATGTGTGAATTTTTAACACTGAAAAAATTATAAGTCGCAATCTTGGGTCACATATATTTGAAAATATTATTTAAGCTCCTCTATACTTGAATGTCAGTCATTTTCTAAAACAATACAAATGGCAGAAACAAAGGAATGACACCAAATTTCAATTTATACGCAATTGAAAGATATAAAAAATAAGAGACATTACTTTTTGACTTTGCCTTTTCTAGATGCAATGCTTTCATTCCGTGTCATATCTGATACAAGACTGGACATAAGAGAAGTAGAAAGTCTTAAGTTTTAATTATATCCATATTTTAAGGTTATTTGAATTCTTAGAATCATAAACGTCCATTCAGTATCTAGGTAGTTTACTGCTACTACAGGAGGTATAGTGGCGTAACTGAATAAGATGCAAGTGATAAAGAAGAATTTTATACCGCATTAAACCAACAATTTTTCTTATAATATAGTGTGCATAGAAATTGCATCAACCTCACTCTTTATACATTTCTACAAATAGTATCATTGTTATCGTCATAGTGGGTTTCTAATAATATTGTATAAAATGCCACTTCTATGTGAAATGAGTATAATCACGATTACTAATACCAAATAAATGTATTATTTAAGGCAATTATAGAATATTTATACCAAAAACGTTAATGTGAATGTTTGCGAAACAAATGGGTAGATACAAATTAGGCAACCTCTTTAACTGATGAATATAAACCATTTACATATACAGTTGATTACAATTTGCATTAAAAATAAACAGAAGGGAAATAGATTAATACTTTATCATTGTCCCTTTTGATTTAATTATCACATGACTTCTTGCAGGCATGTAAAGAACACATTTTCTAGTTACGTAAAAGTGTTGAATTCTCCAGGAGCCATTTTGCATCTATTGAGAAAATAAAAGCATAAACAATCAGCGAAAATATATAAAAATGTAAACTTTGGTAAGAAGCTGAAACTTGTTGAAAAACGCTACAGTAGTCCATAATACTTGTCGATCATTGTCATTATCTTCATTCTAGAATGTCAAGTTATTGGTTAGCATTCATACGGAACCTTTCACAAAGTATAACGAAACATCACCAGCATAAATGGATAGGAAACCATCTGACCCTGAGAATTTCACAGTAGTCATCATATAATCTGAACGAAAGCTTTGTCCTTTCTTCCTGTACACCATCTGAGTCTTCAAATTATATTTACATATATCACAAGAGGGCCTGAGATTAACGATAAATTCAGGAACTTGGCGAATGAATTTATATGGAAAGCCCAGACCCTGGAGTTATATTTGTTAGAACTATTAGGACTTTATCACGAATAAAATACAATTCCTCTAAATTTGTTTACAAAATTGTAGTAATTGTATTTTTGTATTTTCAAGCTATCTTGCGACAGAAGAATGTCTGTTGTCAGTAACGCCAATAGAGAAGAGCAAAATAGGGGTTTTGGACTATATATTTGAAATTCGTGCACAGAATATTAACACTTGTTATACTTATGAATTTCCATTTTATTCAGGATCCGTGAGACTGAAATGGACAAAAGTCGATCATTTCAATCGCTACCGTTCGATTTTCTAATGCCAACTGAGAGAGAGGGAAAAAAGATAACATACAGTGACTTTATTTTTCTTTGTATTCTGTAGCTTGGAATTCCTAATGATAAGACCTGCACATTAGACGCATCACCAGAACGCTGCATTTTGTTTAATGATTGTCCATTCTTTTGTAGCTATCAATAGTTCCCCACCGCCTCTAGCAAAAGTGGTCAGTGATGCGTGCTCAGGAAGTATATAGTGGAGGTTTAGAGTTGGCTACAAGACAAATGCACATCGCGTGATAAAAAGGATAAAAGGATTTGATAATTTTTTTCGATAAATTCACTCCGTAATCCGGCTGTGATTGGTCAAAATTCAAATTTTTGTTTCGTTTCATTGGTCGATTTTAAGATGACATCACATGAGTGAAATAGCCACAATAAAAGTTCTTTCTTCCATTTTCAGACCATTTTTACCGCTTTTTCTTCATCCCCTTAGTTAAAAGTGACTTCTTTCGCGGATAGCAGCCTTTCAGTGTACCCTAAAATAGTCGCCCTCTTAATATATTGAGCTACTTTTATACCACCAGTCGTTTTTTAAGTCTATGGATGAAGCGTGTCGATTCTTCAGGCTTAGTCAATGGATCTTCAGCTAGTTTTCCTTCCAGTTCAAATTTTCCGACTGAGTTTTATATATATAAGAAAGACAAATAGAATTCTACAGATTGATTGCAGTGCATTCATGTGACTATTTTACGCGTAGAATGTCTCTCTTTGCTAAGAGCAATGCTTGCATTATTTTTCCATGATGTCAGGGGTATAGAATGAGCCATATTAGAACAGTAACTTCAAATTGTGTACTGTAAGCATAGGGCATGTGGACTGATATATGTACAATAATGAGAATTATGCAATAAATATTTATGGTAATATTGTTTATCAACAACGAAACTCATAGTTAAATGTCATGCATTCAATTTCTAGGGAATAGAAAGTTAAGCTGGGTTAAAAAGGAGTAATGTATCAAAACGATACCTTTTCCTAAGGTGATGCAATTTATATGAACACCTATGTAACTGGATAATGAAAGGTGAACTTTACATAGAAGAGGGAAGGCATCATTTGAGAAAATTTAGCTCAGGAGGCCTATGAACAAGCTATACATAGCTTCTTGAATATCTTCACTGCTCTCATAATCTTGTTATTTATGTTGAAGTTGTTTAATGCATAATGTGCTGAACGCCACGGGTGGCTGAGGTCGTTAAGGCGCGGAATCTTGAGCGGGAGATCTGGGGTTTTAAGTGCGTTTAATAGGTGGAGGGGGTGGCACAGTTGGCCCCACATCGTGTTCGCCAATTTGAACAAGGATTGTTGGTAGGGGATGGGAATTGGGCTGTATTGGTAGTTGTGTTAATTAATTTAAGCCCGCCGATCCCAGAATTTAATTTCTCCTCCCCGAGACTCTCGCTCTAGGGCTTACCGCTAATTTTTGGTAGCTGTAAGCTAGTCAGGGCTGAGGGAATGGGAATTTGATATTGAATGCGGTAAATAACGCCGGGTGATTTAGTTGCTGAGGTTGTTTATTTTCCCAAAGATGAATAATCAGATGAACTCAAGTCTCACGCCGGATCACTGGCCAGATAAACTTGGCAAACACGTAAATTTGGTTGCGTTCACCCAAATGGTGCCTAATATGAAGAAAGTTGCTTTTTCAATGGTATTTAATGCAGCACAATGGTGCTATATGTGGCTCACACGTTGATTGATTGCCGAGCCTCGTTGATGCCAAATCTTGTATTTCTGACTTAGGACGTTCTTACTCTAACAGCACAATCGATGCAGCAGAAATATTTTGGACTGAAGAATTTTGAGGCAAAATCTACTCCTTATATACTCGAGAAAAACTGACGCCATCCCCTAAAAGTGACGCGAAACATTCCCGCCAGTTTTGTTTCCACCATGCTCAAAGGCGGACGCTTACTTCACTCGTGGTTATTTCTATTCGCTAAACAGTTTTTGGTAGAGCACACGCTCCGCCATTCGTCAGTAAGTTCACTTCAAACAAATTTTACACATTAATGTCAAGGGACTGTGTACTCGCACACCCGCCACTTCCCAAGCGAAAATAGCTGGCTTCCATGTCTAAGACATGACCATCCTTTGCTCATCGCATCCCTGAAGGAATTAGTTTCTATTGTCTGACTTTTCCAACCCTTGCCTTGCATGCTCAGAGTGAGATTCAAGTCCATCTTTACTCTTTGCTTTATTACATATTATTTCCTAAATATTACCAAAATTACATATTATAGACACTTGATCAGTGTTAAACACTATACAATCTCAACTCTACACACATTAATTTTGTTATTAAACTGCCTCCAATGACAGAAAAGGCACAACTTATTTGCATGTAATTACTCATTTTAATTATCTCAATTACTCTGTAAGTGGTGGAAGGCCAGGGACAGCTTCAGGTTTGATTCCTAACAGGATCGTCCTCCTTGATTGAGAGTTTTCCTCAGTCTTCACAAATTACAGATACCGGGGAGGTACCCTAAACCTAGGCCTGGAACTCTTCATTCCTTTGAAAAAAAATATTTCCCAGTTTATCGTTTCATCTCATATACCGTCAGTGTTCACCGCCTGTGATGCCTTAGTAGTTAACACGGGCGTTATTACAGATTATGTGTTCACTGAACAAGGAAGAGTTTCTCTGAAACTTGACAGAGCACAATCTGGTTTATTTGAACTGAAAGCCGGTACTTTTCCATCTTCTTACCATTACAACAAGATTATCGGTATATTCAGCATAATCAGCAGGATATCTGCATAGGCTAGAAGGAAACCCAATACATTACTTCTTTAAATATGATAAGCAAAAAGAGGCAATTTTTTCCCCCTTGAATGGCTTCAGAAAAAATCTAATTTTGTGTTAACGTTTTAATGTCTCGATTCCATGAAACTTGTTTTAAAATAATATAGAGTGTACAGTATGTTATGTAAGACCATATTTTAGTATTAGATTAGTCATAAAGTATACAGAACACAATTCCATGTCTAAAAACGAATTTTTAAAATTCTCTCATCAGCTTCAAAAATGTGTGAAACTGGCAACATTGTACCCAAAATACTTAATCAAATGTACAATCCAGGAAAAATGAAACGTTCTTTTTTAACTTTTATGGTTACCATATGTGCTTATTGTTTTATGTTGTAAATTATAGTTTATATAATTTAAAAAATCAGAGCATAATTGGAATACACGATCAGCCTATTTATATTCTATTTTTTTTTCTGTAACCAGTAGATAAGGCTACCTAAATCAGATGTTTGCACATTGAATTAATAATATAATTGTGTAATATAAATTACTAGCACATTAAAAGAAAGTAATTGTTCATAATATTTTTATTTTATTGATTATTTCAGTAGAATATTTACCCAAATGTAAAATAGTGTAGAGAAAAGATTGACTCATTCCTTCCTTTATTATACCAACTTCATATCAGTGAAGTTGGTATAAGGCAAGAGTATGTTTTTTATTTTCTAAAAAATTTGAAATTATCACAAGTAATATCACGAAAGGGTCTGAGATTTACGTTCGTGAATTTATCTGGAAAGCTCAGACCTCTCGAGTGATATTTATTAGGACTATTTCACGAATAAAATAAGATTTTAAATATAATTCCCGTAAACTTCGTTTACAATATTGTAATAATTGTTTATTTGCATTATGAATATTAAAACTTTTCAAGTCATTTAGCATCATACGAATGTCGATTGTCAATAATGCCAATAGAGAAGAGTCAAATACGAGTTTGCGACTATTTCATGAATAGAATACGCGCCCTTAAACAATACTAATCATGAATAAAATAAGAATAAAAGTAAAATATATCTGAAATTCGCGCCTCGATATAAAATGTTATACTTACTTATGAATACTTATTATCCATTCAGAAACCTTTAGAATGAACTAGACGAAAGTCCATTGTTACAGTTGCTTGCGTTCGATTTTCTAATACCAATTGAGTCAAAAAAAAAAAAAAAAAAAACCAGAGAAAATATTTTACCATTCTGAACAAAGTGTTTATTAAGATCTATGGTTGCTTAGGCAGATTTTGTTACATAAATTAAAAAATGAGATCAGGCTGTTTGGATGAATACGCAAAAGCAAGTGACTGCACATTAACTTGTTAAATTTACAATTACTGAAAACACAGAAAAGTGGTAAGTGATGCGTGCTAAGGAATTATATAGTGAAGGTATAGAGTTGGCTGCACTAACCACAAGACAAACGCACATTGCGTGATAAAACGGAATTGATAATTTTTTGCTGGATAATTTCACTCCATAATCTGACTGTGATTGCTCAAAATTCACAATTTTATTTCGTTTCATTGGTAGATTTTAAAATGCCGTCACATGAGTAAAATAATCTCAGTAAATATTAATCGTATCATAAAATTATTTTTAAAAACTTACTTGTAATGACGTGATATTCTATAATTTGTGTGAATGAATATCTTACTATTGAGGTATTGGATTTCATTCCACTCTGTATAGATCCTCAACGTTTTAAGTCCAGTTAATCGCATTATTTTCATCATATCCTCTTCTGTTTCATCTTGTCATACCTATTACATCAAGATAAATCTGCACCCCAGTAGTTCATTTTGCTCTGTAGCTGTATGTAATAATCCTCTTAAATGTTCAAATGAAATGCTCAAAGAAAATTGTTCATCAATATTTTCCGCTGCCTGCTTTATGTCGGTTTAGAGAGAAGTAACTGCTCCAAGACAACTGCAGTTGGTGAAATGTAGGAAATATTATTGGGGAATTAGTTTAGTAATGATATTTTACTTTAACCACAATGTAAACAAGACGAACGCATCCAGTTTGCACCTTTGCTCAAAGGTAAAGGAATGTCTTCTGGCCATGGTTTCAATACAATGAAGATTTGTAATAAAATAATACAAGAAAATGGCTAAAGACATCTCGTATTACATTCTTTCATGTTGGTTTAAAAAAAATTGTCCAACATCAAGGGAGATCTATGGCAATGGGAGTGGTTATGTAGATACTTGTAAAATAAATAAAAAAAATGGAATTGAAGTTATTACGTTTCATTCAATCTTAAACCTTTAGTTTTAACCAGAATATCTCTAACTACTTGTTTTGTAT
This sequence comes from Metallyticus violacea, assembly GCA_030762175.1. Taxonomy (NCBI): domain Eukaryota; kingdom Metazoa; phylum Arthropoda; class Insecta; order Mantodea; family Metallyticidae; genus Metallyticus; species Metallyticus violacea. The sequence continues at coordinate 13,514,099 of CM060838.1, read as the reverse complement.
TCCCCTGATGCAATGAGCTGTCTGTATTTTATGCGTTACATTGCATGATTTCTATGTGCTCTTCTTATCATAAATAAAACTGAAACGCCTTCCATTTTCAATATCAGAGCGAACTTATTTTTGCTCCACTGCAGTACTTTGTTGATATTATCGTTTCTAAGCGAGGACATTTTATTATATATTAGCATGCAAAGTGGCATCTTCAGCTGTAAAGCGTGCTGCCTTCATTTTGGTGGATTCTAACGCTGTAAGGCGCTGCCGGGTAAATATTATGTGAAAAGCAATAAAAAGTTTTGCCTACAGCTGAGCTTAACAATGCACTTAACTGCTGTGTTAAACTTTTCTTGAAGATGTCGTTCATTACGATAAAACTCAGCTCTGTCACAGAGGTAGGTTGTCATTTGGTGACTGGAAATTTATTCTGCTCCAGTTTTTCTAGAGTACTTTTAATAATTAAACAACAAAACGGAGTGGATTCGCTTCTGAGTGTGGTCGGATAGAGTTCAGGTAACATTTTCTTCTTTTCGTATTACCCTACCATATACTTCACTCTGCGCTAACCACAAGTTAATAGAACGTGTTTTTACTCGTGTCTACAACCACTTTTTATTGCTACAAATCCGAGTGTTAATACAACTTTGTTACAATCTTTCTCTCTTTAATTGCAAATCGACTTTCTACTAAAACTTTGAACATCGTCAACTATTTTTACTGATTTTTGTTTTCCCTAGATATAAACATATTATGCACTCATTAATTAAGTCCCTATAGCTCCAATCGGAGAATTCATCTCACTTTCGGCGATGGCTCAAGGAGAAAGGTTCAAGAAATCCACGCATTGGCGTTTATTGGTCAGAGTTTCGGAAGATCATTAACAAGCTGAAATGCAGATATCGCTCAGAAAGTACATTTTTTTGCTATGAAATTGCATTTGTTTTCTCTGTCGGAGAAAGTTCTGATAAGTTTGGAATCATTCTCTACTCACTCTCAAAAATGAAAAGAATATTTGACAATGTGGATTGTGGAGATGAAGTGTGGGACTAAACTGAAACAAGAAAAAGCAACTCTGTCCAAAGTCGTGCCAGCGATTATGAGACGGTGATAACTAGTGATAGCTGTTCATTAGAAAAAAGCAAAGGCTTTTAGACAGCCTCAAGATATCATGCAAAATGTGACAAAAGAAATGAGTCATCCCAAAGCAAACCTTTCCGAAATACCTTCAGTAATGGTACGGTAGGTTTAAGTTAGGAACTGAACTATCCAATCATATCGTATTTTACCCAGTCTAAGGTTCCATATTGTTGAATATGCCTCTTACATTTAAAAATGTCTATATCAACCTAGCAATCCAGTTAGATAAATGAGATCACACTGAACAAGTGGTGAGCAGAGCGCTTAGGAACTGGAAATGATCTATTTATAGAAACAAGAAGAGAAATCGCTCAAACGCTGCTCCCGCTCATCTGTAAATTCGCAGCTTTGAGCTTCAGGATGCATGTGCATACGAGTGGATTACTAGAGTTGTTCTGTTAGTTGCGATTAACATAATTTCCATCATTAGAGAAATTCAAAGCTGGTATGAAGCCTTTAGTGGTTGTATGTTTGGAATACCTGTAACGCCAAGAGCATTAAACGCATTTTCTTACTAGCAATGTAACATCTTTGAATTTATCAGACTTTTCTCAGAAGTGCGAGCGTTATTAAGTGTTGGGAGCTGTTTTAACGAAAATGTTGATTGTCCCGAATGCACAGTTTATAAAAAAATGACTGCTGTTATTATGATTTTGGCTTCGTATGTACTACATTCCATTTAGATAAGAAACTTTATGTAGCACACGTGTGATATAATCATTACCATGGCCAATAAACGGAAGGGCACCTACGTTAATAGTTCATGCGCTTATGGGGCATGTGGTGGGTAAATACATGAGTAGCATAATTACCGATTATTGAATTACTGCAAATTTCGTTTCATGCTCCCTAATCGAACTGACCAGAAACTGCCGCGCGATCCAACAATCAGGTCGATATGTCGATAAGGGTCAAATATCATCCTCGCTGTGTAATGGTAGTTTGCTACACCTCAATGTAAAGCTTATTCAGAGATAACAATATGTTCTCTTGTCGCGAAAGAAAGAATAGCAAGTGTTTACCTTTCATTTTGTTAGCGGCATTATAAATAGTAATAAATGCATTGTATTACAAACAAAATTTATGCAGTTATAAATACAATCCTTGCTTAATAAATATTTGCGGCAACTGTCGAAAATCTCTCGGCGCATATGAGAAAGGAAAGTACAACTGAAAAAGCAAATACGTAATGTTTCCATCTTATTGAATGTGTTATTTATAGCCTTGTGATGATTTTTTTTTAAATATTGTAACATAAAAATATTATGGATTTTCTTAAAACTTTCACTGGGAATTTTGAATTACTTAGAGAAATCTTTGTTGTAACATAAAATAGAACAACTGAAAGGCCATTTATAGCATGTTCATGTTCTTTCAATTATTCGCTTAACTTTTGGATATTCTCAAAAAATTACTCTTTTTGGCCTGAGGAGACACCGTGGTTAAGAATTTTTGCTTAATTTATAGAGATGAATAAATTTGAAGGGAAATATATTTAACTCTATAAGCCAACAGGCGAATCGAAGAAACACCAAATTTTTTTGTCGCTTAATATATTAGAATTATTTTATTTTGCACTATTGAGCATAAAGTGACGCTTTAAATCCACTGTGCGATTTAAACTCTTAAATACGTTCAAGAGGTTAGAAGCCTTATTTAGGCAATAGATCATTAAATATTCCTTAGGACTTACTTTTAAGACAAAATGCTTTAATTTTAGTAAAAAACCACAATTGAATTGCTTTTCAACCATATTTTGATATAATTTTGGGAATGTTGCGTTAATAAATTCGCGATAGTTCACACAATTATGCCAAAATTCACCGTGGAATGATTATAGAAATACTTGGGCGTTTGCACACCTATGCATAAATACCGAAAGTGTTGTTTTCCGCCCCGGACCGTCCTTTCAACCAAAGTTCTGACTAAATAAAGCAAAATAAAATGTTGGAAGAATTGTTGGTACAAATTTTTGTTTAATACGATAACCGCTGGCAACAAAGCAAAAATTTTTCGCACTGTTAATGAAAGCACTTGGTCAGATCTGCACTTATCTACTCTGTAATTAACTAAGATGAAAATTAGATAAAAGTGTAAGTTTCCAAATTAATGATACAATTAGCAGATAACTAAAGCAAAGTGGACTTTTGATCATGTTTATCATAGTTTGTTTGCCAAGTTGCAGTAATATAATAATTATAATGGTAAAAATACGGTTCTTTCAATTCCACATTGTTTTAGCTTACACATTGTTAATTGCAATTTATAGTCATAATCATCTCCCAAAATCTTTACAGGCTAGACGTAAAGAAAATCATTCTTATTAACTAATAAACATTAGATACACTGATTCCTCATAGCAAATATATAAATATCATTTGTCTTTCACGGTTGATTTTATGTGTTGAAAATTGCTATGTTTGCGATGACTTTTTTTAATAATTTTTTCCAATAATAATACAATCCTCTATAAACGAGGAAGCTCATAATATATTCAAATGATAGAGAGGCCCTAATACTTTGCCAACTTAAAGAAACAAAGCTTATAGCATAATTTAATGTATTTTAAAGTCTATTTTATTAATCTTTTGTTAATAAAATACTACATTTTATGCATTTATTCAGCATTAAGGCCGGCATCGTACTATTCACGGCAGGTTATAAAACCTTGTGGGATATACCGTAAATAACTTTCTAATTAGTGGCAACAATTTCAATAAAATCGAGCTAAAATGACACATTAGTGCCTACTGAATTTTATTTAGAGGCATGTGTCTTAGTTGGTCATGTCCCATAAGGATTTCTTCCATTTTCAGTGGAATAATATTTACATGTGATGTGTTTCTGACGTTCTTCTATGCTTCATGCTCTAAACTATGCTTTCACATTATTTCCTGCATGACCGATATACCTAAGTAAACATCGTTTATGCACTGGTTTGATGTAAAGTGCAGTGGGCCTTTATTTATTTTTTTTAATAGTGTTTAACACCCGTTTTTACTACTGAGGCACCACAGGCGGTGAACGCTGATGATACATGAAATGAAATTATAAATTGGGAAAGGATTTTTAAGGAAGGAAATGTTTCAGGCCTAAGTTTAGGGTACCTTCCCGGCTTTGGCAGATAAAAGGACTTAGGAAAACCTGGAAAAAACCTCGGTCAGGGAGGACGGTCCTGGCGGGATTCGAACCCCAGACCTGCCGCTCACGAGTCCGCGCCTTAACGACCTCGGCCACCCTGGCGGTAGAATGCAGTGGGCCTCAGGAATGTTTGATTAGCTGGACGTTGTGTACGTATGTACACCTTTTTCAATCAATTTACATTGTTGGCGAGGTGAAACTTTTAGATTACAGATGGGAAGTGTTCAGAGGTTTATAAACAACATTAGATTGAAAATTATTGAAATTGATGATGAATTTTATTTCATTTCTCTAGAGCGTAGAGTCAAGGCTATTCCTTTCCAGCAATTGTAAAATCATTACAAGATAACTGCTGCTAAACAACGTGCTATGTTTCAGTGCTGTCCACATGGGGTCGGCGAATGGGCCGCAAGTTGGAGCTGCTTCGCCGAGGAGACTCGAAGGAATCCCTCAACACGATGCCGTCTCCAGCTCCGAGTCCAACTCCAGCTCCAAGTCCAGCATCTCTTACTGCTACCTCAACCCCGGACAACTCTGGACGCAAGAAACCATCTCCCTGGCGCATAGGACGTAGCGTCTCTGACTCTACTCCACCTGTCTCGGCGCTCTCGAGGTCATCGTTGTCAGAAGAAAGTGCAGCTTCTAGAAGACGTGCTCTTAGCGACGCTAGTAATGAAAATGCTTCACCCTCTCCTTTGAAGAGCTTCTTCATTCGAATGGGGTCGACGGGTATGCTGAACGCGACTTCAAGGAATTTACAAACACAGCCATCACTTCAGCCACTGCATCAGGGTAAGGTTGCGCTCTTTAAGAGCTGCTCCACGTCGCAACTGTCTACTTCTTCCTATGTTCGTGGAGAAGATCCGGCGGAAGGGCTTGATCTCTCTCAGCATTGCTCCGAGAGCATATCTGACCTAAGTACCGCCGATAAGTCGGAGACCAGTACTCTCAAGGTGTCCCAGCGTGTACCTTCCACAGAAACAGACCCCGGTTATGTTCCCACAAAGACAAGGAGTTGCGACAATATTGCAAGTCTTGGCACCGGAAATACGAATGGCAACAATGGACGTCGAGCGCATTTCCCTTACGCCTTTCTTCGGTCCAAACTTTCTGTGTTACCGGAAGAAAACGGAGGAAGTGTCATGAATCAACAGAGGGGTGAAAGTTTTTCAGATCACCGTAGATCGCTTATAGAAACCGGTACGGCGGTGTCTGCAGATAGAGCTTACAGGCTCAGGGCCAATTCAGAAGAATATGTCCCTGCTGCTGTGTTGATTGAGGAAGAAGGAACAAATACGTTAGGTCGCAGAAGGAAAGACAGCATCGAGGTTAGATCTTTCAGAAGACCTGTAAATTATTCGCATCAATCTTTCATAGCGACACCTTACCGGGAAGATAGATCGCATTTTCAGCCCATGATTAGTGGGTGTTATGTCAGTTCTAATGAATCTGGCTACGACAGCGATGGTCCTAGACATTGCACAGAGGACTGCGTGAAACAAGGAAATGGAAATAATAGCGATAAGTGTCTAAATGCTGGATCGTCAGATCAAGATGGTGACAGTGGCATTATCGCAAACGAGAGCTCTGATTCGGGATCGATACACGAATCAGAAATGGACTCTGCTGGAGGAAACAGTGTCAAATGTCTCGATGGTTTACGCATTGAAGTACCTGTAACGGAGCCTTTACTCCCGCCGTCTATACCTCGATCTGCTACGCCAAGCTGTATCTTATACGACTCCGATGAATCTAGACCTTTCCGACGAGACAACTGGGCTCGCTCGTCCAGCATAGCTGCTTTGCACACCACCTCATCCTCGAGCAAAGATTCGCGTGCCATTCTCGCAAGCCTCGCACCGTGGGAGAAGCGAAGAAGCAACAGTTCCGCAACATTTGGGACGCCCGGCGAGGATATCACCATGGCACGTCGACAGAAATTCCTTTCGTCTCAGCTCCTCGAGGAGAAGAACGACAACCGCAGGTTATCCTGCACGTCACTAGTTGAAGCCGGTTCTGAGGCGTCGACAGCGCATAGCAAGAGGTTGCCAATAACATCGTCTCTAACTTCATTACAGCAGAGCACACAGTGTAGAAGGAGGTTCTTGCTTATCCGACTTACAAAAACTTGCGTGAACGAGACTCTTGGCATCCGATTGGAGCAGCGGCAAGGAGTTCGTTTCTTTGTGTCGCAGCTAGAAGAGGATGCACTTGCAAAGAGGTACCTGCTTGCATGCTTTGTATTGTGTACATCTGGTATACCCCGTGTGTTAAGTGTATAAAAATATCTAAGATTAGATACACGGTAAGTGTACACTAAGATAACTTAATGAAACCCTAGAGCAGCGCTTCTCAAAGTATGTGCCGCGGCAAACCATTGATTGCGTCGTAAAAAAAATATTTTGATTAACGTGAGAATACACAGGCATATACAAAATACTTTTTTTTTTTGTTAATTTTGTTTATTTACGGACGCTCTTTAACATTTCAGGTCATCATCCAGGGCGTGAAACGGCCGATAAATTTTGCTCGCAGGCCCTTTCTTTCAGGCTTGAGGTTCTCTATCACGCCGTAAATGTACGACACGGGACACATGGCTTTAATTCCCTTCTAAAGGAAGCCATACTTAGGGTTTTTACACCCCAAAAAAATCCATCGATCCTCACCGGGTTTGAACCCGCGATTTTGGGTTTAGTAGGCAAGTATGGTTATCACTACACCATCAGGACCGACATATAAAAAAACTAAAAACACTAACAATAGGAACAAAGGTATCTTGGGGGAATAATACTATGTGCAGTTTTGAACATTTTTTACGGATTGAGTTTTCAGGTTTATTCAGATATAAATACACAATCAAATAGCTCGTAGACCCAAGATCGCGGGTTCAATCCCGATCATAGGCGGTCTATTTTTTATCCTATAGCTTCCTACGGTAGGAAAGTAAAGTCATGGGTCCCATGTCGTAAATTTACATCATGTGAAAGAAAGAACCTTAAGCCTGAAAAAAGGCCTCTGAATATTATTTATCGTCGTTTTACGCCCTGAATTGAATGGGACACTGATGAGCTGAGATGTTAAAGATCTTCCGTAAATAAACCAAAATAATAACAATAATACAATCAAATAGCTAACCCTGTTTATTATACCTTAAAAGAACGATTTGTCACACATTCAAGCATAAAAATTGTGGAAATTATTAGCGTGTATTTTGTTATTATTTCCAATATCTGTGGGTAATAAGGTCAAATATGCAAAATTATAAAATCATAACAAATGTACTCTTTATAGTAAATTATTCATCAAAATACTATTTCCTTGCAGCTAATGACTCATTGGAACCAATCAGACCAACTAGAACATTATACTGCATTCAGAAATAGGTAGTTACAGTAATACAGCATGAAGGCACATCAATTCAGGTTTCAACCTTCAGCCTTTGAATAATATCACTGATCTAATACGTGTAGTATGACCTATACAGCAATAATAACACTGCACTCCTGCCCAACCATTTGGACATTTTTCAAGCCATTGCGCATTTAAGTAAGGTTCTTTATGAAGGCAAAACCTGCATTCTTTCTCATCAATTATAATACTATGCCTCGTTCAATAGCATCTAGCTCTAAAACGATCTGTTATAGTTTTTTAAAACGGTCGTTGATTGCACCATGATTTAGCTTGGCTGCCTTGCCTATATTCATTGCTTTTGCGTTTTGTAATGTTTGGCTTCCGGAAGAGAAATTACTTAAACCACTCAACTCTAGCAAGTTTCTTTCTTCTATGTTGAAATTGTGTTTCACTTTCTGTTCACAAAATGTGTAAAGTCCACCTTTGATGCCCAGCATTTGCCAAGTTAGACATTATCTTATATAGCTTACGTAATTTAGGAGTGCAGGAGGTTCTTGTGAGCACTTTCGTAGTGTAGTAGTTAACATTGCATACTGCCCGAGTTGAATTCTCTGTATATGCTACGCATGTTCTAAGTTAGGGAGCTCTGGAATAAGGTTCAACCAATTTTCGATCCGAAAGTCGCCTGATACGCGACTGGCCGGCATGGTGATCACAAGCCCCACTGCAATACTGTCCTCAATCAATGACGTCGCAGGGTGGAGGCCGAGAACGTTATCAGTCGCTGGTGCAGGCCAGGGCTATCGGACTATCCCGCCATAGAAAAGGAGCTCATTATTGTAAATGTTCTATTCAAGTTCTACAAGGTACCTATTTTGTGTCTCCTAGCTGCAGCATTTACCGATATATGTTCGTTTCTGACAGCTTTGAGCGCCGTTGCAACAATTTCTTCGGATCAAGCTGTATGTAGATCTTTTTTTCTAATAGAACCTTAACATCTATAATAATCAAATACGAATTTTTTCAGCATTCGGGCATAATGAAACATACAATAGCACAAATTTACAAATATAACCTATCATAATGTGGGGTTCACACCCCGGATGATTTGTTAAGCTTCGTGACGTTATTAACCCACATGTTTTGATTAAAATTATAATTTCCATCAGAAACCTACTAAAATATATGAACATATTAAGAAAGTAATTTTTAATAATATTTAACGCCCGTTTTTGCACTGTGATACATGTGATTTCGAGTACTACCAGGCTCTAGGACCAGGAGTCGTAACACAGAGGTCTGTGCCACCCAGTGGTTTTTTGCGTTAGGACGGTACCTAGTTTCCAAAACCGACGTGCCTTTCGGCTGCAGGCGATTACGTCGCCCAAGCGCACCGAGTGAACTGCAGCTTCAGAAGCCGAGCGCACCCAGCTACCAGAGTTTCACTGGCTGATAGGTCGTACTAGCTTAGACCTACTCCTTTATAGGGGTGAGTGACCCCAGCATTAAGGAAGCCACCACCGCCTCACAAAAACGGAGATTCCGGCGCACGCTTGCGCACCGGCCCCCAGGGTACACGCCTTAGGCACTCCCGTGGGACACTCCGCTCTCGCGAGTACTCACTTACCCGTGAGTTCCGGGACCACTGCCACGCCGAGTCCAACCCAATCCGGACAACTCCCTTTCGGGAGGGGCTCGTCTCAAGTCCGGCCCGGCTTCCTCTAGTACGTCAGAGGTACCACGGGTACTCAGGGTCCTCAGAGCCCGCACCTGGAGCATCTGTAGGGCAACGGTCTCCCGCGCCCCCATGAAATGAAATGATATATTGGGAAAATATTTTTTTTTAAGGAATGAAACGTTCCAGGCCTAAGTTTAGGGTACCTCCTCGGCATTCGCCAGTTATGAGAACTGAGGAAAATCTGGAAAAAAAACCTCAGTCAGGAGAACGGTCCTGGCGGGATTCGAATTCCACACCTCCCACTCACTAGTCCGCGCCTTAACGACCTCGGTCACCCGTGGCGGTTTCAAACCCTGTGCACGGCCTTTGGTGATAGTAAACAAATTTGAATGCACAGTTTGAATTTACTGTAGCGGAAAGTGTTGTAAGAGAATTGCGATAGGCGATTTTAGAATTTTGGTTCTATGATTTTGAACATAAGTTTGTAGTTTTCAAACAAGTTGTTAGTGCATCTCAGTGTACGAAAGAGTAGTTTTTATCTTCATAAATGCTTTTTTATGTTTTTTCGGTGAGCTACTTGGTAATTGGTGGAGCATTTTGTACATATTTAATACTATACATCAATTTGAGGAAGTTATTCTGATAATTGCATATTTATACATTCTTTTACATTTCAGAGATGGACGTCTGAGAGTAGGGGATGAAGTTGTCAATATAAACGGCCGCTTGCTTAGAGGCATGACTTCTTTACCCGAGGCAGAGAGTACCTTAGACTGTTGTCTGCCACCATCACCAACTTCAAACGCTTTACGGGGGAATCTCGATGTGGATATTGTGGTAGCCCGAGATGATAATGGATGGAATGCCGAAGTTCAGCTCAACGGAGTTTTGAGAGAAGATCATAATGGCAATGACTTGAATCGCGGGCTGTCCCAGAGTAACTTTCTAAAAAAGAACGAGACTGGATATTTTCGTGCTGATGAAGGGGCTAGTCAGCGAATTCGTCTGCAGGATCTCACCGATCAAGGTCGCAAGTCAGCGCAGCAACAGTTCTGCTGGTCTAGGAGCGAGGACTTGCCCGAGAGAAGGCAGCCGTTGCAGCCCGGTCCAGCGCGACACTCGATTGACGCAACTAGTGGCCGAATGACTCCACCTAGAACTCTTTCGCCTGGAGCAAAGCTCAACCTTTGGCTGCGAAATCGTCGATCGCATCATGAAATACCGGGTCACACAAATAACAAAGAGCTGCCTGACGAAGGTGCGCTAAACACACCGGTGGAGGAAGATGAAGACGAAAGTAGGAAACTGTCGTTTCCAAGTGACAGCAGCGATTCCACGACGGGCACGCGATGTTCCTCAATTCGATGTGGGAGTGATATCTGCGGAGACGATGACGAAGTGTTTATTAAGACTCCAGTAGGAGAACATGCATCGCCTCTGCACTCTCCGAGGATGAGGAGGAGTTCTAGAAGCTCCAAGTGTGGGAGAGCTTCCTTACCGGAGCACGATTTGTGCAGAGGTAGTAGTGTACGGAGAAATACGGTGACCGCCTTGTCCAGTCCATGCTCCCCCGTAAACTCTCCAGCCACTTGTCTCTCTGCACCCTGTCGTCGCAGTTCTTCGGCTACTAGCCCTGGAAGTAGCAGTTGCGGATCTCCAAGCTCCCGCTTCGCAGCAGCGCTTTCATGTTCGTCCCCCGTGACTCTGCATGCCGTAGTGTTCGAGAAGGGTGCAGGGAAGAAATCTTTAGGTTTCAGCATTGTTGGGGGTAGAGACTCGCCCAAGGGACATATGGGCATTTTTGTCAAGACCATATTCCCTTCAGGACAAGCTGCCGAGGCTAGGACGCTGTATGAAGGTAAGATAAAATATCGGAACCCTACGTTTTGGAAATTAAACTGATGTCTGAGTAATCTTTCTCGTTTTAATGTTTTAATAAATCTTTACTGTTTAACTGTATACTATATAATACCCACATACATACACAGTTTCTTTCATTTTGCCAGAGACCATGAAGCAGAAGAATTTTCGTCTCCCCCCCCCCGCAAAATATATAAATAAATTGGAGCGGCGCTACATTTTTAGCCATTTTAAAAGGTTGCCTTTTAATTTATTCCTAGGTTTAGATTCTTAATTAACTTAACTTATTTTTTATTTGTTTATTAATGTGTGCTCTTTAACATCTCAGGTCATCAGTGTTCTGTCGGTCCTGGTAGTGTAGTGGTAATCATACTTTCCTTCTATTCCCAAGATCGCGGGTTCGATCCCGGCTAGGACCGATGGATTTTATCGGGGTGTAAAAATCCTAAGCATCCCTTCGAAGCTTCGGAAGGGAAGTAAAGCAATGGGTCCCATGTCATACATAAAGAGTCGTACATACCCTAAGCCTGAAAAAAGAGGCCTCTGAGCAAAATTTGTCGGCCGTTTCACGCCATGATTTGAATGGGACGCTGATTACCAGAGATGTTAAAGAGCGTCTGTAAATAAACCAAATAAAAAAATAGCATTCCATTCAATTCGGGGCGTGAAATGGCCATAACTATTGCTCAGAGGCCTTTTCTGGCCTGAAAGACTTAAGGTTCTTTTATGTGACGTAAATTTACGACAGGGGACCCACGACTTTACTTCCCTTCCGAAGGAAGCCATACTTAGAATTTTACACCTGAAAAAAATCCATCTACCTTGGCCGGGATTGAACCCACGATCTTGGGTCTATGAGGCACATATGATTACCACTACACCACCAGGACCGACAAGTTACCTTAGTAGTAATATAGATTAGCAAGCTAAAATGCACATTTTATATATTCGTGTAAATAAATATAAAAAACGTAAAAATACATTTAATTACGTTGGTTTCATAAATATTCTAAATTCACTTAACACCCAAGTATATATTATATATTCTTCAGTTACTTTTTAGTACAAATTTGTTACGAAATTTATGCACGTGTAAATACAATCCTTGATTGTGAAATATTTGCGGCAACTGTCGAAAATCTCTCGTCGCATATGAGAAAGGAAAGAACAACTGGAAAGTAAATACGTGATATTTCTATCTGCGCCTATAAGAACGAATATTCTTACCTTATTGAATGTGTTATTTATAGCGTTGTGATGATTTTGTAAAATATTGTAACATAAAAATGTAATGGATTTTCTTAAAACTTTCACTACGAAATTTGAGTTACTTAGAGAAATCTTTGTTCTAAACATAAAACAGAACAACTGAAAGGCCATTTGTAGCATGTTCATATTCTTTCAATCATTTGCATGACTTTTTTATATTCCCAACTATCTTTTTGGCCTGAGGGAGACACCGCGGATAAGAATTTTTGCTTAATTTATAGAGGTGAATAAATTTGAAGGGAAATGCATTTAACTCTACAAGCCAGCAGACGAATCTAAGAAACGCATAAAATATTTTGTCACTTAATATATTGGAATTATTTTGTTTTGCACTCTTGAGCATGAAGTGACACTTTAAATCCACTGTGCGATTTAAACTCTTAAATACGTTCAAGAGGTTATAAACCTTATTTAGGCAATAGATCATTAAAGACCCTTAAGGACTTGTTTTTAAGATAAAAATGCTTTAATTTTAGTAAACCCACAAGTGAATTGTTTATAATAACCATATTTAGATAATTTTATTAATGTTGCGTTAGTAAATTCGCTATAGTTCACACAATTATGCCAAAATTGTCCGTGGAATGATTATGGAAATATTAAATAGTTTTTCATCATTATTTTACGTGTTTTGGATGGAAAACTCTTTGAGAGATCTGACATTTTGACTAACATGTGATTAAAAGCAATACCGTTCTTGTGCCTAACTGTTGAGACTTTTAGTTATATGTAATATAATAAAAAAATAGGATGTAAACAGGAACGACAATGGGAGAAGTTGACTGGCAGCTATAAAACGAGATGCCCCAAGCAGTTCTCCCTGAGGCAACTTGCACACATATTAAGCTACAGGTGAACCTGTCCGCACATCCACTTTGATTAAAAAATTGGAGTTTTAAGGAAGTATATATTTTATGCGCAGGTATTCCTATGTTGCGCTCACTTTATATTATTTTTATTACTTTTTCTCCTTTTAATAATTCGGAGCAGATATTTCCTAACGAGATTCAAAAACCACATTGACCAAACTTTAATTTTTTTTTTTTCGGTTATACTGCTGAACTCTATGACCAATCTGTTCATTCCAGATCTTTGTATCAAGAAAATGAGGATGTCTTGTTTAAGATTTTTGTAGGTTCGTTATTAATTACTCATATTTGGCTCCCTATCGACCGCAAAAAAGTTTTGGTACATTCATAAAGAAGCTAAATAGTTCCTACTTCAGTGAGTGTATATATAGGATATAACTAAAAACCTGTTTACATTCTGAGAATTGGTTCTCCAAAGTTGAGCAGGGGAAAGGGTCATTTAGCATTTGTCTCAGAATGCTTGCTTTATTAGCTGCAATCGAAATATAATAACACTTGGAATTTCAAAGTGTAATACTCAATATGCTAACTCATTTAATCATTTAAATGCCTTACTCAAAATATATAGGTGGCCATACGTTGCCAACAACATTGCCCAAAATGGTGGTTAGTTTGTTGCCAAGGAAGCGTGTTTACATTTAAGTTAGTTTGCTTTGTGCATTCAACTTTATTTTAAAAATTCACAAGACTACAAGTGTAAATATCCGCTCAAAACATGACATATGACATATAGAAAATGCTACTGCAAATTGTTTTGTGCAAATTCCTGAATAATCGCAACATGCTCTAGAATTCACTCTTTCAATTATTGACCTAAGATTTGAATTGCTATTAATTTTGTCTCCGTAGTTCAAAGGTGCGCTGCAGAAACAGCTGATTCGATCTGAGAGCGTCATCTGATACGTCCACTTCCATTATCAGATAAAAGGTGGTGCACGAAAAATCGGCCCCTGTCTCGTGAACAAAAGCGCTATTGTGTCAATTTAGTAGGTCTTCTGAGCAGTCATGCTTCGGTATCCGCGACAAAGCAAGAGTAAGAACAGACCTTTTTGCGTTCGCAACTGATCCCGTTGTACACCACTTTTTCAACAAATATCGTATAATGCTTTTTACAGAACACCAACACCAGGAAATTGGCTGCAAAAATTTCCGACATTTTGTTAAAGGAGCCGATACGTATTTACACCTTCACCATTGTACAGAACACATCTGGTAAGGTACGGATGTGAACACTTCCACAATAGCCACTACGTATGGGATGGCAACAACACACTTTTACTGCCTTTTTCATTTCCCTCTCCACCAGTATTCCTTCATTATCTGACTCGCCGTGGCTTAAGCTGTATACACACTCGATATTAATTCGCTGTATTTCATGGGCTACCGTTTCAAAGGAACATAAAAATCACATCTGCTAGTCTTGCAAATAATATCCTATGTACGGAAATATGAATTTGCAGAAATAAAATGTAATGCACAAATCAAACTAGTTTTAAGAAAATTTCCTAGACAACAAAATAACTTAATCACGGATATAAAATTTTTTCTTAACAATATATAACCTCCTTAAACCTGTTGTTGATATTTATTAATAAGATTAATTGAACTGTACCTAAAAATCCAAGTGCTAACTGTAATATTTCGATGATAGTTCATCAAATATTTATTTTTAAACAAAAGAGAGCAAATCACTATGAGGCGAGTCCACATTCCTTTGTAAAGCGAGTCGTATTAGAAATCTAGAAACATTCTGAAACTTTTTAGCAATAAATATGTACGTAATTACCTAAAATACATCTACAAAATAACACATACAGATGGTACTATTGAATTTTTGCGTACTGTAGCATTTGCAGTTGGTATAAGAAAAAGAGGATTGTATTTTATTATATAAACCATATATTATTGTAAACTCTTTGAATGGTGGAAATTAAGCAAAATTTATATAGCTGAGCTAAGTGTCCATATTAAATGTCTGAGAATGTAAGGAATTAAGTGTCTAACTGAAGGTCGGTCGTATGAGATGCAAGGGTGTTCTCAACAAATGTTTTACTATGTCCGTTTGCAGTGACATTCCTCGGCGTGGTTCTGTCTGTCCCCCAGGACGAGGTGCGGCGCAATAGACGCACGATGACTACAAAACATCCTGCTCTCTTCTGTCGTTCTCTCATGCATGAAATCCAATGCAGTATTTCTGAGATTGCTTGCAAGCTGAAACTTTTAACTATATGTGGGTTTCAGGAGACGAAATCCTGGCTGTAAATGGAGAGTCCTTGCAAGGAATGTCCCATGCTGAAGCCATTGCAGCCTTCAAGAGAATTCGCTCGGGACCTGTGGCATTGCGAATTGCTAGGCGGCACATTGCCAGGTAAATTATAAATTAGGTAGGTGAACGTAAGTTTTCGCTGGTAGAGAAGCGAAGACACATTTATCTGACAATGCTGTAATATTTATTGATTTTTGCATTTATATGTTAAAATCAAACAGTTATATGTAGAATTCTGGCCATGCCTAGAAACACATGTCTTGAATGAAAAACCTTTGGAGATAAAATTATTGTATGATGTAGTACTTTGTAAATTAAAATTATGTCACGTTTTCAATGAATCACAGATATTTTCAAACTACTATTCGATATTATACCTAAATTTGGCCTTTTCACATCGTATTTGCTTTTCGTGAATTTAGTAAGTAATGAAAAATCAGATTTATTGACTATGTGGTAATCTCTGTTAATTTGGAATTCTGTTACAAAGTATCTGAAATATTACATTAAGAAGTTTCTCGGGTAAGTAAACACCTGTACTTTGCAATGCATTACAATGTACGTCTCTCAGCGTCCTTATTGAATGTTTATTAAAATGTTCGCATTCATAAATATAGTACCTATAGACATTGACCTATTATAGGTGTCCTGCAATTAAATTAGCTGCTAAATGTACAGCTAAAGTTCTGGTCAGATAATATTTCTGGTTGTTTTAATACATACTATAAAGGCTACGGAGAGTTTTGTTGAACTAAGTGGGCAAATATGTGTTTTGAATTATTGCTTCAACCAAATATATAAAAGAAATTCAAAATCTTTCTTGTATACTATTATTTTACAGTATTTCATTTTAAATTTAAGATGCATTGTAATGCCATGTTTTAAATGCATTATTGGTTGTTCTCTTAAGTGTTACATAATGATAATTTCCTCCCCTCTGTGCATTGTAAGGTATAAACTCTATTGTTACAAATTACATGACAATTTTTGTTGTTGTTTATGAAAGCTCTACACCTCAGGTCATCAGCGTCCCATTCAATTCAGAGTGTGAAACGGCCGACAAATTTTGCTGAGGCCTCTTTTTTTTCATGCTTGAGGTTTTTTTCGTGGCATAAATGTACGACACGGGACCCACGGCTTTACTTCCCTTCCCTTCCAAAGGAAGCCATACTTAGAATGTTTACGCCCGAAAAAAATCCATGGATCCTGGCCGGGTTTGAACCCGCGATCTTGGATTTAGATGGCAAGTATGGCTACCACTATACCACCAGGACCGACGAAATTTTTAGTTATAATAGAAATATCTAGCTGTAATGTTTTAGACATACTATTTAGTTATTAATTCATAATGGTTTATGTAATTTAAAGGAACCTAAATAAAGAAATATACTCTTTATGTAAATGATTTATTGGTATACGGGCTTATATATATTTTATCATTGTTCTAAAGTTCGTAAAACAAAAGCAAACAGAGTAATTTTATTATTTGTATTTATTGGTTTAATTAGTATTAGCAACTTCTGCCAGTCATTTACAAAATACGAACATTTACACGTTTATAATTATATAATGAACTATAATAGACATGGACTGCTGAAAACTATTCTCTCGGTTCAGGCACAATTCTTCTTTTAGTTGTCCATTTTCCATTTCTTCTAGGATGTTCTTCATCCACGTTGTCTGTGGTCTTTTTAGTGGAATTCCGACAAAATTGGATCGGCCCCGGTGGTGTAGTTGTAACCATACTTGCCTTCTAAACCCAAGATCGCGGGTTCAAACCCGGCCAGAGTCAATGGATTTTTTCGGGCGTAAAAATCCTAAGTATAATTTCCTTTGGAAGGGAAGTAAAGCCGTGGGTCCCGTGTCGTACATTTACGGCACAATAAAGAACCTCAAACCTGAAAAAAGAGACCTCCAAACAAAATTTGTTGGCCGTTTCGCGCTCTGAATTGACTGATGACCTGAGATGTTAAAGAGCGTCCGTAAATAAACCAAATCAATGTGCATACATACAAATATACAAGTACTTCGATATATTTTGTGTTTTCTATTAATAATTTTATATGCAAATATATAAACATGAATGGAACCCTTACTTTTAACCCCCCCCCCTTTCCATTTACTCACACCTCCTCTCCAAATCCCCTCTCTTCATTATAGCCATTTACCTTCTTTGTCGGGTCTTCTCTAGAAACATTCCCAATATTGTGTGAGTATCTCGCATGCATGAACACTTCCCGGTAAATGTTCAAATTTCTATTAGCATTAAAAAATTGCAGTTATAAATACTCATTTCTTAAAAATCTCCGTTTCCCTGCATTCTATCAAAATATGTCTCCAGGTATCGCTTTCTCCGCACAATGGGCAAATCCTTTCCCGAGAACATTAACATTTTGTTTCTTTTCCAAGCCCCTAATCTGAACCATGCAAGACCACTTGTTTCTTCTCTACCACAGATATCTAAATAACCCCCCCCCCCCCACACAGGATGTATTTGAGCCTAGTAGAACATCTGAATCAGGACAAAAACTATACGTGAATGTTTAAAGAATAATAATTGCGAATTGATTAGTTAACAAGATATTATTTAAAGTGCTTTACCTAGATTTATATTTTGTTAAAGAGAAACGAAAACAACTATATTAAAAATATATTAACAATAAAATTGTCACATATCTACGCTTGAAGATGAAGTAAAATTGAAGAGTCAAAAAGATATATATATATATCATTATCAAGCAATTTGGAGGTTATGTCTAAGGTCTAAGCCCTTGTTTATACCCAAATGAATCACTCTAAATACTAATACAAGCACCGACGGTGATGAGCTTAATGCATAGCAGACAACATAGAGCTAAATACATTAAAAACCACCCAGGCACAAGGAAAGACAGTTTGGCTTGTCTTAACAAATGCAACTACCGGCCAAGGAAACACATTCACAATTTCTTACCTTCTTATGGATAATTTAAATACTTGCAGTTCTGGATCTATGCAACCCTGCTGTCAAAGATACTGTGTATGCAGATCATCTTCTCACCAACATATGCACTATTCCTACGAGCTTACGATGAGCCCTTCTTGCACGTATAGATACCCATATAACGGTAGGGGAGGAGGTTTCCATTTTTCATAACGAGGAGAGGGGTAATGTATCGCTACCGGATTCATCATCGCGATTGTGTAACACACAGTAGCCCGACAAAGTACTGTACATACATCATGCCACCGCAACCCACCTGGTTGCACACATACACACACTCTCTCTGCATTAAAATCAATGATTAAAGCCTATAGTGTAGAATAAGAAGAGCAAATCTACCAGACGTTTCTCATTTCATAAATCACGACAGACACACCCAGCTAGTAAAGGAAATTTAAAATATTCATAAAAACAGCATAACATAACAAATAAATACTCAAGAAAAAAAAAAAAAACGACTGTTCTAAAAATAATAACATTGACGAAGGTTATTGCTTATCTATCTACAATGAGGCTGTTAGAGGTACAGTTGTATTATAAATATTACAGCAATACATCCCATTTCACAATTCCTGACAAATCCACTTACATTCTGTTCTTTTTTTTTATAGGATATACACACATTTTAAACTATTTATTACCAAAGTACAAATTTTATACTAAGCGCTCAATAATTTATATACTCTGTCCAAATTCAAACAACACTAATGACAGGTTGCCAGGCAACGAAATAAAAAAGAAGTTGAAGTTCGATGTGAAATTTTATAGTGGGCAGTGCTTGAGGTTGAATGGGGCGAAACCTAAAATATAATGAACATATGAAATACAAAACAATTAAGTTACTTGTTGGATGAAAAAACGTTTATTTTAAATAAAATTACAATTATTAATATTACATAAACGTCCCATTTTGGAATTCCTGACTAATCTGCTTATATTTTGTCTTTTCTTATATATACCATTTTGAAACGATTTATTACCTCATCACAGCTGAGAGGTGTTTGTAGTATTATTATATCCAAATTAAAACAATAATATCAACAGTCCAGGTTGCCAGGCAACGATGAAATAAACAAAAGATGTGATAACAATTGAATCCTTTAATATTTATGCATGAAAAGATGGGAGTGGCTGGATATGAGGAGATGTAACCTTAAATTTAATTAACATTAGTTTTAAACGCCCCCTTAACATCTAAATTGACGTGTTTTGCTTAAATTAAATGAACGTTAAATATGCATTTATTTGAACTGAGTCGTTCCGAAATGAAAGCGCTGTATGAGATATGCACCGCTATTTTTCAGCATTCTAGAACGTTCCATTAATGCGTGAATACATCCATTTTGCAATCTTTCATTCAAACTACACAATTTTCATAAATATTTTCTAAATTTTTCAATTTCGAATAGCTTTAGGCACTCCTGATATGCTAAAAATAATTTCCATTTTTAAATGCTGACTAGCCATGCTGAGGATCTAAACAGCTGACTTATAAAAGTTCATATTTTGAGTGTTATTAGCAAAAATTCTTATATATATTTTTTTTAAATCGAAAAGGGATTCCGCAATATTGTCTAACGGAAAAATCTAAAGTAACAATAATTTTAAATTTTAAATAAAACTACAAATAAATAAGAGTACAAACATTTTGATTAACTGCAACCCAGATTGAGTTTCTTATTATTTTAAAGGTCGCATTCTTAGTGGCCTGATCACCCTCACTTACGGCAGTCATGAGCTAAATCACAGGAGGAAGAACTGAAACACCACCTCTTGACTTGGCCACCTGGTCGTTACGGTGGCAACTAATGCCACTCTTGTCACATATCAGCGACTAAGACAAGCCGGTATGACAAAGCGGAAGTGTTGGAGATTGTATCTTTCGTCCTGATCCGTGACCCGAGCTAGTTAAGTTTTGAAATTCTATAATCCAGATGTTTGTTCCAAAACCTCCTGTTCTGGCATGTCTAGCTGATTGTTGTTAAATACTTTTAGTGGATTGCAGCTTTTCTCATTCTACTCTTTATCCTGTTTCATATCATCATCATCATCATCATCATCATCATCATCATCAGCGCCTATATTAGATCCTATAACTCTGCTATGGTCTAATGTAATTTTAACAAGTTAATCAATTGAAAATACACAGATATTATGAATGCATGATTGCTTATTAATTTTCACAAGGAAACTTGAATTCTCGACATCATTTTCGCATATGCTACACAGTCATCACATTTGAGCCATAAATAGCTTATACGTTTCAATTAGAGAGTTCCTTTAATTCACATAAACCGAATTCAGATCGAGTTACTCGGTCCTGGTGGTGTAGTGGTAACCATACTTGCCTTCTAAACCAAAGAAAGAGGCCTCTGAGCAAAATTTATCGGCCGTTTCACGTCCTGAATTGAATGGAACGCTGATAACCTGAGGTGTTAAAGAACGTCCGTAAATAAATTAATTCAACAACTATTCCGAAATTGAGTAAATTTAATTTTGAAAACTTACCAATTCACTGTTGTCCACTAATCGCAGGCAGGTGATATTTGGTTAAATTTCTATAATTGTATGCTATGGTACGTTAATTATAGAGTAATTAATCCAGCTTAATGTTTATTTACTGAAAACGAAACCTTTCCTCCCATGGACGCGAGGTTGCCGAAGCTTCAACCATAGTATAGGTCACTTAACGTTGCACAGCGATCCAAGGTAAGCACTACATTACAGGTTACAAATAGACTTGCTCACTTTAGGCGCTGTTACTGTGAGCACACTGTAGGAATCCGGTTCTAACCCCGCTCCCTCTGACGTCACGTGCAATGCTCGGGTCAACCATACGCTGTTACCTTGTTTACAAAGGAATTGTTTCATCCTCAATGATGAAGCTGCTTCTATTTATTGACATTATTTCGACCCAAAATAAAGTGTATTGTAGTATAGTAAAATCCGATTTTATACACGAAACCCCTGTTGCATGATGAGTAAATCGGCATATGGTTGACAGTAAGTGTGTACATAGTAATGAGAGTATCTTTTTGAGAATACTATAAACGCAGAAAGATGCAGAGATGGCATCCTAACAGCATCTGCTTTATATTTATAGGTGAAGTCGAAAAATAAGGTGCATGAAACAGACACCTATTGAAAGAAAATACCAGGCGAGGAGTTTACTCAATTTCGGAAGGTGTGTAAATGACAGTTTTTTAAAAAGCTGCCAGTAACGTGAAGATATTGGGGACATTTTTAATCTCTCCAGTCATAAGGTACGTGATTATTTTCATTGTAATCGTAGTGTGCGATTGTGGGAACCTGAATCACTTGCGCAGATGTTACATGTGCTTCGCCGGGAGTTATCGCTCTGACGACCGATCCTCCAGCTGCCGTGAAACGGACGACATAACTAGGAAACACTCAATACAATAGATTTTCACTACAAAAGACTTGATTTAATAGAATAGATAGTCAATTCTTGGGACCTTTATTCCGCTACATGTGGACTCGTGAGCGGGAGGTCTGGGGTTCGAATCCCGTCAGAACTCTCCTCTCAGGTTTTCCTCGCTCCTCATAAATGGCAAATGCCGGGGAGGTAACCTAAACTTAGACCTGGAACGTTTCCTTCCTTTAAAAAAAAAAAAAAAAAAAAAAAAAAAAAACTTTCCCAATATATCATTTCATCTCACGCATCATCAGTGTCCTGTGGTGCCTCAGTAGTAAAAAGGGACGTTAAACATCATTAAAAATAAAATCCAATCGAGATTTATGGAGAATCCTGAGTAGGTCAATTTTCGAGGGCAGAAAGCAATATGATAGTGTCAAGGAATTTGAGACATCATTGTTGCTTGCATTAAAGAATCTTATAGAAAGATCGCAAGTTTCAGGTAGCTAATTTAAAGTTATTAAATAATGTTAATATGCAACTTCAAATACTTTTGTAACATTTCTCTATTTGACCATTATTATTGTTATTGTAGTTGTTGGAAAGGAAGAACCCATTTTTGAAAGTTTTGGGTCATGGCCGGGATTCGAACTACGGATCTTCGGCTTTCCGTGCCGATGTTCTAGCCAACTGAGCTACCGTGTTCCAAGCACGGAACCAAGAAACCTCTCTTATCTGATCCTGTGCATCCCGGAGACCTCCGTAGGGTTTTCTCTAATGTGAGAGACTTATTCCTAAAGAAGTAACTCGCAATGCTAGAGTCCTTTCTAGTTTAACCACCAACTATATTATTAACTGTTACATGGTGATGCTTAAACTACAAAATTTCAATTCTAATTCTTCCTTTCTAACTATTGTTCTACACATGGCCAATGTAAAAGAACTAATGTAAAATTATAAATAATAGTAAAAATATGTTTAGATAGCTGTCATATTTATATAAACATTTAATCAGATATTAGTATTTTCCTTATGCCATATAAACATTGTATTATATCATTATTTATATTTTATCTAATATTTCAAAATGTTGCTTATGCTACATGCTATTTCGTATTGAAACAACGAAATATGCACTTTCATGTATGTATAATGAATTCAGAACGGAACATGTGTTTTGATTTAACATATTTATGTTTTGCTGTTTTCAGGCAACAGAGATTGAAATCTTCAGACAGCGCGGAGTAAGGTAGCTGAAGACGGAAGATCTCCGGGAAGAGAATCATTTTTTTTCTTGTTAGAGTCTCATGTACAGGCTATATTTAACAGTGAAGATAAGAAACAGGCCGTGATGTGTACCATTTTTTTGAAATTGTCAGAATATTGCCAGCTATTCTAGTCTTTCATTCAAACGGCGATTAACATCAGAACTTGTGTTCGTGTCCAGGTACTGAATGCGTGGACTACCTTCATAGAACATCTTGTACATTGCGTAATTCATACTAGAGCGAAGTCAGTTGTAGAGCCATTACTGTCACTATATCTCGGTCGAGATTAGAACTTATAAGCCCATTAGGAGAAATTAGAAGTGTTATTAAAATATTATTTAAGAACTAATATTATTTTGTAGATTACTTTTAAACATTCATTATTAAACATAGTTTTGGTTACTAGCAGAGGTAATTGTGAAAGAATGTTAACCACCTGTACATACCAGGAAATTCTTAATTTATTTGTTTTATTGCTGCATGAAATTTCTGCAAATATTACTGATGCAATTATATGCTGTTTAAAACAATATATGATTATTGTGCACATCATATAACAATCGAGATGCTCCAGTTTCTGATTTAAAAAAATATAGCGTACTCAAAAAGATTGAGGAAATTAATACTTCAAATTCATTAACTCCGAACCGTTAAGTATGAAATGCATAATTTGAACAGAAATTATAAACACTTCTTTTTGGTAACATTATAAAGTTAGTCCTTTTTTCAAATTACAAAATGTATATTTGGTTATATTTTTAAAAATCGTCATAATTTTATGACTTTGTATCTCGTAAATATATCTGTTAACATTTATTATGTAAAAATCAACTTGCTAGCGTTGACACATAGTCACCGACATTTTTGGCAAAATTGTTTTACATATAGGAGAAAAAAAGCACTAAATAAAACGTTGAAATCCATCATTCTTAAATTGGGCTTGCAAGTTTTATCACAGAAACTTCAAAACGTTTCCTTTGCTACATATTTTATGACTTTATTTTGATTTAATGTCTACAGATACAAGTAACATTTAAATGAAGCACATTATCAAGGCATACGCAATAAAAAAATCTTTAGGCATAGTTAAAATGTTTAAATTTGACATTTTCTAAAGGTCATAGGAAAAAATAAACATTGCAAAAATAAGGAATTAATTTTAAGTGCGATATTTGTGACATTCTACTAGAAACTTCCCATCTTAAGCTCAGTTCAAAGCAATTTAAGTTGTCACTATATTATGCTTGACATCTATTATAATATAATAGATTGACATCTTAATTTACCATATGTACTATTATATTTAAGTCGGCTAGTATACGCACTGAGAGGAAATACAGACTATTGGCAACGCACTAACAAAACCACTTTATCAGTGAGTGGTTTTCTTGGAATGCCCCACATACAGGTACATCTTGTAAGCGGTTTGAGCGAGATAGTATACGGTCATTATTTTGATATTTTTATTAGAATGTAATTGGATTTGTAAGAGCATTATTTATACACAGAACTAAAATAAGACTGGGATAATAGTTTTCTATATTAAGGGACTAATATCTCTCGTGTACTGTGGTCAGATATTGACAATTCAGATTTCCAGATTCATTAGGTAATTATTTTTTGACTTAGGACCTCTGACATTCTTTTCTTGCAAGAAACAGCAGTGTACTTTTAGCGCTAAAATATATTTAGAAATTCACAGTGTGGCAGAAGTACATAAAAATGTTCATTAATACTTTATTGGTTTAATAAAGCCACAATGTAACCCTTAACTGCCCAAAATCTACATATAGAGCTCTCAATGACTGCATATTTTGAGGGAAACCTTTCATGTCAAAAAGTTCCTCAAATTTGGAATGCAGACAAATGTATTCACCAATAGGAAAATTTTAATAAATGAACAATAGTTAATTTTTCTGTAATAAAGATTTTATTGATGCGTATGGAGTTATTGCGTAGTCTATACTCGAACTTTAAACAACAGAAAGAGGTTGGGTTAATGATCAGCCTGTAGATTACTGTGTGTTCCTATCTGCAAAGGGGTTTGAGGGTCATAGGATGACAGTAGTCGGTATGGTGGTGTAGTGGTACCCATTCTTGCCTTCTAAACCCAAGATCGCAGGTTCAAACCCTGCCAGGATCGATGAATATTTTTTGGGACGTAAAAATCCTAAGTATGGCTTCCTTCGGAAGGGCGGTAAAGCTGTGGGTCCGGTGTCGTACATTTACGGCACGATAAAGAACCTCAAGCCTGAAAGAAGAGACCTCTGAGCAAAATTTGTCGGCCGTTTCACGCTCTGAATTGAATGGGACGCTGATGGCCTGAGATGTTAAAGAGCATCCGTAAATAAAACAAATCAACAACAACAAAAATGACTGTTTGATGGTTGGTAGGAGGCAGTGAGTTTGGACTCCTTGGCTGTACTGCAGACGATCATGTTGCCCAGGATTTGCATTAAGGGTAGCTGTTGAGTGTGCTAAATCCCAATGAGTTTTAGACCACTCGCAGGTGTATGCGAAATGTCAGTGCGCATCACCAGACATGCAAAACTGCGCTTCATTACAGTCCACTTAATGGTGTTAATGAAGTGAACAAATAAAGAAACAAAAAAATGCTGAAGGTAAATTTGATATCAACTTTTGCGCTCGTTTAACTAGATATAACATGTGAACAATGTTGAAGCATGGACGTGCACGTATAACAATATTTAGCTTTAATCGTTCAGACGAATGCACTTGTGCTATTCATCCATACAATGCAGCAATCGTGCAATGCATGAGAATATATGTGTACGTATTTTATATTTCCAATGTCCGTGCTGATGGTAATAAAGAAAAACAACCCACATGCATATGCGTGTTAATGTAGTAGTCCTCAAGGACCTTTTACCCTTCCGGGTATTACATTTGTGCAATAAATGTCAAGATAAGCTTAATGTGTACAGGAAATAAACATATTTTTACTATAAGTGGCAGAATGCATGAAAGAATAAGTAATTTACATTCCACTATAATGGTTTATCATATGTACCGTAGAAATCTTTGTACTAATGTATAAGGTTCTTTATGGAAACGTCAGAAATTCGGTCCTTTTTCCCCCTTATCAAATTTCTCTGAACGTGAAATTCAGTGATATAAGTTATGTGCAGTTGTAGGCTACAGTATATGGGTAAATAAAAACAAATTCATGTTTATTTCTAGACATGGATTAACATAAAATTACGGGAATGACAGCAGTAATTAAATTTAATGAACTTTTCGATTACTAAGTTAACTTTGCAATATTCAAGAGTTAATTTTTTATACCTTCTACCAGACGTGGGGTCCTGATGGTATAGTGGTAGCCATTTTCGGGCATAAAAACCCTAAGCAAGGCTTCCTTCGGAAGGGAAGTAAAGCCGTGGGTCCCGTGTCGTACATTTACGGCACGAAAAAGAACCTCAAGCCTGAGAAAAGAGGCCTCTGAGAAAAATTTGTCGGCCATTTAACGCCCTGAATTGAGTGGGACGCTGATGACCTGAGATGTTGAAGAACGTACGTAAATTAAAAGAAAATTGTTTTTTAAAAAATCGCTACAATTATGGTTCAGCATCTTAGGTGCCACTTGCCTCTTACTTAATTCCTCGCAAGAAATAGTTTGTTAGAAGGTGAATTTTATTAAAACGCGGAAAATATTTGCGCGTGTAGCACGCAAGGGACAGCAAGGACTTCAAAATACACATTTGTAAACCAACTTTGTATTGATATGATAAAATTGATTTTTTTTCTACCAAATTTTCCAAAAATTCATTTATGTATTTTTTAAATGCTACATAATTAATGTTATTTTGTTTGAATTGAAGGGAGCTGAGCAGACGTTCTAGTGACGCCACTGTTGATCTATCAGAGCTGGTGCTAGACATGAAAATGCTATGTATGGAACTCAGAAAAATATTCTGTGTCCTCTGTAAGCAAGGTGATAAAATTTTTCTTCTAATCATTTCTACTAATCATTTTCAGCAAGTTTAATTTCTTTTGCACATATTTAATGTGTTAGACATATTTGTCGATTATACTTAAATATAATCCATTATGATAAAACTCCAGAATGTTGATAGTATCTACCCTAGAAAATTAGGGTTTCCCACCCTTCTGGAACCCTCATACGTAATTTATATGACATTATGATTTACAAATAATCTAATTATTTTTCACTGCTTATAAATTTTCCTTCCATGTTAACCATTTAATCAGTAAATGTAAATAAAAATAACTTTTCTCCAAAATATTATGCTCGTAGTATTTACGTAAATATTTCACTTTGATTTTTTAATTTTTGGGACACGTACATAGTGTTTGCAATTTTTCAAACACGCATTTTTATTATTTGATTATGGTAATGACCTATTATAAATACGTCTAAAATATAATTGTATGCATATCTTAAACAAATTTGATAAAATATTATTATACAACTACTTAAAACATTAAGTTCGTTTATGTTCATACTACAAATAATACAAGTTTCAACTATAATAGTGCTAGATATAAAAATACCTATATATAGATTGAAACCTCCAGGTAATGGAGTAAAACAAAAGCATGTATGTTCGGAGATATATGCATGCGTGCTATTGTCCGATTATATGTGGTTTTCCCCTTAGAAAACTGAGGGGCTTTCGAAATGAGATTGTTAATTACTTCCCTTGTAACGTGTATTATGTCCCAATAATCGAGGTAATGGCCGAAGCGTTGAAATGGGGAACGTCATTCAGTCATGATCAATTTCTATTTTAGTTAAGCAGGAAAAACGTATAAAAGCATACATGAACATTATGAGGGGCTCTGGTAAAATTTGGGAACAATTCAAAGTATAAAACACATCGAGTTTTGCGATTAAATCTACGATAGTCGATACATTGCTAGTGCTGTGTTTTCATTTGTTTGTGAATTATTATTATTGCTTGAACAACTCGTATTTTTCCAATGTCCTTTATGAATAAATTTTTTCGTGATGAGCATTATGTATAAGTACTTGATGTTAAATAAAAATATCAGTATATTAAGTACCTGTATGAAAGTGCTACGGAACAGAAGAATTAAAAACGGAAGCTGAAGAATATTCAATAAGAAGGAGTTAATAACTTATGCTTTATTGTCAGTAACGATAATTTGTATTCAAGCCGAAGACAAATATTTTATTACCTTCTCTCATGTTTCATCAGCGTCCTTGAAACATTTAAACAATTCTGGCTGTATAAGATGCAAAATTTCATGGGGCAGCATAAAGTAAAGGCATTCGTGTAAATATCCATTGTGTTCCACAACTTCGCCTGCATTTATGATTAGAAATAATATAAGCATATCGTACTAAATTTTCTTTGAAATTCAAGTATGATTTTATAATAAAGATTAAAAATAATATCCTAAGTGATCAAACTGTGTCTAACATGCATAAACTTCGGAAGATTTACCATGCGCAAAGAACGAGTTTGGATAATAATATTTGGGGTTTCCATTCCAATAAAGGGAAAAAGTTTAATATATTAACAATTATTTTAATTTGGTATTCTGACAGAGCTATATAAGTGCAAAATGGATTATATATCAAGAATATACGTATTTAAAATTACTGATGGGAGCATTTTTCTAACTTAAAAATAAGTTTTTAATGTACGTACAGAAACTTCGAGAATTAGTTCAAATACGACTGTCCTAAAATTTCAACAGAGAAATAGTAACTAATTTTTTTAATTATGAATGGTAGCGATTTCGAAATATTACTTTTTTAATAGACAATACTATACGGTCGATTTGGACACTTGGGCGTGTATATAGTGTCTTTGGGGGAGTTAAGATATCTTCCTTAAGAATGTGGGAACTCGAGTCGATAAATACCTTTATTACGACTAGTGAGAATTTAAAAACTGCGTACATGCTATGCTACTATTTTGGGTCATAACAGAAATTTATTAGCTCAGATGCTTTGAGGTCTGATATTAAAACTGTATGTTATATCTTAAGTGAAAGATTATTTATATCTTACAAAGCACTGTTATAACGTATATAATATACATACATACAAGAAGTGCTTAGGACAACAATTTTCAAATGTGCATATTTTTAAATTTTCCTTTATCGGACATTATCCTTAATGTTATAATTTGTGAAAAGAAAGAAAATTGCAAAATGTTGAGTTTCAGAAGCAATCTGAACATGTTCACATGGTTCATTGATAAGATCTTCGTTTCACCTAATGATCAATACACTGGCCGTTCATACTATCAGCTACTTAAGTCAAGCGATATCCGCGATGTTTGATCAACACCGCCACGGGTGGTCGAGGCCGTTAAGGCGCGGACTCGTGAGTGGGAGGTCTGGGGTTCGAATCCCAACAGGACCGTCCTCCCTGACTGGGCTATTTTTCAGTTTTTCCTCACTTCTCATAAATGGCATATGCTGGGGAAGTACCCTAAACTTAGGCCTGGAACGCTTCCTTCCTTAAAAAAAATATCCTTTCCGAATTTTTCATTTCACCTCATGTATCATCAGTGTTCACCGCCTGTGGTGCCTCAGCAGTAAAAACAGGCGTTAAACACTATTAAAAAAAATCTTTCATCAAACTGTTCACCACTTTCTACTAAACCCACATTTCACCGCCAGCATGTTTCACTTTATTTAATTACTTAAAATAAGTTAGTCATCTTAAATTTTTTCTTGTGCGGAGTTATTTATATAACTCCAGGATCTCGAAGAAAGATAATAATATGCACGGTAGTTCATTAGCTCATGCGTCATAAAATCATGCCAATCTTTGCTTAAATATGCTCTAAAGGTGGTAATTTTGAAATCTCCCGTCTGATTGCTTGTTTCTTTTCAAATGCATAGAAAACCACTCACTGTCTACTTGTCTTAAACTTTGAAATCTTACACCAGTCCAAGCAGGTTCCTCATACCATGTTATTAAAATATCGTGAAAGTCAATAAGGGAGTTTTCATCGATGATTCCTGAAAGTGGAGGTTTATTGAAGATGTTTATTTTTTATTATTTTTTTTTTTGTTAATACGGATTTTTTTACATTCTCAATAACAGCTGAATGTTATAATAATTGGGAAGTTTCTTGTATTTTGAAAACAAAAAATGAAACGTTTTATTCATGTTCATAAAAGGATTTTCCCCTAAATCACCCATAGAATAATAATATGATACTTTGATCCTTTTCCCTGATGATCCACAACGGATTTCTTTGTGCCTTTGACTTACAATCATTAAACAAGTTTGTTATGCATCTCTTCACAAGTTAACGTACAAACAGAGCTCTGGCATCTTTTACATTTTTCAATTACACTACAAATACTTTTTATTTTTGGGGACATATGTAACTTGTTCCCTTTTACATAGTGGTCAGTTGCATATTAAGTTATAAATAAAATAAATGTATAATTTAAGCACATAGTTGTGCCCAGAAACTTCTGGTAGTTTATGAATACATCATACCCACCCACCGTGAAAATTACCTGATCGAGTTTTAATAGTTTAGTGACATTAAACAAACATTTATACTTGGAGAAATGTTAACAACTTTCCCCATTATACCTGTAAATATTGCAACACATTTCTTGCGTTGCACTGGGTGATTAATGTTTTATTTTCTGTAAAAAGTAAAGTACTCATTTACTTAAACAGCATATCAAGCACCAGCAAGAAACGTTGTGAGAAGCAAGCAGTATCAGTTAGAGCAGAAGAAGTTGAAGAGCGATATAATTTTATAAGTTAGTATGCCATATTCCGAAAGTGCTAAAATCTTTCCTTAAGCGATAACTGATAGCTATTTAAAAAAAATAAAAAGTAAATAATTGAAAATGAGGAGACCAGTAGAGATAAGGAGAAATGTCAGGTGCAGAGAATGTCTAAATTTTATCCAGAAGTTTATAATATACACAGACTGTCAAAAAATGTATATACACTTCAAGCAAAGAAAAAAACTGTGTTAACATAACAAAACTGAAAAAGATGAGCACTAATCATCTTAGACTTTTACAGTTACTTATGCAAAAATCTTGGGATGAAAACTTTCAGTTTTACTGTTTTAATAATACGACATACGCTGGTTCTGTTAAGCCCATTATCAC
Source organism: Metallyticus violacea (assembly GCA_030762175.1). Taxonomy (NCBI): domain Eukaryota; kingdom Metazoa; phylum Arthropoda; class Insecta; order Mantodea; family Metallyticidae; genus Metallyticus; species Metallyticus violacea. Next base: position 13,482,795 of record CM060838.1, on the reverse strand, counting down.
ATGCATATTGCTTTGTAGATTTCTGCGGCGAGTGCTCAAAACGTTCCAAAACTATAGTCGAGGTCTCCCAGATTTGCCCTTGTGAACATCGCGTACGGTACCACGAGTCTCAAATTTGTCTAGAATGCGTGCAATTGTTACTCGTGTTGGTGTTCTGTTCTGTACACATGTCTCCATTGCCTTTAACTACAACATTCTCGGTTTCCGCTGTTCAAACGATAATCTTAGCTCCATTTTGTTATAGCAACGCTAGCATAATGTGAGTCGCATCTGTTTACAGAACATCATACTACATATTACTGTTTTTCTTTTCGGCCCAACTTTGAAGTATATTAAATAGATATTTCAGTGAAAGTGTGTATACATTTTTGGCACCCTCGGCATGTACTCAGAAGTAAGAATTAATAAAACATTAGTGTTTTAGGTTTATAATTAGAATGAGATTGCAAATAAATCTTGGAGGGAAATTATTTGTTGATTCATTCCGCTTAAAATTTGTGAACAATTTTTAGTGGTAATGTTTTCAGTGTGAAATTTTTACGTTTATATCAGGATATTTATTACGAAATTTCTACATATTTTATATAGAACGTCATAAAAGGTGGGAAACAGCCACTTTCGTAATCGAATTCACTCCTTCCGCTGATTCAAATGTAAATATATCAAGAACGCTCATCATTAATCAATTCGAATACTCTTAACCTTTCAATTAGTGAAACAAATTCTATTTTGGCACCAATTTTTATAAATAAATCACATTATGCAGATCTTTTGAACACCCAGCTAATGAATTTATATATATATATATATATATATATATATATATATATATGGGAAATAGTTTACTACCAATAGTGGCGGATAACTAATTAATGCATTAAGTATAATACTAGGCTTATCTTGAAAATAACTCTTCAAATAAATGCTTCCATGCAACCTCCAAATTTCTGTAACAGGTTCTTTAAATTTTGCTGATTTGCTGCACTTGATCTAGTGACTTTAAAACTTCAAGAGAATACAACATAGGACCTTTAGTTGAGAAAATGTTGTGAGTTTACAAAAAATATTAGTGCAAACACCGAGGGTTGTCTAGTTTATCTAGTTTTAAACTTTACTGTGCATGATGGAATTTTCTCAAGAAATACAACCTCAGTGAGCTACAATGTATAGCAGTAAATTCAGGAGGAATAATAATATACCTAAGCAAAAAATATTTCAAATTTATTACTGGATAGTTTCAGACTTGGTTTTATATAAAATGTCATTTATTTGGATTTTTGTCACATATTTTCTCAGTCTTTCCAATAGTACAAAAGAACTGCAGTCACTGGCATTATACAACAAATATGTAACACATTATTTGTTAACGTTGAAATATCATATGATAATTTGGAATACCTTTGTGTACGCAGTATTTAACTCCAATTTTACTATAGTTGCTTCACAAGCGGTGAACAATTATAAGGATGTTTTTGATGGAATACAAACAGCAGACCTCCATTTCACGAAAGAGAGATGACTGTGATGATAAAGGGACATCCTTTTTTTCTTTCTTCAAAGTTAAATTCCTATGCCCTGAATTTGGGTTATTTTTACTCTAATGCAATATTGTTCTTAAGGTTGTTAGCTGCGCTCCAATTAAGATTTCTGAAAGTAACGTGTCTTTAATTTATCTAAAAAAAATGAAGTATTCATGTAACTTTGTCTTTCACTTGCTAAAGGAGAGAAAAGTAGAAATTGGTAAAGTTAAGATTTTTCCTATCAGTGTTTGATATGGCTATGTCTGACTGATACGTGCATTGAAAGGAATACTTTCAGTTCTTTTCACACAGACAACGGTTCGAAATGTAAATATGACACAGTTCTTATCATACTGGCTTTGCAAAAACTCTTAGGCATGAGGATGTAAACATTCTGGGGCACGCCTACAAAATGGTAGACTGGAAAGTTGATGTCACGCTAACTTATGTTGTTTATGTGCATGCTGGTGCAGTCTTCGTTTATGTTTTGTGTAACTTATGTATAATTAGAGTTAGTTATTTAGTGTTAACATAACTAGCTACAAATTGTAAGATGTATTGAAATGTATAGAACATCACATAGTAAAATGTCTTTTCTGAAAGTTTGATCATGACTTTTTCTTTCCCTTTCTTGTTTATCCTTCTCTGGAATCATAATCATCCTTTAGTGTAAAGAACTCTCTGATTTTCCTTTGCGGAAGTTTGAGAGCTCTGACATTAATTCCGCTCTCTATGAAATACTTCATTTACACGGTTCCTATCCTTCCGTTTCCAACTTCTTTTTCAATGTTTAATGAGTTGTTCCTCACAGAAGGGCGACTACTGTAAATCAAAACAAGGGGATGAAAATGAGCTAAGACTGATGTATTCCAGCGAAAATATAGCAAGAGTAATTTATCTTGTCGAGTTTTTCCTCTTGAGCTTTCATTGATTTTGAAAGACAAAGCAACCGAAACGCCGAAAATTGTTAGTCTTAACTGCATCAACAGAAATTAGACAATGGAAGATGTAACCAGAATATTTTGTATTTATTGCACTTAAATAATTAGGATGTATTAAAATAACGGAACTAATTTTATAAATAAGACATAATGATTTTAATTTATTCAAATTTCCACACAATTTCCAAAATATCCTCCCTTTGATGAAACAAAATTATTTCGAAGATGTGTTCTTTGTTCAAAGCAGAACTTTTTTATTTTTAGATAGTATAGTAGGAAAACATTGTTCAGTTTATCATCAGTTTCAAATTGCCGACCATGAAACTTCCATTTTATTTCCGGGAAGATGTAAAAGTTGCAAGGTGCGAAATCCAGAGTAAAAGGTAGAAGAGGCGTGACCTCAACGCCTAATTCTTTGATGGCTTATGCAGGCTGTATGGGCGGATGCATTGTCCTGGTGTAAAATTCATCCTGGATAAATTTCACCGGTTATTTTACTCAGAGTTCCCTTACTCTCAAAAGGTGAATAGCAGGTAGCTTTGGGTTCCTCCGCACTCAATCGAGTCATCATTTCATTCAGTTCACTTACATTAGCAGTCATAATTTCAACGTGTAATTATTTCTATATTCGCCCTTTGTATCCTTAGTTTTTCCAACTTCAAATGCTATTTCCCAAATCCATAATCCTGATATTTGCTCTTTCTCCTATGTCCTGATATGAAAATAACATTGACTTTAGAAGAATAACAAAATAATGGTAGAGCAGGAAATAGCTCAAGCATACAACTGATGTAAACTTATGTCAGTAAAACAACATTAAACCATTAATCTTGAAATTTTGATACATTTTCCACATAATCAAAATAATAACTAGCCAAATTAAACGTAGAAGCATATTATGAAATATTCTAATTTAAGAAAGAGTACAAATCTTTAATGATGTATTTAAATTACCATAGCTTAATATCTTGGCTTAAAAATTTACATTCCTTGACGGGCAAAATTGTAATAACTGAACCTCAAGTCAATATAGTTATGCACTAATAGCTGTACTTTACAAATACATTCTACCTGGGTCACTGGATATAGGTAGTGAAGAAGGTTTGGAATTGAACAAACAAGAGGGTCTACATCCCACCCAAAGCCGGAGTCTTCTTGCTGTGTGCTGAAGAAGAGAAGAGAGTGAAGAGAAATCACCACTTTACATGGGTAGAACTGCTTATATCGTCAACATAAACCAATGGCTAACCAGCCTGCTGACCCCACCATGCTTACGTGGCCGCATAAGAAGAAAGAAGCCTAATACATCGATCTGAAGGAAAGAAAGGCACGCAACAACGGCGTAGTACTTATAAAAAAGTTGTATTTCCTTAATAGTAGGTATGTTAATAAAAGCGTACGTAATGAAATTCCTCTGGGATATAGATAAATAGGCCAGAAAAGAAATACAGACATATGGATAGAATGATAAATGTATAATTTGACATTGCAGATATGTCAGACTACAGATTTCCAAGAGTTATATTTAGCTATCAGCCTAGAGGGCACAGAGACAAAGGAACACTTTATCTAGATGGCAGAACGAGACTTAACAATAATTCGTAACAGATCAAAAGCCTCATGAAGCTGATTATGTTTATCCTGTAATTACTCTAATTATTCTATATATTTCAAGTATAAGATTGTTCCTTGCAATCAAAATGTGCACTTCTTAAGTTAACTAAGCGTTAAAACGTCTATCTTGTGGGTTGTTACCATTTTGTTTGCAGTTAGTGTATGCTGACAATTGTATAATCATTTCGATTAAGGTAGTTTCACTTCTTTGGCACATCTGACCACGTAGGTCATTATTGTTTCCTTCTTTAGTACATGGCATTATACTTTTATGCTGGCTACTTAATTCATTGCCGACTTCATTGAAAATGCAGCTGAGCTTAAGGCTTTCGCATTGTTTCGAAATGCAACATTTGACGTCCTCGCAGCCAGCAGGTTCAGCCTCCAGCGGGACTTAATGTTTAGTGTGTGCCCACAAGTTGCACGCTTATTACAAACAGCAGAGCAAATAATTGCGGTTGTGCAGTAATTCTTTGTTGGTTTAGAGGCCGAGTGGTGTCTTAAGAGCAGCTGTACTTGGGCGCAACATACAAAGAGCAAGTGATCTCTCCCCTGCTGTAATAGTATTGATTGATAATGTTAGGAAGGGAGTGCTGAGGGTTGACTGTTGATCCAACAGGGGTTTCTCTCCCTCTTCTTCCGGACGGATACCTCCGCCTCAGCGGTGGACTGACGCACAACTGCATAGGTGTCGCTTCAAGAATACCGCAGTCATATCCGTTGCAATGCAGGAACAAATGACAATACATAATTAATTTCTTACATACAGAGGCTGAAACTCTTCTGGTTCTGAGACTCAGAGATCGCAAAGATAATTAAATTATTTGAGCAGGAACATCATTATAAACATTCATATCAGCAAGACAAGGTTCTATATTTGTTACTACTGTATCAAATTGTTACTACTGTTTTATTATTCTACGTTTGCTTCGTTCCAATCTTAAAATATTTTATTTCATTTATGCACAAAATATATGTAAACATAATAGTAATACTATGAAAAATAATGTTTTATGAAATATATTATTATAATGTGAAAAAATGTTCTTATGGGTTTATAACCTTAAATTATTATTAGTAGTAATGTAGATACATTTAATCATTTTAATGTTAAATTAAACAACGACACTTTTACTTCTGTGGAAATAAGTGAAATACTATAAAGAAAAACGATTAACCAAAAATCTACATTTTATTTGGCCGAAACATACAATTTTGTTATGAAAATAATTAAAAAAAACTTAAAAAAATCCATTATTTACCGCCACGTGTGGCCGAGGTCATTAAGGCGCGGACTTGTGAGCGGGAGGCCTGGAGTTCAAGTCCCTCCAGGTTCGTCCACTCAGACTGAGGTTTTCTAGGTTTTCCTCAGTCCTCATAAATGACAAATGCCGGGAAGGTATACTAAACTTAGGTCTGGAACGTTTCCTTCCTTAAAAATCCTTTCCCAATATACCATTTCATCTCATGTATCATCAGTGCCCACGCCTGTGGTGCCTCAGTGGTAAAAACGAGCTTTAACGCCACTAAAAATAAAATATTATTTTTTTATTTTTGTTTTAATTCATTTGCATTTATAACTATCATTAGAGCCCTTTTTAGAGAGAGGGAGAGATTACAATAAAACGAAAATGTATTTTTTTTTATTTCGGTCCAAAAAAAATGTTTAACGCAGCATGATTTTACCCGAATTAATCGAAAGCACATTTAATATACCTGTTTTCCCGCTCATTTCAGTATCCCGGCCCACAGATTCCAGAATCAATTTCATAAGCATGAATTTACAGCGGTGGATCAAATTTGCCGAACTGGATTTAAACTCCCTAAGTTTTTAATTTTGCTGCCATTAAAGAACTTTGGTGTGTTCCTCATCAATGGGTGATGATCATCTTTGTGGTAAATCGAAATGTCAAAGCGAAGTCTGCAGTCAGGAAGGAGGCAATGCATTGTAAATATCGTATAATTACTATAAGGTAATGTGAACAGCTGTTCCAGAAAATTCCGAAACCACACGTTTACACACACAAGTAAATGTGAACTGTTTTTTTACTTAGATAAGTAAATTCATTTCTGAAGTTATTTAATATTTTTTGAACATTTTGCACAAATGAATGTGTTAATTAACGTTATGCTCTTCTAAGTCTTTGACCTTTAAAGTTATAGCCGAATGACCGTTGCTTGTAGGTAAAAATGTTAGAGTATCTGCTGTAAGCTTCCTATGATCTATCAAGCTTGAACATAAACTATTTCTTGTATTTAATTTATAAAATATACAAAATAACAGGGCTACTTAGAAGATGCAACGTGTATTACGTTAATTCATTCACTGTTAAGAAGTGTAAACAATTAAATGCAATTTGTCGCATTCAGAGTGTTTATAATGGTATATCTAAGTTGCCCGACGAGTTTCATTTATTTTCTTTCCCAACATAACATCTGTTATCAGAATAGAACAAACTAAACGAAATAACGGACTATTTTCTTACGCTAATCGTTTACCATAAATGAAAACTCATCGAGCATAAATTTATGGGGTAATTTCACTATATTAAGTTAATTTTGTACCTTATACAGAAGTATGCATACTTTTTCTTACTGTGAGAACATAAAAAGAGAGTAATTAAATATACTTATTAACTGCTCGAATCCTTTGAAGATCCTCTTGGCTACAGTTTCACTTCCCCACAGCTTTTGTAAAAGTAAAACGCGCAACGGTAAGTTATTTTTCACCGTTTCGCTTTCTTTAATCTTTACAATATTAAACTACTTATATTCCTCTTAGGAAGTCCTTTAGGCTGTAAACTGTACTTTTAAGGGCCGTTAATCAACGTCTATTAATCCACCTGACTTTTTTTCCAAGTGGTACAAGGGGTTTGTCTGAATTTTTCTTTCACTGGTCATGCTTGTATTAGATACTGGAAAACGGAGTAAGGATATATCTTCATTATGAATGTTTATTTTCTTTAAAGTGTTGTTATTTGTTTCTTTTGCTGTTTTAAAGGTTTCAAAGGATATACTTTCATTTTCTTCAGAAGCCAATTATATTATAACTTGTTGAATCTTCTGAAAATATCTTATCAATGCAAGTTACTTCATAGCTGTTTGAAGAATCGCCTTGAAATCACCATAATGCTCTTTATCTTCATATCTGCTTGTCAGAATGTTTTATAATCATTTTAAAACACTTATTCAGTATGGTAACACACAAATACACGATCTCTAAACGCTAAAATTAGAAATGAAAGTAAATATTCGACTTTTATACATTGCAGCTATTATAATTTTATATATGAGGTCACTTTCCAACTATAGAATTTTGCTAAATGCACGATATGTACACAATATTAAAGAAGGTTCACTGCTTATAGATAATAGCATATACTTTTGTATAATACAACTTTCGGATTAAGCTACAGAATTACTCGGCAACTAAAACACTTCCAGAGTCCAAACTCGCATTGAAAACTCTCTCTCAGCGATAGCTCTGAGCTACTGTACTCAGGAGCTTAAAGGAAGTTTGGATAAAAATTAAGTTTAAAAAATTATAAAATTAGTCCTTCCTCTAAATTGAGAGACCACAAAAAGTGAAGTAATATTCAAAATTTCTCACCTGATAAGCTGGCAGTTCAAAGGTAAGCGAGTTTTTGTGTGCTACTCGCAAAGAAAAAATTTGAATACTGTTACCATGATTCTTCCAGTCTATAAAGAAACGTTGCAGGATATTGGCAGTTGTCTGAGAAAAACGAGTTTTTAGTGATATGCAGAAAATCAGTTATCAGGAATTCTTTGCAGCGGTAAGGAGAAACGTGTTGAATTATTTGCAAGAATGGGTAAGTAAATAACAAAATGTATTATTTACTTAAAAATCAGTGTTTTATCAAAATGTCCTTTTCATTCCATTTATTTCATTTTCAACCGATCCCCATGCCTCCACTACTGATATGATCCATTAAGAAAGAAAAATAAGATAAATAATAGAAACATTCTAGTAAACTAGTAGCTTACCTGTACTAACATACATTTAAACATTAAAAGTTATTCATTTTCCCTGGTTGGTAAGTAAATAGGTAGGTTTCTATGTACATATCAGTAAAGTATATAGAAATAGTTCTTATTTAAGTGTTTTCTTTCATCAGGTAAGCCTGCACTTTGAAATACAAGTCATACTACTTATAGTAGAAAGGCAGTGCTCTTGAAATGTTTTAATATCTAGCCAGTACGTCTCTGGAACTCAAAGCTGAACGTGATTGAAGGATCAAAACGGAACGTATTAAATCGAGTAAAGGAGGGGGAATTTAGAGACAGAGTATTCTGTATTTCTGCGCTGTTTGAACAATGACAGAGCTATATGAAGCGACTTTAATTTGTTCCACAATGCTCGAGTCGTAAACTAAACAGTATTAAACGAGAAAATGAAATTTTAATGCACTTGAGCAAATTTTCTTAAATAAATATAGCTCATGTATTTTTTTATGTTTAAAAGACAAAATTCAATAAAAGGAAAAGGAAGTGTGCGTATTTAGAGCTACAGTCTTTATGGGATTCAGGTTTTGGCTATATACAGGAGTCTTTATAAAACCAATTTAGGATATAATTTAGATTTTTAAATTGTTCTGATATTCGTTACCATATGAGGATGTAAAAGATCATATAGAGAGTGTTCAATTTGCAGAATCGGCTGGGAGGTTCAACTAGATAGTTTTTTCTTTCTTTATTAACAGACATTGACTGATTTCTTGGAGTTAAGCATGTTGCCTGTGCCACTGATTCCTTCCTTCTACCGTTTCCTCCAACATCTATGTAATAGACATAGAATATTAATGGTTAGTGAATAAATAAACCGCTGTGGTTGAACAGAGAAAAGAAATTCTACTATCGGAAGTAAAAACATTTGACAGTGGAATTCAAAATCGTCTTTTGAGCCACATTCTATAGAAGATGTACATATTTCCATTTATTGATAGAAGATGTTCACAGTTTCTGTTCTGACATCAATAAATTACCTATTCCGAATAACACACATATTGTTAGAATAAAATTGGGTTTAGATCTGGCTGTTCCTGGTCGGATATTATTTCAATAAAGCCATAATTGGTAAAAGGAGAGAATATAATTTTCCTAATTTGACAGCGTTATACGAGATATATAATTGAACAAGTATAAAAAAGGATGCCCAAAACATGTGTAATCTATTAAAAATTAATATCAGGCATGTCCAACACGTCGATCAACTCCTGGTAAGAGTTTGGACTCAACAATTTTTATTAGTGTGTATATTCTATTAAACGGAACAAGAGAAAATGTGTCAACACGTTTTTAGAACTTCTCCATGAGCACCATATATACGAGGGTAGGTCCATATGTTTCTAGCCTAATCATTTTCTAGGTATGGTAAAGGCTAAAAACTATATTTCGATTTTCAGTATAGTTACCCTTTACTGCAATACACTTCTCACATCTTTGAATTAAACTTTCGTTCCCCCCCCCCAAATAGAAGCCTTGTCTGGAAAATGGGCATAAATGGCATCCATCACTTCTCACATTTAAATTTCCTTCCTCTTGAGTTTTGAGAAGAGGAAATGGTCACTGGTAGCTAGATCTGGGTTGTAGGGTGGAAGGTCGATCTCCTGAAGCCACATGTCTTCACAGCTTCCTTTGCAACAAGAGCTGTGTGCACAGGCGCGTTGTCATTACGAAGGCGCACATAACCACTCAGTTTTTCTCGCCTTTTCTCTTTGATGGAAGCACGTAGTGTGTTCAGTAGGCCAGCAATATCTCCCATTTACTGTGGTGCTCCTCTCCTTGAAATGAATGAAGAGTATTCCTTCACAGTCCCAAAAGATTGTGGCCATGATCTTCTTGGTTCACTAAGTGACCTTGGTCTTTAGAGACCGTGCTTCGCCAGGTTCAAGCGACTCTATTGATGCTCTTTTGGACAAGAGGACCATAGTTCCATCTCCATGGTTTGCAGGACTTCTCTCTCGTTGCCATGACAGAGCTCCAAAAATGCCTAACAACAATGACTCGTTGCTGCTTTTGGACTGAGGAAAGAAGTTTAGGCACCCATCTTGCACTAACCTTATTCGTGTTTAAATGTTAATGAATAATTCGAAGGGCTGTTGTTTTAGATAGGCCCAACCTTGCTGCCTTGCTGTTATTTTTGTAACTAGAGCCGCCGGTCTTCCATAATTTCTCCTTCCACAAGATCGATGTTTTCAGGAGTGAGTACCCTAAGGACCGACCTGCAGCTCTTCGTCTTCAATGATTTCTCGACCCATTCGAAGAAGGTTGGCCCATTCTTTTACGGTAGAATATTAGGACCGTCCAATCGCTGTTTAATTCATTTGGAGTAAGTGCTTCTTTTGTGAAGAACTTCATAATAGCTGGATATTCCATTTTGAGCGTGAACAATCTTCTACACATAGCCTTCTTTATGTAACATAATCTGAACAAGTGAACACAGCGGAGCGGACGTTACAGTTGCAATTATTTACATTTTCATGACAAATGGGAAGTTGAGTTTTTGTTTGTTACGGTGGAGGACAAGGCATTGTTTAGTTTGTAGTGCTTCAGTATCTTTGCCAAAAAAAAAATTATTTGGGTCGTCATTATAGTGCTCCTCGTCGCAGTAAATGCGTTTTTTTTTTTCCCCTCCCGCAAATGAAATTCGTAAACACAAGTCCAAGAACCTAAATCGAAATTTGAACCTCAACAACAAATGCTAGCAAAAGTAAGTTCTTATTCCAACAATGATTTCATCCTTCAAAATGAGCTATTTGAGTTACAAATTGTAAACCTTTGAACTGATGGGGAATTTGTTAAAGAGTGCTCTATATGCTCATTCACATGCTTGAAATACAGTAACATAACGTCTTTCAAGCATTGGTCCCCTTTTCTTTACAACACAAACGTTTCTAAAGTTATAAGAAAATTATAGGTGCATTTTAAAAGCACTTTTTCGTCGATAAACTTAACAATGCAAAATATTTAGTTAAGTATTGTCAGGATACCTAGATAGACTAAACTTGAGTCGTTTACTTAAGATATTACAAACACTAGATTGTCTACAAAGTCTCGTGCTCATGATTTGGCTTAATGTGCACTGTAGGGGAAGGTTAAATGCGGCCGTCGAATTAGAGAACACAACTCCAACAGAAACGGATGTAATAAAATTTACCCCTCTCCAATACCGCACTGGAAGTCGTAACTTACCTCAAAGAGCGCGGTCAGAGAGCTGACTCACCATCAGCTAAATGTTTTTGTACGTGACATGCTAAAAATCGCAGAAAACATAATGTACGTGAAACTCCTTGAAAACAGTTTAAAAAATAAGAAAACATAGTTTTTACGACTGTTATTTTTTATGAGAGAAAACCAAAATACTTTAAAAACAAACTTTTCCTTTTGGATTTTAATGTGCTCTCATCCTTTATTCTAACGTTGCAAAAAGACTGACACGATTGGTAGACGGCTTTAAGGTACAAACTCGTGAACGGTTTGCTTTCCGCTATACTCTTTTTCCTGACTTAAGATTTTCCTTGATTTTCTTTATCCTCATAAATGGCAAAAGAGGTGCCCTAAAAAGTCTAAAACATGTACTTACAATTTTTTTTTTTTTTTTTTTTTTTTTTTGGAATCTATCAACTCATTTCATGTATCATTCATTTCGTCAGCATTAGTGTCGAACGCCTGTAATAATGGACGTTGAATATTGTTAAAAACACAATAAATCAAATAGGATATGAATGGCATTTTCATATTTTATAAATAAAAAAGTTGTATCTCTTATGAATGTGGTTTTGAAGCCTTTCAGCCCCTTCATAGGTAACCAATTATGATTCTGTGTAGACATTTGCACGTATTCACAAAGAAATACCACGAAGTGCATGAGTAAAGTTGTTCTAAATGTTGAAGCTAAGTTTTTCTTTTTTTAATTGTGCTTAAAGCCCGTTTACTGCTCATGCAATACAGACGCTGAACATTGAGGATACATTATAAATTATGAAAGAATATTTTTTATAAGAAAGTAACCTTTCTTCCAATGTTTGCCATTTATGAGCCTGAGGAAAACCTGGAAAAAAAAAAAAAATAGTCAGGGAGGACGGTCCTGGCAAGATGAATCCCAGACCTCCCGTTCCAAAAACAGCAGAAGTTCAGCAATCTGCTAATGAAAAAGTACGGAGGTAAAGAAAAGAGCAAAGTATAGATATAAATCACATTATAATAAAATAATCGAAAAGAAATTATGGAAATATTATGATGCAGGAAAAACTTAAACATAGAGTTATTATGAAAAAAAAACATTTGATTAAGAAAAATACTATTGGACAAGCTAATGTTGGAGACAGAACAGGTTTTTGACTTATGATGATGTTCATAATGTAATAACGAGACCTCATCTGCAGTTCGAATCCCACCAGGACCGTTCTCCCTGATATTTTCCTCAAGTGTTCCTTAGTCATTATTAGCAAATGCTGGAGAAGTACCTTACATTTTTGTCTGGAATGCTTTCTTCCCAAATTACCCTTTCATTTCGTCTCATATAACTTCAGCATCTACCTTCAGTGATGTTCCAGGAGTTAAAATGGGCATTAATCTTCATGAACATCCTTAAGGACAAATTTTGGCTTTGTAGGTACTTACTAATTTGAAATAAAGTCAGATCGATACTGGCCCTTTTATGACCTATGGGAGGAGATGAGTTAAGGCCAGCACTCCTCGATGAGGTGCAAGAATCTGGGCGAGCAAGTAACTACATGCGACTTGTGAATCATCCTATTGCTGCGGCTGGAATTGCGGCTACTTCAGCACCACGGTATTTACGTGCCTTGAAACCGCAGCACCCTCCTATTTTCTTCTTTCAGTATTTTTTCCCAAACCTGTTGAAACATAAACATGTTTCCAAAACGACATCCGCAAATTCTAGTAAATTGTTCGCGAAACATATATTGGAAATAATTTGCTCTGATCCTATCTACTGATGCCTTTAATTTAATAATGGAATGCCGCTGCACCTATGAGACAACTTTACCTTATAATCAGGGCGCGAATTTTGAAGATCATGGAATCACAAAACTGACGCGCGAAACGCCTTAAACACAATAATTACCAAAAAAAGGCTGAAAATGGCCTAAAATTAGAATATACATTAATAGTTTTATAAGCAAATAATGCAAATCGTACCTTAACAATTTTCGACATTGCAGTAGATGGCAATGAACATGTGAAAGTTTTCGAATGTGAAGGTTCGGCGTCTGTCGCCCTGGCTATTGTTGTACATTGAAAACCTTCCTTTTCACTTCCGCACTAACTGCAGAAACAAACATATTCTTATTATTGTCAAAGTTTCGTTTAGCACAAGAGGATATACTTTTTTCACTGTTGACTCGTCCGGAATCTACCTGTAAAACAAGTTATGAGAATAGGTCCATAAGTTTTCGGCCTAACCATTTTCTAGCTATGATAAAGGCAAAAAATATATTTCACCCTTCAATATAGTTACCCTTTATTGCAATACCTTTTCAATTATTTAATTAACATTTCAATCCCCTCCAAAAAATAGTCAGAATTCTTGTCTGCAAAATGGGCATAAACAGCATCCATCACTTCTTCATCACACTTCAGTTTCCTTCCTCCAAGGTCCTTCTTGAGTTTTGAGAAGAGCAAATAGTCACTGGAAGCTACATCTGGGCTATAGGTTGGATGGGCGATCTCCTTGAAGCCACATTTCTTCACGGCTTCCTTTGCAACAAGAGCTGTGTGCACAAGCGCGTTGTCGTGAAGAAGGTGCAAATAGCACCACTCAGCTTTCCTCGTCTTTTCTCTTTGATTGAAACACATAGTTCTGTGCAGTACAGTATTCGCCATTTACTGTGGTGTTCCTCCGCTTGAAGTCAATGAAGAGTTTTCCTTCATAGTTCCAAAAATTTGCGGCCATGATCTTCTTGGTTGACTGAGTGACCTTGGCCATTAGCGGCGGTGCTTCGCCAGGTTTACACCTGTCACTCCATTGATTCTCTTTTGGACAAGGGATCATAGTAGAGGACCACAGTTTCATCTCCTGTAACAATGGTTTGCAGGACTTCTCTCTCGTTGCCACGGCAGAGAGAACTCCAAATATGCCACAACAGACGACTCGTTGCTGCTTTTGGACTGAGGAAAGAAGTTTAGGCACCCATCTTGCAATAATCTTATTCATATTTAAATATTCATGAATAATTCGAAGGACTGTTTGCCCAACCTTGCGGCTATTTCTGTAACTTTGAGTCGCCGGTCTTCCATAATTTCTCCCTCAGATGTGGGAGGATGTGTTCAGGAGTGAGCACCTGCAAAGACCACCTGCATGTTCTTCATCTTCAATGCTTTCTCGACTCACTCGAAAAAGTTTGGCATATTCTTTTACGGTACAATATGAAGGAATGCTATTCCGTACTGTTTAATTTCATTTGGAGTAAGTCCTCTTTTGAAGAACTTAATAATAGCTGGATACTTCATTTTGAACATGTGACAATCTTCTACGCATGGCCTTATTTATACAGCTATATCTGAACAACTGAACACAGCGGAGCGGAAGTTACAGCGGCAATTATTTACTTAGCAGATATCTGACACCAGATATGGGTTTTGTGAAGGTGACAATCCGTATCGGCGAGGCCGGAAACTTATGGACCTATCCTCGTATTCATAAATTTTAAATAAGCCTGTACACGCTATGTAATACATTGCCGATAATGTTGCTTCAACAAAAAGGCTGCGATGAATGCAGAAAAGAAGAGAGAGTGTATATGATTCCTTTTAGTCGAAATACACAGAGAAGAAGATATGGAGTTCTTGGCAGTAATTCTCCTAAGACATAATCCTGCGTTGTTGAAGCGTTTAGAAGGGAGCTATACCCTCGAGATATATCGTGACGGATGATTTCATCTGAGCGTAGGGTGAGGGTAGAATATGAGGGTGGTCAAAAAGAAAAATGAAGCAGTTGGCTCACGCCGCAATAGGGAGAAACGTTATTAGCCTGCGAAATATGAATGACTGTGATTATTTGTGACGAGTGCGGCTTGTTTATGCTGGTAGACAGGATTATGCCTCAATGCATTTTGTTGCAAAATGAGTATTAATCTTAAACTGCAGCTTATGAAAATTATGTTATTTATCAGTTTCTCCCTCTTACAGTGCTAAGTCATCCCAAAGTTTTATTTCTAAAACTGTTTATTTTGCAAAGAATAAAAAAATGCAACCTGTTATTCTGGGCCCATCTCTCTCTGCTAGCATCCGAATTTGGAAATGATAACAATCCTTGTGCTTGGAGGTCAACAACTGCTGACAAATATCTCCCATTGCTAAAACGTATTGAAATGCCACGCTTTTGGCAGAATTCTTAAGTATACAACAATGCTTAGCTGGATGTAATAACATGCTGCACCTGTCACGATTTGAATTCAAATTAAATCTCGGATTTTTCTCTGGGTTAATCCTGTACAATATGCTGGAGCAACGGTTCAAAATAACCAGCTGTTCGGTTCATAGCATATAGTTTATAGTTTTGACTGCGCCACAATTTGTCTTAATTCCACCAAACACACCATATCTGCTTGAAATAACTGATCAGGAATGTAAAATGGGATTTTTCAAGATGGACACATACACAGTCTGTGTTTTGTACAGTTCATAACCAGGGGTTATCAACTATGGTTCGTGTTCCATTGATGATAAGAAAAACTTTTAGAAAATAAGATAAATGATCATTTATTTTACAAACAAAAACCATTTCACAGTTCTATTATAACAAAACGAAACCAATGGGCTTTACATTATCATATCATAATCATAAATATACGAAAACATATGGGAGTACAATTATTTTATTCCTACAACAATGACAAAGAGCAACTGGAAATAATTTGAATCAGACAACAATGGGATACACTTTGTCGTTTATTTAGCTGCGAGACACAATTGCGGTTAAGAAAGCAGTGTTATTGTTGTTGAATGTCAGTTTTTATTTGTTAAACTGTCAGATTTATATGCAGTTAGTGCCAGATTCACAAGAAGTAAACCAGAACATGATAAATGAATAATTAAACAACTCTGCTCGAAAATCTCAAAGGGAGAAATGAGTGTAAAGGTGGATAAATAATTCCAATTCTGCCAGAAGCCACTACTTCTAATGGTAAGCATCCAACATAGGACATCGTTGTACAAGAAATCAACAAAAAGCCCTGTATACAAGCAATACGTAAATACAATATAAGATATTTATCATATGCTTTCACATTAATTGGAGATGGAGAGGAAACTATCCAAATACTGCAGTGTGTGATATGTCATGAAACCTTACCTTTTGAAACGTCATTTTGGCAAAAGCATGGTGATTTGAAACATAAACTGTTGGAATATTTTCAGAGACATCTTATTAGATTTGTCGTCAAGGAAAAAACCAAAAACCTCATTTGCAGGATCTAAGTGGTTTCTCAGGAGGCACGTTATGAAGTGAGTTTAAGAATAGCTAAAGCGGGAAAACCTCAAACGATCGAAGAGTCAGTAATACTCCCAGCAGCTATAAATATGGTTAGAATAATGTTTGGATACAAGGCAGCAAAGCAAGCTCTTCAATAAATATCTAATTCTAAATACTGCATACAAAAATAACTAAATAAATCATTTATATTGTTATAAATGTAGATAAATGCTTACTTTGACCCTTGTACTATAAAATCACGCATTTCCCTGTCAAAATTCGCTTACTGGTACATCCAATATCCTGCGTTGAATTTAATGGTACCTCACTGGTAAAGGTTGAGAGCCCCTTGGTTACACAATCTCAAATTGGTGACGGACTGTGACTTTAGAAATTAACCGCGCACTGTTACTGGTGTGGTTTGCTCCTTTAATGGTAGGTATAACAACAAGTATTGCTTCTTTGCGAGGTTTATTTATAGGCCTAGACCTTCATTATTGAACCGCTAAAACTAGTTTGATACAGTTTGGCTCTTCACTTTCCACACAACACATTTCTTCAGTTGATAATTTTTCACTAAACTGCCACACTTCTAGAGGAATTGAAGATAGCAAGTACTATCGCAAACAAATATGGGGTTAAAGTATTCTTAAGATGTACTTAGTAACAATACTAAACAACAGGTAGAATCAGATTATCCCTTAATCGAGAAACTAAAAGGTTTTGAAAAGATGCTATGATGCAGTAAACTGGACATTGAGTGTATGTGTGTGTGTATGTCCTGTTAATGCAGTTATAATGGCAATGAATGGATATCTACGTCATTCACCTAGCTACACAAAATTTTAAAAAACAGAGTTCTTTCCAAAAGTTTTCCAAAATTGGAAAATTCACAATTCAATATGAATGAAACTGCAAATAATCTACAGGTACCGAGAATTATGCAAGAAATTGTAATCATTTAGGTAAATTACTCTTCCTACAGTATAATTGGGTGAATTTCATAAGGTCCGATTAACTTCCTTAGGTTTTTCTCCTATCTCTTTCATAGTTTTGGATGCACTGTAGAAAGTGGCGGCGATAGACTTTGGTCACTGGAAAGGTTTCTCTCTGGCGTAGAATATTTCTGAGATGCTGGGACTCCTGGCAGTGAGGGCCTAGCTAACGTCAATCTGAAAACGCTAGGGAACCTACCGTTCCTGTTTCGGCTGCCCTCCATATCGCTCATCTCCCCTTTGCTCCCTTGGGGTACACAGATACATAACTCTCCTTGTAGCCATGGTGCTGAAAACATCCTTCTCTTTCTGTATTATCCTATCCTGCCCTATCCTAGCGGTCTGCAATGGGGTGGGAAATTAAGAAGACTGATGTCAATATGTTGTAGCGTAATACAATACACATAATATTTTATTCAAGGAGCGTGTGTGCTAAGTTTTGCCCTACTAGTTAGTTTTTAAATGTCCTTGTATATAAAATTATTAGTGGTAAAGTAAATATACGGGAGTATTTGTATATTTGTTACAGCCGTGACGATAACTTTTCCCCCCAGTATGCTCTGCCGGCCCGTAACTCAAATAACCTCACTGTGGAACACACTGTATTTTCAATCATTTAGACATAGCGATGCAATGATTTGGTTATACTCATTCACCTAAAACTTAATTAATGAAATAGAGCGGTTTGAAGGTATAAGACACTTTTTTATGTAATTTCCTGATCAGCAACTATCTGTTTATACGACATTCAGGCAAGACTTCATCCTGTAATATGACATGATTTATTTACAGACGCTCTTTAACATTTCAGGTCATCAGCGACCCATTCTATTCAGGGCGTGAAACGGCCGACAAATTTTGCTCAGAGGCCTCTTCTTTCAGGCTTGAGGTTCTTTTTCGTGCCGTAAATGTACGACACGGAACCAACGGCTTTACTTCCCTTCCGAAGGAGCCATACTTAGGATTTTTACGCCCTGAAAAAATCCGTCGATCCTGGCCGGGTTTGAACCCGCGATTTTTTGGGTTTAGAAGGCAAGTATGGTTACCACTACACCGACTACATCCTGCGGCATGTGGCAATGGAGGACGGACCATTTGGAAGAAAACATCTGAGTCATTGAAACTTTTCGGGTAGAACTTAGGAACGGAAACGAAAAAGACGTAGACAAAGGGAGCGACGTAAAAGGGAGATGGAATTTAGTTCCAAGATGAAGTTTGCTATAGAAGTTAATTATCTGGAAATAACATTGGCTCAATGAGGAAAAGTGGGAGAAGGAAAGAAAATGTAAATCAAATAGGAACGTTCCTTTCAGCAGCTTAGCTTGGAATTTCCTACTTAAGTAAGATAGAGAAAATTCTAGAAGATAATTGCAAAATCGTATAACTTTATGCATAATTAATCAAAGAAAAAATCTCAAATATGCATTCATTTATTTCATTAATCGCATTTGGTATATAGGAACGCGTTTTATTATTAGATTGTATAAGGGTAGAGGGTATTAGTTTATCATTTGGATTTCGTTTAGACTAATCCAGGGTTCTTTACATTGAAATATATTTATTTTTAAACCTATTGAGCCTCTGGCACTAATGTGGCTTTCTTCTCTTTGTTTACTACTTTGGTTAATATGTTCCGAAGCACCGCTGTGTGCAAGTTTTAAGACAATACCTTTCACTTAGTGCAAATGCTCTGCAAAAAAGCCGTTCCAACAAAATCCATAAAACAAAATAATTAAATTAATACCATAGAATATAATTAATTTAATAGCCTTAACAGCAAGGAAGCAGACTATCATATATTAATATTTAGCTATAACTTTTTATGTTCTGTAAATTGATTTATGGTGCACATAATTCCGCCTGATTCTCACTGTATATACTTAACTTAAAATATAACCCAGTCATCTCGAGTTTTTTTCTCTCTGTTTCTCTCTTAAGCCTACATTACACTTGCTGATACAAGTCCACGAACCTTCTCTCGAATATCGGAGAAAATGACATACATTTACCTATGCTCTCAAGACTGCAAGTACATCGAACATCAGAATGTACTCATAGTTTTCCACTCTCCCTCCGTGACCAGATTCCTATACAACAAACACATTCTTTTTCCTATTATGTCAAACTAACTGTACATCTCATGGAACTGAAAAGCATTTCCCTCTATAGGCCAAGAACAAAAGTGCTAATCAACGCTCCTTCCACCATAACAATGAAAATTGCAAATATTGTACTATCCGTCGTTTACAGACAATTTTTAAAGAGAAATTCAATTATTTCAAGAACCTAATGAATATATTTTGTTGGCTCTAAAAGTGAGAATGACTCACATAACATAACATAACAACATTTGTTGTCAACATAACAAAACTGAATTCACACAAACAGAAAATGATGAGCACTAATCATCTTAGACTTTTACAGTTACAACAGTTGCTCAAAATGCCCACCATCGGCGTCGATTCACTTCTGAGTACGTTGAACTACTGATTGAGCAACGTTTGCGAAAATGTCCCCAGCGATTGCAGCACATGCCGTTTCAATTTCTTCCTGAAGTGCTGTCAGTGTAGCTGGTTTTCTACGGTATACGGTACCATGAGTCTCAAATTTGTTTGGAATCGCGTTGGCGATTCTGTTCTGTACACACGTCTCCATTGCCTTTGAACTTCAACAACATTCTCGGTTTTCCAATACCAACCACTTCAAGATTGCTTTTCGCTATTCAAACGATAATATTGACACTATTTTTTTTTTTGTAGCAACTCTAT